>CM038680.1:325191049-325367253 GCA_021605205.1 Aegilops longissima
GCCAAGGCCAAGGCGACATCCTCAAGGGTGCGAACCAGGAAGGGAAGCAGCTTGGCGGGGGCCGTTCTCGGCGCCCGGCCAGCGAGCTTTCGAGGCCCAGCATCATGGCGACTTGACAAGGTGCGAGCCTTGACCTCTAGCTTTGCGAAAGCCCACGCGGTCTCGGCGGAGACCGCGCCTTGCCGTCCAGCTCGATATTCCTCGCCTCCAACGCCTGCTCCAGCGTACCTAAGCGGCCATGGCGTTCATCAAGTTTGGCATCCCGGTCCTTGGCGGCAGCCTCGCGAGCCTTCATGTCTTCCTCCTTCTCATGGCGGACATGGGCCTCCTTGGCGAGCTGGTGCGCGAGGCCACAACTCACTCTCCGGCGCCTGCGCGGCGACCTCGGACATCTACTACCTCACCCAAAGCGGCGTCGCGGCGGCGCCGCCTCAGGATGGCCTGCTTCTCCTGCGTCGCCAAGCCCGACCACGGCTGAACCAAGCGCGCTCGAACTGGCTTATCGAGCGAACCCACCCGGAGGCCAGCTCGAGCGCCCGGCCTGGCGAGGTCGGCGCCCGGAAGATCTTTCAGCAGCCCGGCTCGATTCAGCGGCAGCACAATCCGAGGATAGTAGAAGGAGTTGAAGAGATGGCAGTTGGCGAGTAGGAGGAGAAAAGCGGCAGCGTAATCCACAGCACCATGAGTCGGGACCTTACATTGCCCAAACAAGCTGCAGATGGCGTCGAGCAAGGGCACCTCGGGAGTCGCTTGGGCCATGGGGCTGAGCTTCGCCCTAGCTAGCCCGCCCGAGTCTCGCGAGATGACCGGGCAGGAGGCCCGTCTTGCCGCCCCTTCTCCAGCGGATGGAGTGCTGCCCGGACGAAGCCTCGGGGCCCCCTTGACTTTTACGCCGCGAGGCACCAGCTGGCCAAGGAATCACGGACATCAAGCCTCAACAAGCGAAGCAAGAAACCAGCGGGAATCAAGCACTTACTGGTCGCCAGCTCATGAGGGTCAAGCAACCTCGGCCCAGACTTGGCCGAGGCCAGCTGCTGGGATCAACCTCAAGAGGCTCGGGAGGCGGGAGGCGTCTGCGAGACCGCCTCGGGTGGAGGCAGACCCACGAGAACCAGCCCGTCTGTCCTTCTTTGGGATCGAGGCGAGCTCTCGCCACCTCGCTCGTCACCATCCTCATCATCGTCCGGCAAGAGGCGAAGAGCGCGGGACCTGCACCGAGGGAGGGGAGCCCTCGACTCCCCGTCGGTCGCCTCGGAATCAGGCTCCTCTTCCCGCTCCTCTTCTCCCTCCTCTTCGCTGGAGTCGCCGGAGGATACGTTCACCGTCGCCCGGAGCCGCCGAGGTCCTCGAGAACCTCCGCAGGCCTGAGCCCGTCCCGTCCAGTGGGCATGGAGTTCACCTGCTCCCAATCATCTCGAAGGAAGTGCAGGAGGCGCCCACCATCCTCGCCATGTCACCCCGACCAAGGATTGGAGGACCACGGCCAGATCTTCGTCGACCAAGACTACGAGGGGTTGAGGCCGAGGCACTGCATAAGCGGGGCGAGTATTGCGAAGCGGGGCCACACAGTGCTCAGGGAACTCCCTCGGGGAGGCGCCACACAGGTCGGCCGCCATCGCCATGTTGCCCGGCCCGCAGTCGCGTCCATCCTCTCGGCCAGCAGCGTGGGGATCAGCAGGCTCCTTGAGACCAGCGTCGATGGGCTTAGGCTGCTCCTGAGCGAGAATCAGCCGGGGATGGATCGCCCGGCATCCACCGACCCACTGCTCTGAATCGCTTCAATCCTCTTCCGGGCTTGAGATGTCGTTGGAGCTGCCATCTGGCGACAAAGCTTCGCTGCCAGCGGTGATGGAACGAGAGACCGGGCGAAGTAATGGCGCAACAAGGCCGAGGGCTGCACCCGACATGAGCCTCGCGGTAGTAAGCGAAGATGCGGGGAGAAAACGAGTTGCGGTGGAGTGCGGAGCTTGCAGCTTGTAATTGCGGAGGGCGAGAAGAAGAACTCCAAAAGGAGGCACGGACCCGGCTGACAATGGCGCTCACGAAGAAGCGGGTAGAAGGTGCTTCCTTGGTCCTCGGGAAGAGCGGAACCAACCTTGAGCACGCCGCCTGTCGTTGCCTTGCGCCACCATCATCCGCACGCCGGGCAAGGCTCTTCTCCGACACATTCGGAGGATCGAATGGCGAGTACCAAGCTCGGCGAGTGCAGCGGCGCCATGCCTTGTTAGCGCGAGGTCGACTAGATCAGGGGATTTAGGAAGCGGGAAGGATAGGGAGGCGAAGAGGATGCAGGCAATGGTGGAGAAGGCAAAGAAGGTAAAGCCTAGATGGGTTCCGCTCCTTGTCAATTGGTGCAGATTGCCAAGGCGTCGTGAGAGCGAGGGCGCCGTGTCAATCAACCGCCTTGGCGCCCAAGGCCGTGAGCTGTTGGGACCCTGGCGCGCCTGCTGCCTTCGCTTCTCTTCTAAGCCAAGTCCGAGCCGCCTTGGGCCGAGGACTCTTGTCGTGTTAGGAGCAGGGGGTACCCAGACTTGCACACTGTGACCTGTGGGCGTGGCTCAAGGGGTGGCCAGTCGGCCCATCTTCATCTACACAAGCTCAAGACCCTCGCGAGGGCCAAGCCTCATGAGGCGAGACGATAAGCTTCCTCGAGCCACGGCCTCGTCGGTGGCTCATGAGGCGGAGAGATCAAGCGGGGTACCTCACGAGGTGCCCATGGCATAAGCCATGGCGACCAAGAGGCGCCCGGTGAGCGCCAGCCATGCATGTGTCCTCATTTCCCTTTGGTGCAAATGAGGCAAGCGCAGAGCCAAGGGTATCAAGCAAAGGCAACCATTTGGGTGCAATAAGACCAAGACCAGCGAGCGGCAGGAAGGAGGTCATCGTGGAGCCCAAGCCAAGGCGTCAGCGTCGAGAGTCTTTGGCGGCCGAGACCGACTTTAGTCGAGGATAAGTGTACTAGATGTTCCCCTTCAAAATGGCCAATTGTTGGCGCCCTTCCGCTCAATATTTGGGGAGGGCCGGGGCCTCCGCCTATAAATAGGACTAGCCACCCATAGAGTAGACACACGAAAGGTAGGCAAGAGAGAGAGAGAGAGAGAGAGAGAGAGAGAAAGCGACTGAACTCCCTAGCAGTTCATCGCACCGGCTCAAGAACAGACCCTCATGAGTTGTTCTTCCCTTGTCTTTATTCATCATCAGCCCCACAGGGCAATCCACCACACCACACCTTTGGGTAGGGTATTACACCACCATGGTGGCCCGAACGATATAAACCTTAATGTCCCTTGTGTTGTTCTTTGTGTAGTTTAGATCCTTGCGAGGCGACAAGGCGTAGGTAGGTTGGAGGTGTGATCTCGCGTGCACCCCGAGTTGAACCTAGAGGTCTGCGGAACCCGAAGTTAAGCGAGATGGGTATCCGTCCTGTGTCTCGAGCGCGCGGCGCCCGAACACAGAGATGTGGGCGACCTTAAACAAGCCCTCCCACATGGGTGAAAGCTTATGCAGCCCTTCCCCGGAGAGGACCCGCCTCAGGACGTGGTCACCCATCTCGAGCGTCCTGGAGCGGATGTTGCTGCAGTGGTATCGTCGCAACTCTTGCTGGTACCTTGCCGCCCTCAGTGCGGCTCCCCGACGTCGTTCCTCCCCCAGCACGAGGTCCATCCCCTGCGTGGCGTCCTGCCGCGTTTCATCAAACGCCAGGACCTGTGTGGAGGGATGCTTGACCTCATGAGGGAGGACCGCTTCAGCTCCGTAGACAAGGAAGAATGGGGTCTCGCCCATTGGCTTGGTGGCGGTGGTGTGGATGGACCCACAGCCTGAAGATGGGCTCGTTGTACCAGCCCCTGCCACAGGCCTCGAGCTTCTTCTTAAAGGTCCTGGTCTTGAGGCCCCTCAGGACCTCCGCGTTGGCGCGTTCGGCCTGACCATTGCTCCTGGGGTGCGCCACCGAAGCGTAGCAAATCTGCGTTCTAAGGTTAGCACAGTAGGTTTTGAAGAGGTTAGTGGTGAACTACGAACCGTTATTAGTGATGATGCGGCTGGGGACTCCGAAACGGCTCACGATGCCCCTGATGAACTTGACAGCGGATCCGGTGGGATGGTGCGAACAGCTTCCACTTCGCGCGCTTGGTGAATTTTTCAATGGCGGCGTCACGGTGGCGGTAGCCCCGGCACCCGAGGGAAAGGGCCCAAGATATCAGCCCCGGTGTGAGCGGCCATGTGGTGGTATGGTGCAGGAGGCCACGAGCTGGCTGATGTATCTGCTTGGCGTGGCGGCAAGCTTAGCAGGACTTCACCAACGAGGCTGCGTCGTTGAGCGCCGTGGGCCAGTAAAATCCACTGTGGAACACCTTGCCGACGGGATTCCGTGACGACGAGTGGTGTCCACAGTCCCCTCCATGTATGTCAGCCAGCAACTCCTTCCGTTGGTCACTGGAAATGCAGCGCGGCGTAACATCGTTCGGTCGCTTTCTGTACAACTCTCCGTCCTAGATACAGTATGTCGTGGCTTGCCGGGCCACGCGCTCTGCATCCTCTTCCTTCTCCGGCAGCGTCCCTTGCATCAGGTACTCCTTGAATTCCTTGGTCTAGCATTCCTCCACGGGCTCGGCGCCAAGAGCGAAGCGAGCTCGAGGTCGAACCCTGAGTGGGGCTCTGTGGCAGGTGGTTGTGGGAGCTCCTCCCGAGGCTGAACCATGCTTGAAAGTGCTGGTGTCGCCGATGGCTTGAAGAGCCGCTCTTCAAAGACGCCCGGCTCCTGGGGCTGCCGCTTGGATGCCCTCCTGGCAATGTCATCGGCTTCCTTGCTGGTGCCCCGGGGCACATGCTACACCTCCAGCCCCATGAACTGTTTTTCCATCTTACGCACTTCTGCGAGGTAAGCCTCCATGTGCTCATCCTTCGGCTCGTATACCTTGTTGGAGAAGTTGACGCACATTCGTTCCTTCCCGCCTTTCTTCGGTACTATGACGGGGTTCGCCAACCATGTGGGGTATCGAACCTAGCGAATGGTACCCACAGCGTCTAACTTGCGGGTCTCTTGGACGATGAAGGCTTGCTTCTGCGGGGATTGCTGCCTCGCTCGTTGCTTGACATGGCGCATGTTGGGGCACACCCTTAAGTGATGCTGAATCACCTCTCTCGGAACCCCCACCAGCTGATTGGGCTCCCACGCAAATATATCCTTGTTTGCGCTCAAGAACTTCACCAACGCCTCTTCTTTGATGGAATCGAGGCCGGCACCTATGGTGAAGGTGGCTCCTGAGGAACCATCCTCGTCGACCGGCACCTGCTAGGTTTTTGCCTTGTCTTGCATGAAAAGCTGCTTCTTCTTGGTAGGCGCGGCCTCCTTGGCCTCGGGGGTACCGGTGTCGGCGGGCTGCCCCACTGCCGCGGTCTTGAAGGCAAGCTTGAGTGTCCTCACGGCCTCCTTGGTGTCCCCCTTGATGGTGAGGACACCTTTGCTTCCAGGCATCTTCATAAGGTTATAGGCCGAATGAGTCGCTGCCATGGGCGGGCGAGCTGGGTACAGGGATGGCGTTGTACGGGAGGCCGATGTGGGCGACGTCGAAGTCGACCAACTCGATGCGGTAGTTGTCGCGTGTGCCGAAGGTGACGGGGAGGCGGATCTGCCCCAGAGAGTGGGCAGCGCCGCCACCAACCCCTGAGAAGGGCTTGTTGAGGCTGAGCCGCTCGGGCGGCACGTGAAGGAGGCCGAAGGCTTCCACGGAGAGCAAGTTGAGGCCAGCGCCGCCGTCGATGAGGGTCTTGGTGACGGTCACGTGGCAGATGGTGGGCGTGCAGAGAATCGGAAGCGTGCCCGAGCCGGCGGTGGTGTCGGGGTGGTCTTCTAAGCTGAAGGGCCTCAGGCGCAGCCCAGCCGGGCGGAGCCCCCGAGCGCTTGGAAGCGGCGCCAGCCTGGCGGAGGAACGGCTTCATGTGGCAGTCAGAAGGAGGCGCCTGAGAGCCTCCTAGCAGGGCCGCGACCACGTGGTGCGCCGGTGCCGCGTAGCATGTGGTGAAGAGGTTGCGCGGCTCCTCCCAAGACGCCACCGTGGATCCGGGGAGGTTGAGCAGCCAGGCGCGCGGCTCACTAGCGAGGGCCATGGGGAGCCAGATGGCCATGACCTTGTCGTCGCCCCCGGCCTCGAGGACGGCCTCCTCGTATGCTAGCAGGAAACCCGTTGGGTCCTCCGCTTCGTCGTAGCACGACGGCATCTCCGGCTTGAATTTGGCTGGCCATCGCACCCGCCGCAGGGCGGGGGCCAGGGCTCGAAACCCCCTGGCCCCATCGTCGATCTTTGGGCGCGGAGAGTGATGACGGTCGCCCGACCATGTAGGCGGGCGTGGATCGGCGGAAGAAAGCCTTGGCGCACCCGACCTATACGCCAAATGTCGGATGTGGGGTTCGGCAAAACCCTTAAGGTTCGAACTACGGGAATGCGCGAAGTTCTTTCCTCCTATCGATCACGCCCTAGCTCACTAAGATCTCACAGACGAACTCGGCGAACTCACAACCACGAAAGACACGAGATTTATCTTTGGTTGGGCCACCGTTGTGGTGTAATACCCTACTCCAGTGTGGTGGTGGTGGATTGCCTCTTGGGCAGATGATGAACAGTACAAGGGGAAGTACAGCCTCCTGAGGTTGAGGTGTTCTTGTGCTTGTCTAACTTGTGTGGAGAGGACTCGATGACCTCCACTGTGATGGCTAGTTCTACTTATATAGGCCATGGTCCTCTCCCCAAATATTGTGGGGACCCCGACTCATAAGTCGTGATCACTGAATGCACGTGTACAGTGATCCCAGATATCAATGCTCACTGAACACACAGAAGCTGAATAACAAGAGTCTTACATCCATACATACCGTCTTACACAAATTATGACCATTATGGTCAAGTCTTTCATTGATAAAGCCTTAAGGGATGAACATCAAATAAAACACAAGCAGCGGAAATCTTAAGTCGATAAGTAGAACCCATGCCATCTGCCTTAACCCTACAGGCATTACACTGGAAGCGTCCTAGTTAGCATGTTAGTCTCCAAAGAACTCTTCTTGAACTCCGGTTCTTCCATGCCTGCCAATTAAATAACCAGTGGCAAGCCAATGAGTACTTTGAATGTACTCGCAAGCAACCCATGTTTTGGTTCCAGATATAACAATGCATGATATAGGTAACTTTTGTAGAAAGCTAGTTTTGAGTGCAATGACATGTTCAACAACTTGCAAGACATGCATCAGGCGAATTCAAGTAACCATGAGGACAGGTTACAGATATCAACATAAATAGAGTGGGCACCAACCCAACTCAATCATGTCAAGTCTCTTGACTTAACCCAAGTAGTTATCCAAACACACACACTGGTTTGTAAACATGTGGACGTAGCCCAAGAGCGGTTACCCAACTGTCCTTGACCGTGGACCTGGCTATTCGAATAGTTTTACACTCTGCAGAGGTTGCACACTTTACCCACAAGATCCGGGGAACTTCCGTGTCATCCACGACCCGCGATACCTCAAGTACCCGGGGTAAGCACCCGATCACTACTTTCCCTAGACGACACTAACATGGAGTCCACTCGATTGGTAGTAACCCCCGTGCCCAACATTTCACAACTTAAAATTGTGGAGCCTCGCTCCCATATTCATCACATACCAGCAGCACGGGTACCAGCAGTGTGTCCGGTGCCTCATAAAAATGTTCTTGGCACGCCCTACAGCACGACCCGTCCCCGAGAGAGAGCACCAACTCTCCCCGTCACTTAATGTCACGGGCTCCAAGCTAGTATCGGCCTAGGTAATCAATAATGCCCTTTCCCATACAAGGGTAGAGTGGTTGCGCATGTAAGGTTGGAATAACAGTGCAAACTTAAACCAATCCGTTTTGAAACCGCACTCACATATCCTTCTCGGTACACCACTTCTTTGTCAAGTGGTTACCTAGCTCAACATCTCCCTCGGGCATTAGTGGCACCGGCGGGTTTTCAAAAGTCTTTGGGAACATATTTGCCTCCATCACCATGCATATCCCCGTCCCTTTTTGCGTAGCAACTATTTTAGCATCCTATCTGCTCCCACCGGCATAACCCTCATAAGGAGGTAGGGTCATGCACAATCAAGTATCAATGAGGAAGTAACAGAGGCAACCAACCAACGTGGTTTACCATCTCATCATGATTCCGATGCAACAATAATAAGTGATATATGACATGCATAAAAAGGTTTCATAGACATGGTCAAAGGGCTGCTTGCCTGTTGTAGCAAAGTCTTCGAGGTCTTCAAATATCTCTGGCCCAACTCCGAGCATTCCGTCTACTTTGTTAACTATCGTCGAAAGCAAGCATAATAAGCAACACAACAAGGCAGAAAATAAAAGTGCTCTAAAAATATTAATTTGACTTTTCTAGGACATCTCTGGTTATATGAAAAATAACCTGAGTGGTTTCATTGGAAATGGATCAGTGGATATCTCCGAACATTCCAATATGATGGAATCAAGGGGTTTATGGATTTGCAAGAAGTGTACAGAAATATACCTTTGGATAATGAGCATAGATACACATTTAACAAGGGATGATTTTAGAAGCATCTAGGATTTGGTTTCACTGGATTTGGAGTTCAAATGAATTTCTTATGAATTTGCAAAGTTGACAAATATGTAGAAATGGCTCATTATTTTGTGGGGGTACATAAAGTATTAAGAAAAATGTTATGAACTTAGATGCATCTAGGAATTTGAATCATGGCATTTGGATCAAGTTTGAGCTCTCTGTGATTTTCTAAAGTTCATCACAGAAATAGGGAAAATAGGATTTGGTAAATATTTGAGAAGAACAGGTCTCTGGAAAAATGTGCATGTTGCACCACCAGGTAGATCATGATTTATAGAGTCACTAGAAATTTGAATCATCAAATTTGGAGTCCATTTGAATTGTTTATGGATTTTACAAGTTTCTAGAAAAAGAAAAAGAAAAAGGAAGGGGGGCGTTATACCTATGTTGTGCACTGGGTGCAGCATAGTGCCATGGCCTTGACTGGGCCGCCCAATGGCTCGGCCACGCCAGGCGGCTGGGGCGACGTCGATGGCGGATTTGGCGAAGCCGTTTCCACTTAAACGGCGGGGCCCGCCCACCGGGTCGCTGACGAGCGGGGCCCGCTTGTCGGGTCCGTCCCCAACCTCCCGCTCGAACAAAGCAGAGGCAGGGGCGGCTTCGACGGCGGCTTGCGGTGCTACAGAGCCACCGTTTTCGGTGAGCTAGCCACCAGTGTGCTCGAGGAGAGCGGCGCATCCGGCGAGTGCGCCACGACGCGAGGGTGGCAGACGCGAGCACATCATCGACTGAACGGGCGGGCGGGGGTGGTGATGGAACTTCGATGCTGGCCGTGGGAAGGAGAGGGAGAAGCAGGAGAGGCTCGCGGTGGTGGTGGAGGTGCTCTAGTGCGGTCTAGAGGAGAGGAGCACCGGAGAGCTCGAATTTGCTTGTGGCGGCGGCAAGATTCCCGGCCATGGGGGTGAGCGAGGGCACTAGGGAGGAATTGGTTGGCACAGGAAGCGTCTGGGAGAGAGAGAGCCAAAGGAGTCGAGAGGGGTTCGGGGTGGCCTTAAATGGCGAGGCCGTGGCTCTCCATGGGCGTGGCCTCGGGCATCCATGGGAATGGCCTTGATGTACAGGGAGGAGGCCAGGGCTGTCTCTGGCGTTCGTGGGAGTCGAGTAGTGTGCGAGGAGAGAGAGAGAGCGGGAGAGGCCACGGTGCTCGCAGCGTCAGGTCGGGCATTGGCCGAGCAGGCGGCTCTCGCCTGGCGTCGCGGTGAGAGAGAGAGATGGAAAGGAGGGGCCTGCGGTGGCGTGTTGCGGACGTTGAGGCACCTCGACCGGGCGCAAGGTGGAGGCTCGAGGTGGTCGGGGATCTGGCGTCAGCGGTCGGGAGCACGCCGGCGTGCTCAGGCGTAAATGGCCAGCACCAGGCTTTTTCTCGCGTCCTCACGCCCACTTGTGTCTGAGTGGTTGTAGGGGAGTAAACAATGTGGATATGGCATTGGATGCCCTGGGGATCCAATGGAGTGAGGAGGGAGGTTGAGAGAGAGAGATTTGGTGCTGTCCAGAGAGGGGAAAAGAGCTTTTCACCCCCATAATCATGGCTCCTCGGGCAGGGAAAGATGCAGGGGGTAGAGGAGGACCAGATGGTGCTGTGGGAGAAAGATTAGCTCATGGAGACTAGTGGAAATGGCCAGAACATGCATTTTAAATTTCTGCCAGAAGGTGTTTGATGGTGGTTTGGGCAAGCAAATGGATTCCAACTGGTATGAAGATTAACAGGGTCAAGTGTTATATAGAAATGAGGTTGATCACCAAGTTGGAGCTCATTTGTAGAAAGTTGACAATGCAACTTTGGTAAACCCTAGAAATTAGCAGAAATGGCTTTACCAAGATTTAATCATGCAAACCTATTCTCCTTGATGCACCATTGGTGTAGTGTCATCATTTAAGGTTCTGAACATGTCCACAAAAGTTGAGATCAAAAGGAGAAAGTTTCCAATGTAGAGTTGTTCAATTTGGTTATGGACAGAAAGGGTTTTGGGGCACTTTGATGAATATAACATTTTCTCTAACTTGTGCCATTTTGTCTAGATGAATGATTAGACCATTTGAGCAAGTTCACAAGGTTTGAGAACATTTGGACATGTTTGGCAATGTAAAGTTGCTCAAACTTCAAAATGGATAGAAATAGTTTTGAGGGGGTTTCATGGGGTTATACTATTCTCCATGACATGATACTTGTCAAGATCATCAAACATGTCATATGTGACATGCCAGAATTTTCTTGGAATTTTTGGCGAATATTTCCTTTGTAAATATTTCAAAATCTTGAAATATCCAGAAAGGGTTTCTGAGGGATTTGACCAATATTTTGAACATGACCATGTGTTGAAACTCTTATATATGGACAATATATGTCCATTGAGTCTCCCTAGTTTTTTCCCAAATATTTTTAAAGCATTAAAATAATTTTAACCTATTAAAGACCATTTCTGGCCTAAAGAAAAAGCCTTTAAATAAAATAGGAAAATAACTTTTAAAATTATATTTTATGGTTTACGGTATCCTATATCTAATAGGAGTCAAATATATTTTGGAAATATTTTTACTGCCCTTAATTAAGTACTTGCAAAGCAAATCTCAATTCAGGGTTTTGGAAAACTAATTTTTGAAAATACTATTTGGCCAATTATTTTTGTAAGAAACTATTTTTATGTCCTATACACATGGCATGATCATTGGGAAAGGTTTTTGGATCAAGGGAAAGGAGTATAGGAGTTGGAGGATTTATTTGATTTTTAGAGCACTTGCCAACAGCAGACAAAAATCAAATCAAGCAAGACCGAAACACACAAAAGTTTTTGTCAAACCACATTTTAGCATGATTTATTGACTTAAGTGTTGTGGCATCAAAATCAGGGTGTGACAGACCTACCCCCCTTACAAGAATCTCGTCCCCGAGATTCCCAAACTAGGCGCGGAAAGGAGTATGGAATCTTGGATTCGGGGTAGTCTTCACGTCCTCATACTGCTTCTGCTTCCGAGTGGTGCTCCCTTGAACTTGAAGTACTTGATGGTGTGGCTTCGTGTATGACGCTCTTCTTGACCCAGGTTAGATTGGGCTAGGGGTCGGTGGCTCGGTGGTCAATGTCCTTGTAGAGACCGGGCTAGTTAGGAAGTTGGAAATGTTCGGTGCCTTTGAGAGGAGTGGCTTGCAGATATGTACGGTCTTCAACGCGGAGGTTCACTTCTTGACGATGGTGGTTGGTATAGTTCTTCCTCCTAGACATGACGATCTTCAGATGTTCCTTGACCAGCTCAACGATTCTTCTTCCGTCTTCGGGTAGACAAGTATGTCATCAAAGAAAGATGACAACTAACTTGTCCAAGCACTCCATGAAGTCTATTGGGGTACTCAAAGTGGGCTGAGGCATTGGTGATGGCCACGGTTGAGTATTGGCCAAGGTCTTTTCGATCTAGAGCCAAAGCCCAAGGTCAGGGTCCGACCATGTTGTCGCTTGGTAGGGCATAAGGGTTTCAAGGATTCTCGGGTGCGAGTGACTGTTTATCATCCCATCCTTGAGCACATTTTCTGAGGTGTCAATTGTTCTATCTAGTCCTTTAAACAAATCACATCATATCACCGATAGCATCAACTCCTATATGTGAACTCCAATCATTACTCATGCTATTCATATCATCATGATTTCTGAGAGGAGGTGTAGCAAAATTACATATGTCTACAATCCCCAAACTCACATGTCTACCCCTAAAAATCCATGGGTAGAATATACAAGCTGCTAAGCTTGAACGTGACATCCATGGGTAGAATATACAAGTGCTAAGCTTGAACGCTGGCCAAAGGTGACGGGAAGGCGGACCTGCCCTATCGGGGTGGTGGAGCCGTCGGTCACTCCGGAGAAGGGCTTGGTAGGCTATAGTTGATCGTATGGCACTTGGAGGCTATCGAATGTCTCGACGGACAGGACATTAAGGCCCGCGCCGCCGTCGATGAGGGTCTTGGTCACTTGGACGTTGCTGATGAAGGGCGAGTAGAGCATTGGGAGGGCGCCAGCAGTGGCCACGCACTTGAGCTGATCCGAGGAACTGAAGGTGATGGCGCACTTGGACCACCTGAGCGGGCGCGTGGCCTCGAGCCTGGGAAGGGTTGCGTTCACCTCACGAGCAAACTTCTTGAAGATGCGCTGGGAGGCTGGGGCCTGAGCGCCGCCCAGGATGCAAGCGATAGCGCGCGGCTCCTGGAAGCCCCTAGCCCCCTCGTCCTGATGGTGGTCGTCGTTCCTCCTTGGCGGTGGTGGCAGCGGAGGGAGGCGAACATTGCCCTGAGGACGGTCCTCACGAGGTTGGTCCCTCCAGGCGCCCTTGCGAGGCAGGTCCTGCCAGCGGTCCTCGCGGGGCTGGTCGCGCCACTCCTGGCGGGGGCCGCGGTCGTCCCAGTATCCTCCACTTCGTCGTCCTCCTCGGCCGTAGCCCCGGTTGTTGCGCTCGGGGCGTCGACCAAAGCGTCCATCCCGTATGGCCCTGAACTCTTGGCAGTCATTGGTGTTGTGGCTGTGTACGTTGTGGAAGGCGCAGAATGGACGGCTGCTCTTAGACGACTCGGGGTGGTCCTGACCATGCTTCGTGTCTGGCTCCGCCGGGAGCATGGCCACTCCCTTGCGCTTCACGTCCTTGGCCTTGGCTTTCTTCTCTTCTGGGTTGGCAGCCGGGAGCTCAAGGAGGGATAGGTGCCCTTCCTCAGCTCTCGCGCACTTGGTCGCCATGTTGAACATCTCCAGAGCCGTGCATAGCTCCTCGTGGATGGCAAGCTCCTCCTTCATCTTGACGTCGCGGATGCCATCGGAGAACGCTGAGATGATGGCCTCGTCCGTCACCTTGGGGATCTTGAGGCGGACGCTGTTGAAGCACTGGATGTACTTCTGTAGGGTCTCCCCTAGCTGCTGCTTGATGCGGCGTAGGTCGCCCACGGCCGGCGGGCGGTCGCGAGTGCCCTAGAAGTTGGCGACGAAGCCGTCGCGCATCTCACCCCAGGAGGAGATTGAACCTGGGGGCAGGTTCAGGAGCCACGAGCGAGCATCATCTTTGAGAGCCATGGGAAACCAGTTCGCCATGACTTTCTCGTCGATGTTGGCCGCTTCGATGCTTAGCTTGTAGAGCTACAAGGACTCCGCAGGGCCGGGGGTTCCGTCGTAGCGCGGAGGCAGGTCTAGCTTGAACTTGCCCGGCCAAATGACGCTACGCAGCTCCGGGGTGAAGGCTTGGCAGCCTGCAGTAGACACCAAGGCCCGCCGTGGAGGGGGAGCTTGGTCTTGGTGCCCGCGTACCGCTGATCCAGGAGGCATGCGGTCTTGACGTGGTGGTGCCGGGAGCACGAGATCATCTTCTCTGGGTCTGGGAATCTCCTGGCAGCTTCTTTCCTCATGCACGGGCGACCTGTTGGGTTCTACGGTAGGGTGCGTCGACTGCAAATTAAAAATTCCTACGTGCAGAACATCCAGGAACATGCTACGGGAGATGGATCACAGTTTGTTACCACTAGACGCGCAGTGCCGTGCAGCGGAAGAAGGGTTGGGGCAGCGCGTCCGCGTGGATCGTCTCCTCCTCGTCCGACCTCCCTCAAACAGCCGGTGGACCGATCCCACGTATGAGTTCGCCGGAGCGGCGCAGGTGCACCGCCTCTAACGGTATTCGCGCGTGCAGGAGGAACACCGTGCGGCGGACTACTAGGTCCGATCACATAGTCGGCAGCGAGTGGAGGTGGCTATTCGCAACACATGCAAACCCTAGTCGCAGCGCCGAAGCGATCAACCGCATGAGTGTGCCGCACCTCCACTTTATATAGGCGTCCATCGCTGGCTCAACACTTGGGCCTCGCACGGACCCTAAAGCCCAAAGTCTACTCGGTCACGTTCCTAGTCCAGTTCGGATCACATCCGACCAGTGTCCTCTGAACCGACCTCGTAGGTTCCTTTCCTTGCCTTGCGACCCCTTAGGTTCAAGTCGGCTTGGTCACAATTCGGATCACCTCCGACCTGCACAGTTGGTAGCGTCCTCTAGCAAGGCGTGCCGACCACCAAGCAGACTATGAAGCTGGTTAAGCGAACCTGTACAAAGTGTCACACTTTTGTTCCCTTTGCCACACGATATATGTCGTCGGGCTCAAAGCGAGGCTGTCATCCTTGTGCTAGCCGACCTCTTTCGTTCGGTGATACCGACCACAAACGGATTATCTCATAATCCTTGTCGCATGGCCATGCTTATCTGGTCGGATCACACGAGGGGCCCGAGTATATCTCTCGATAGGAGGGCAAATCCCATCTTGCTCGACCATGTCTCGCAGCATGGGACTGGACAAACCGAAACCTACCTTTGTAACTACCCGGACACGGAGTAGCGTTTGGTCGTTCCAAAGCAAGTCATCACCATCCAGTACATGCGTCGGCTCAGGTCTTAGGACATAGAGCGTATGTTGTACTAGAGACTTCAGATGACATATCGCTGCGTCTCATAGTTGGGTCTGTCCGAGTCGGACCTTATCTCGACTTCGGATCCGACTACGTCGAATCCGACCAGACCTTTCCAAGTCCATATTATCGGTTAGCATCCAATGCTCCATGGCTAGTGAGACCAAGCCATCGACCGTGTCATATGCTAGTCTAGTCGGCTCTTGGCGTCCACACGCCCCTTTCGACTAGGGACCTTTTAGGACAGTCATTATACAATGCGTAGTCCCACAAACAAGTCACGTGCTTGCGATACACATCATTGATAATGTCCAAGGACTATCTTTATTCATAAACACATAGGAAATATCATCATACATGATTGCCTCTAGGGCATATCTCCAACAGTCTCCCACTTGCACTAGAGTCAATCAAATAGACATCGAATGCCCATAGCTCTAACGTGCCCCTCATGCTTGGGTTGTGGAAGCGGCTTAGAAAACGGATCTGCAACATTTGCATCCGTGTGAATCTTGCATGACTCTACATCACCATTCTTTACGATCTTTCGTGTCAGGTGATATTTCCGATCTATGTGTCTGACCTTGTGGTGATTCCTCGGCTCCTTGGCTTGTGCGATGGCACCAGAATTATCACAATAAAGGTCCAACGGTTTCATTGAGGCTGGGAAAATACCAAGATCATCCAGAAAATGCCGGATCCAAACACCTTCCTTTGCAGCTTCAAGCGCAATGTATTAAACTTCGTGGTAGAATCGACCACCGTATCCTGCTTGGAACTGATCCAGTGCACTGCTCCTCCATTCAGGATGTACACGAATCCGGACTATGATCGACAATCATCTCTGCCGGTTTGGAAACTAGCATCGATGTAACCCCTTACGACGAGCTCTTCCTCACCTCCATAAACTAGGAACATCTCTTTAGTCCTTTTCAGGTACTTCAAAATAGTCTTTACCGCTGCCCAGTGACTCTCACCTGGGTTGGCCTGGTATCTGCTTGTTAGGCTTATTGCAAAAGCAACATCAGGCCTTGTACATATCATGTCATACATGATGGATCCGATTGCCAAGGCATACGAAATCCTACACATCCTGCTTCGCTCATCAGATGTCGAAGGACTCTGAGTCTCGCTTAGCCTTATACCATGTGAGAGTGGCAAGAACCCTTTCTTTGCCTCACTCATGTTGAACCGCTTCAACACTTTATCTATGTACGTGCTCTGGCTTAGGCCGAGCAACCTCCTCGATCTATCTCTATAGATCTTAATGCCTAAAATATAGACTGCCTCACCAAGGTCCTTCATCGAAAACTTGCCATTCAATGATCCCTTGACCAAGTTTAACATTGAAACATTGTTCCCGATCAGTAGTATGTCGTCCACATACAAGATCAAAAACACTATCGAGCTCCCACTTAACTTCTTGTATAAACAAGAGTCCTCTTCACTTTTGATGAAATCGAGACCAGTGACGACCTCATCAAAACGAATGTTCCAACTCCGAGATGCTTGCTTCAACCCATAAATGGATCTCTTGAGCTTGCATACCTTACTAGTGCTAGTCGGATCAACAAAACCCTCGGGCTGTATCATATACACGTCCTCGGTTAAATTTTCGTGAAGGAAAGCCGTTTTGACATCCATCTGCCATATCTCGTAATCGAAATATGCAGCTATAGCTAGTATGATCCTCACCGATTTCAGCATCGCTACCGGCGAGTAAGTCTCGTTGTAGTCAATTCCTTGAACTTGTCCATAACCTTTAGCGACAAGCCGAGCTTTGTGGATCCGAACATTTCCATCCACATCGGTTTTCTTATTAAAGACCCATTTGCAACCAATGGCAGTTACGCCAGGTGGCGGATCAACCAAGTCCCAAACTTGATTCTCATCCATGGACTTTAACTCGGATCTCATGGCCTCCAGCCATGCCTCGGAATCTAGGCTCACCATCGCTTCGCATCGTGGCGGCTCGTCGCTTTCTAGCAACAATACATCACGCACTCTGAGCAATCTTTCCGACCTCCGTGGTTCGGTGGCGCTTCACTCTGAGTTCCTTGGTGACTCGGTATGATCTCATCTCCAGCCGAGCCGTCCCGAGTGGTCCTCGAATTTCTTGAGTTGAACCGTCCTCCCACTGCCTCCCGGTGAGAAACTCTTTCTCAAGGAAAACCCGTTCGAGCAACAAACACTTTGTTCTCTTCCGGTTGTAGAAGCTATATCCAAGGTTTCTCTCGGATATCCATGAATATGCATTTATCCGACTTAGGTGTAAGCTTGTGCGACATAAGTCGCTTGACAAATGCTTCACAACCCCAAATATTTAGAAAAGACAAACTGGGACTCTTCCGGTCCACATCTCATGTGGTGTCTTGTCTCGGATTTTGATGGTACCCTATTAAGTGTGAAAGCTGCGGTTTCTAGGCGTATCCCCAAAATGACAAGGGTAAATCCGATTTGCTCATCATAGACCAGACCATGTCCAACAAGGTCCTATTCCTCCGTTCCGACACGCCGTTTCTTGTGGCGTGCAGGAGTGTGAGCTGAGTACTATACCTCGACTTTTGAGATGATCATCAAACTCTGGCTCATGTACTCACCTCCACGATCGGATCGCGAAGCTTTATAGTCTTTCCGAGCTGATTCTCAACCTTGTTCTGAAACTCTTTGAACTTTTCAAAATTCTCCGACTTGTGCCTCATCAAATAGATATATCCATATCTACTCAAGTCGTCGGTAGAAGTCACGAAGTACTGATAGCCACCTCTGGCAGTTGTGCTCATTGGACCACACACATCACTGTGTATAAGCTCCAACAGCTCGGACACCCTCTCGCAACTCTTTGCGAAAGGAGACTTAGTCATCTTGCCGAGCAATCATGATTTACATGTCTCGAACGACCCGAAGTCGGACGAAGTTAGGAGCCCATCATCATGGAGCTTCTTCATGCGTTTCAGACTAATGTGTCCAAGCGGCAATGCGTAAGTATGTCGGATTTATCTCATTAGGCTTATGCCTCTTGACATTCACGTTATAGACCGGTTCCTGTTCTAGATTCAATATAAATAACCCATCAACAATGGGTGCATAGCCGTGGAACATACCATTCAAAAATATCGAACAACCATTGTCCTTTAAATTGAATTCATAACCCTGACTCATCAAACATGAGGCAGAAATAATGTTCCGACTAAGTGCAAGAATGTAATAACAATTATTCAATTCCAAAATAAATCCAGAAGGAAGCTGGAGCTGCATCGTGCCGACCTCCAACGTAGCAACTCTTGCTTTGTTGCCGACCCTGATGTCAATCTCCCCTTGTGCCACACGCCTAGTTCTTACCAGCCCCTGCATCGAGTTGCAAATATACCCCTTGTATTTGCTTCTCCTGATGGTTGGTCAAATAATAAAAATGTTGTATTTTCTGTTTGAACAACCAATCCAGTATCAAATACCCAAGAGCTACTAGGTACATCAGAAAGGTAAATGTCTATAACATATGCAACAAGTGTACCTTTGCCAGAAGAAGCATTTCCGGCCTTCTTGCCATGCTCTGCAAGCCACTTGCTCTGTTCCTCTTCCGTGACGGTTTCCTTGCGGTGATAGCAAGCGGTCTTGAGTCCGTCCAGACTTGGTATGGCGGCAGAGGTTACCATCTCCGTGCCCTTTGCCTTAGCCTTTTCTTGGACCAACTCTTCTTGAACTTAGCGATTTCGCACCATCAACACTTGATCGTGCCTTTCTTAATATCCTGCTCTGCCACTTTGAGCATCCCATGCAATTCGGTGAGCTTCTTATCCATGCCATGCATATGATAGTTCGAGATGAGCGTGCCATAGCTGGGCGGAAGAGAACCCAGAACAGCATCAGTAGCCAGCTCATCCAAGAGCGGGAAGCCCAAACGATCCAAAGCTTGCACATATCCGATAATCTTGATCACATGTGGACTTAGTGGATCACCTTCCTTCAGCTTGCAATCCATCAAGGATCGCCAGACGTTGAACCTTCGGTCCTAGCACGTATGCGAAACATGCTCTTGAGACTCTCGATCATATCGTAAGCCTCAACATTTTCGAAATGTTGTTGCAAATCGGGCTCCATACAAGCCAGCATCAGACAGCTGATCTCCGTTGATTTATCAATGAGTTTCTGGTAGGCATTCTTAGCTGTGGCACTAGCATTATCAGCAGGTTCCTCTGGAAGTGGATCCTCTAGAACATGTTCCTTTTTATCATACTTGAGAACAATTTTCAGATTTCTATACCAGGTGGTAAAGTTTGTTCCATTTAGTTTATCCTTTTCCAGAATTGATTTCAATGCAAAGTTGGGTTGAGCAGGTGGTGCCATTGATCTACAACAGAAAATATGCAATCACTAAGCAATGTGTTTATGTAGAGTAATTCTAGCCTAAACGAAATACTCCCATCAAGTCAGCATCCTCCGCAAACTCTCGGTGATTCAGGATCCGACTAGCGCATGCGACTAGTGAGCTTTAGCATCACTGCTAGCCAACATACCTATCGGTAAGCAACTCCTTGCTAATCATATCTCTATACGACTCCTGTCGGTTGGGAAGGTATCTCATACCCCGGCTCCCAACCTTCTTTGCCACAAGGCCCAAAACCGTTTTGATAGCCTTGTCAAGTTAACCTGATGCAGTGCATGTCCATGTCCGACACGAACCCTTCAGTTCAAGGACACCCAGCAGCACGCCAATTTTATGAGCCCACTACTAGGCGTACTTGGCGTGCGAAGGTGCAACAACGGGATGGCAATTAAGCTTGATATTCATGAGGATCATTCTATCATTCTAACATGCATAGAAAAAAGCATAACAATCACAAATATAACACATATTGTGAAATAGTATGGCTCCTTCATGGGCGTTCTTCGATCGGCTCCGACTCGATGACCATCTCTTAACTCCATCTTGTTTGTCACGCCGGGGCGCCAAGCCGCCAACCTGATCTCTATTATCCAACTACTACAACTAGTAATGAATTTACATAGAGTCACAAGTCGACACGCAGGTCGTTATACAATATAATGACAGCACTTTGGCTCTGTCGGTGACAAACATGACCGCAGAGCCACGTATAAATTACACACATGCATCACATACACATGAGCCATACTATTCACATCAAACCTGCAAAACAATGTTATGCATAGAATCGCATTCTACGGTTTGTGTGTCGGTACGAAATACGGGCGCTACGCTGCAGCGGAAATCACAGATCACATCTGAACTCGATCACGCGAATTCTACGATCGGCCGATCTTATCGGTCATCACGAATCGATTCGGTTTACGTTTCACTTATTAACCCGATGGCGGATAACCGACCGGTAGGGGTAGATCGTGTCATGACCTCATCGATCGATTTACAGAAAACATAGCCTCAACGATTCCCATGTGCAGTTGATCACATCAACCGTGCACATAGCCGATCTCTTCAAGGACAACAGATCTCATCTGCCGCCTCCGCATATCTAATATGCATACGATCTGAAACCAAATCCTATAGAAGAGGCTCTGATACCACTATTGGGTTCTACGGTAGGGTGTGTCGACTGCAAATTAAAAATTCCTACGCGCAGAACATCCAGGAACATGCTACGGGAGATGGATCACAGTTCGTTACCACTAGGCAGCGCCAGATGCCGTGCAGCGAAGAAGAGTTGGGGCAGCGCGTCCGCGTGGATCGTCTCCTCCTCGTCCGATCTCCCTCGAACAGCCGGTCGTCCGATCCCACGTACGAGTTCGCCGGAGCGGCGCAAGTGCACTGCCTCTAACGCTATCTGCGCATGCAGGAGGAACATCGTGCGACAGACTGCTAGGTCTGGTCACATAGTCGGCGGTGAGTGGAGGTGGCTATTCGCAACACATGCAAACCCTAGTCGCAGCGCCGAAGCGATCAACCGCATGAGTGTGCCGCACCTCCACTTTATATAGGCGTCCATCGCTGGCTCAACACTTGGGCCTCGCACGGACCCTAAAGCCCAAAGTCTACTCGGTCACGTTCCTAGTCCAGTTCGGATCACATCCAACCAGTGTCCTACGAACCGACCTCGTAGGTTCCTTCCCTTAAGCGCGTGACCCCTTAGGTTCAATTCATCTTGGTCACAGTTCGGATCACCTCCGACCTGCACGGTTGGTAGTGGCCTCTAGCAAGGCGTGCCGACCACCAAGCAGACTATGAAGCTGGTTAAGCGTACCTGTACAACGTGTCACACTTTTGTTCCCTTTGCCACTCGATATATGTCGTCGGGCTCAAGGCGAGACTGTCATCCTTGTGCCAGCCCGACCTCTTTCTCGTTCCAGTGATACCGACCACAAACCGGATTATCTCATAATCCTTGTCACATGGCCATGCTTATCCTGGTCAGATCACACGAGGGGACCAGAGTATATCTCTCCTGATCGGAGGGGCAAATCCCATCTTGCTCGACCATGTCTCGCAGCATGGGACTGGACAAACCCGAAACCTACCTTTGTAACTACCCGATCCACGGAGTAGCGTTTGGTCGGCCCAAAGCAAGTCTGTCACCATCCAGTACATGCGTCGGCTCAGGTCTTAGGACATAGAGCGTTATGTTGTACTAGAGACTCACAGATGACATATTGCTGCGTCTCATAGTTGGGTCTGTCCGACTCGGACCTTATCTCGACTCGGATCCGACTACGTCGAATCCGACCAGACCTTTCCAAGTCCATATTATCTGGTTAGCATCCAATGCTCCATGGCTAGTGAGACCAAGCAATCGACCATGTCATATGCTAGTCTAGTCGGCTGCGCGTCCACACAGGCCTTTCGACTAGGGACCTTTTAGGACAGTCATCATACAATGCATAGTCCCACAAACAAGTCACGTACTTGCTGATACACATCGTTGATAATGTCCAAGGACTATCTTTATGCATAAACACATAGGAAATATCATCATACATGATTGCCTCTAGGGAATATCTCCAACACAACCGGCGCGGCGGGTCGCGCCGGGGGGCCGCGCGTCGTGGCGCCAAGGCGCCATCTTGGTGCGGAGGTGGCGGAGGCGCTCCGTGGGCCACATCGCCCGCAGCTGGCGGGGGGCGAAGCAGCGAGAGGGACGGTGCGGGAGAGCCCCCAGCGGTGCTGACGAGTTCGGCGATGCGGTTCAACCAGTCCTCATAGAGGTCGTCGACCGAGCGGTAGCACAGGAGCTCGCGTTCCATGAGCAGTGTGACCTGTGCGTCCGTGGGCGCGCGGCGAGCGTGAGACGATGAGCCCGCCGGGGTCACCGACAGAGTGGCGGTGCGGCCGTCCCGCCGCATAGAGGGGTGCACTGAGGACACTTGCTGCTCATTCCCCGCCGGGCCGGTGGCGGCGTTGGCGGTGGGCATGGAGAACAACGGGGAGGCCCGCCGACAGGGGCCGTCTGAGGGACGCGGGCGGCGAGGGCGGCCCGACGCTCGGCATGCATCTGCCATGGACGCGGCGGGGCGGTGGAGCGTGGATGGACGGAAGGAAAGCTTCGGCGCACCCCTACCTGGCACGCCAAATGTCGGATTTCGGGTTCCGGCAAAACCCTTGAGGTTCGAACACTGGGACGCGCACGAAGGTCGCCCTCCCCCTAGCTCGCACGCTCGCCGCAATCTCAGAGCTCAGCACGTCGAACCTGAAGAACAAGGACACAAGGGTTTATACTGGTTCGGGCCACTGATGTGGTGTAATACCCTACTCTAGTGTGGTGCGGTGGATTACCTTGTAGGTTGAGGATGAACAAGTACAAGGGAAGAACAGTGTCCTAAGGAGAGGTGTTCTTGTGCTTGGTGAGCTAGTGTGGTGGATGGTGATCTGAATGATCCCTCCCCTGCTAAGGTGGTGGCTAGTCCTATTTATAGAGGCCCGGTGAGGGAGTCCTAG
This sequence comes from Aegilops longissima, assembly GCA_021605205.1. Classification (NCBI taxonomy): domain Eukaryota; kingdom Viridiplantae; phylum Streptophyta; class Magnoliopsida; order Poales; family Poaceae; genus Aegilops; species Aegilops longissima. The sequence goes on from CM038680.1 coordinate 325,213,985, forward strand.
ACTAAGGGGTCCACGGGCATCCGGCCTGTTAGCCATGGGCCGGATTGATGGGCTGTGAAGATACGAAGATCGAAGACTGCACCCGTGTCCGGATAGGACTCTCCTTGGCGTGGAAGGCAAGCTTGGCGACCGAATATGTAGATTCCTTTCCTTTGTAACCGACCTTGTGTAACCCTACATCCTCCCGGTGTATATATAAATCGGAGGACTTAGTCCGGAGAGGATATACTCATTACCATAGTCATACGAGCTAGACCTCTAGGGTTTAGCCATTACGATCTCGTGGTAGATCAACTCCTGTAACACTCATATTCATGAAGATCAATCAAGCAGGAAGTAGGGTATTACATCCATAGAGAGCGCCCGAACCTAGGTAAACATCTTGTCCCCTTTCTCCTGTTACCATCGAGCTTAGACGCACAGTTCGGGACCCTCTACCCGAGATCCGCTGGTTTTGACACCGACATTGGTGCTTTCATTGAGAGTTCCACTGTGCCGTCCCCAAAAGGTTCGATGGCCCCTTCAATCGTCGACAATGACGCTGTCCAAGGAGAAACCTTCCTCCCCGGATAGATCTTCGTGTTCGGGCGGCTTTCAAGGCTGCAGCCAACTCGTTTAGCCACCGAAGCGATCGATAGCTACGCCCCTGGCCACCGTCAGATTTGGGAGCTTGAATTACGTTGCGGAAATCCGTGGAGATTTGATCTTCGCCGAATTCGAGACCGCGGCGACCGCTCCTGGTCACCTTGACGAACATGACCTAAATCTATCGTCAGACCGCACCCCGGAGATAGCTCATGTAACCACACTAGCCTTAGATCCAGAGCACACTGCGGTATCCAAGGATTGGAGGCTCAACCCCACCACGGAGGCCACAGATTCCCCGGTGTTGGAGCCGCACATGGACTTAACCTCAAACAATACTCATGTCACCGGAACTCCGAACTCTTCTCTGGGTATAAGTTCCGAACCATGTTAGTCCGCGGATACAGAACTTGATCGCTTATCGATCTTCGAGTTCAGCGCCGCAGACATCTTCCAACATTTGCCCTTGGGTGATGTGCTGAACTCATTAAAGAACTTGTCCTTGGCGGGGGGCTCACGACCGAACTATGTACGGTTCGAACTAGAGGCTGATGATGGGGAATTTTGCTTCCCACCCGCCACCCACTTCATAGCCACTGTCGAGTACTTAACCGACATGCTTGACTACGGCTCCGAAGACATCGTCAGTACGGACGATGAGGCCGACAAGGAACAAGGCCAAAACCCGCCATTCACTGGACAACGGACGACCACTCCTTCCTACGATGTATACATGGTGGACACGCCTGAAAAAACAAACGATGATGACAAAGAGGATCCAGTTGAGGATATACCTCCTGAAAGATAGCCCAAGCGCCAGCTTCCTCGACGCCGCTCTAAGTCACGTCGTTCCAAAGACTGCAATACTGGCACCGGAAAAAATAATACTCCGGACGATGCCGAAAACAATGAAGACCCCGTCAAGGTAACCTCCGAACAGGAGGAACGGGAAAATGGGCAAGTTAGCCCTGATGAACAGGCCATACACGGAGACTCGGAGGACAGTAATTATCTTCCGCTCTCCGAGGAAGAGGAGAGCCTCGGCAACAAGGATTTCATCATGCCTGAGGAACCTCCCGAGCAGGAGCGCTTCAAACGCCAGCTAATAGCCACTGCAAGAAGCCTGAAAAAGAAGTAGCTGCAGCTTCAAGCGGACCAAGATCTGCTCAATGATAGATGGACCGAAGTCCTGGCCGCCGAAGAATACGACCTTAGTAGCCTAGCCAAAAGCTACCCGAAGCGTAGATTGCTAACCTCGGTTCAATGACGAGGCGCTGGAGCCTGTACCGTCATTGCACAATGCGGCAGGCCGACCACAACTTGGTCCGGATAAAGCGGCAACTCAAGCCGAACACCAATCCGTCCCACCTCGTTGTAAAGGCAAGAATAAAACAGCTCGGGGTTGTACATACAACCTTCGACAGGACTGGGACAGTAGAGCAGGACATGCAAGATCGATCTACGGATCGCGAGGACATGCCTCGACACGCGATGATGGCTACCTATTCGGACGTGACAAACCCAGCCACACCCGGGCTGAAAACCGCAAATGGACTCCATCGGAGGTACGTCACAGTGTGGCCCAACATAGAGGCGCCGCACACCCTCTTTGCTTCACAGACGAAGTAATGGACCATGAATTCCCAGACGGGTTCAAACCCATGAATATAGAATCATACGACGGAACAACGTATCCCGCGGTATGGATCGAGGACTTCCTCCTCCATATCCACATGGCCCCCGGAGATGACCTTCATGCCATCAAATACCTACCACTAAAACTCAAAGGACCAGCTCGGTACTGGTTAAACAGTCTGCCAAAAAATTCTATTGGCAGCTAGGAAGATTTGGAAGACGCCTTTTGCGACAACTTCCGAGGAACATATGCCCGGCCACCGGATGCCGATGACTTAAGTCACATTGTCCAGCAGCCCGGAGAGTCAGCCAGGAAGCTCTGGACTAGGTTCTTAGTTAAAAAGAACCAAATCGTCGACTGTCCGGACGCGGAAGCCCTTGCGGCTTTCAAACACAGTGTCCGGGATGAATGGCTTGCACGCCACCTCGGTCAAGAGGGACCTAAATCCATGACAGCCCTTACCGCTCTAATGACCCGCTTTTGCGTGGGAGAAGACAGTTGGCTCGCTCGTAGAAGCAACATCGCCAGCGACTCGGGCACTACTGAAATCCGAGACGACAACGGCAAGCCACGATGAACCAAACACAATAGTCGCAATGATAATGAAAGATCACGCGACACAGCGGTCAACGCTGGATTCAGCAATCCCAAACCCGGTCAATGGGAAAAGCCATGCAAGGCGAACCGATATGGACCATCCAACCTAGACAGGATATTGGACCGACCCTGCCAGATTCACGGCCACCCCGATAAACCAGCTAATCATACAAACAGAAGCTGTTGGGTCTTCAAGCAGGTCAGCAAGCTCAACGCCGAACACAAGGGGAGGAGGCTGCCAGGCAACACGAACGACGGAGAGGTTCGCCAACCAAATACCGGGGGTCAGAAGCAATTTCCCCCCGAGGATCGACCAATCCCGGAGCGGAAATAGCAGTTCGGCTTCCGCTGCCCATCTCATATACCCGCAAAATTTGTACCGCGCATACATCACTACACACTTAAGATACCATGGGCATTGGCGGAAGCACAATACAGACAAGCCTGCAAGCATTCCCGTAACATTTTTTATCTACTTTACTTTTCTTTCTTCATTATCTCTTAAAACAGGTGACGCAAAGGACAAACATCTAAACTGACTATATCGGAGTTTGGATCCGTACATTTGCCTAAGGGGCTACTTCCATCAAGGATTCCCCTCGCCGAGGACAGGCAGAGCAGACGTGCGACAGGAGGTCCAAAATAACTTTTTTAGACCGCACTCTTTATTTCAAGCCTGTAATATGCCTTTTTCCTCCGCCTTCGACCCCAGCCATGTCAAATAGCCGGGGTTGTGGTCTTTTTATATATAAAGTAATCATTGGCATATCGCTCAGGTCCCAGTAAACATTATCTGAATTAATCATTCGTGTATTTTCGCAAATGAATATGGCTCCTATGGTTGTTTCACAGATATACCTCGGCATAACCTGCCAGGGACTCGGTATGGGAACAAATGAGTTGCCAACAAAGTCCGAACAGCTTTACAGCGTACTTCGGCGTCGCGAGTTTGGCCTTATATGCATCAGCTCCGAATCATGTCTTGGGTCAATGGCTGGGTTGCCCGGCTCCTGTGCTTGCTACCTTACGTTCCACTCTATCGGCTAGGGTAGTAAAGGGAGAACTACTGCGATTGTGCTTCCGGTTCATCAGGTCAAGCACCTCGATGAAAGCCGAAAACCATTGTCATGATCTCTTGCGAGAGCTGGTCAACCACTCGATGACTTATCGGAATCTGTCGTGATTCCCTCCGTATCACACGAAGGGCCTTTTTTCTTCAGGTCATATATGTAACGCACCATACTGGAATAAGTCGTATACATACCAGGGGCTATATCGTAGTCCCCCCTATAAAACTCCTATGGTTAAGTGAAAGTGTCAACGCCCTATAGTCTGATTGCCTGGTTCGCCGCATTATCACCTCCTTCATGGACCAAGACGTTGGCTCAAGAGTGATCAAATGCTTTTCCGAACACCCCCGTACTTCCTACGAGGGGCCTGAAGCCGACGACTGGAAAACTTTCAGATTATATTAAAACGGCCGCACAGGAGGAGCACAAGATTTCGAGAAAAACATAAAAATATATTAACTATAAATTGTCTTTTACAATTCCCATACACCTCACTTGAATATTATGTCTTTCGAGCATTGACCCTCTATTAAGCGGGCGGCCTCTAAGACGTCTTCAAAATAATGCTCCGGTGCGTAACGGTCCTTTCCCTTGGGTGGACTCTTCGCCGCAACATCGATGGCCTTCATCTTCCCCCAGAATGTCTTGACTCGGGCAAAGGCCATCCGTGCACCCTCAATGCACACCGACCGCTTCACAGCGTCGATACGTGGCACCACATCAACAAGCCGATGAACCAAGCTGAAGTAGCTATTCGGAACAGGCTCAGTTGGCCACAGCCGGATTATGATGTTCTTCATGGCAGCGCGGGATATCCTATGAAGCTCGGCCCATTGGGACATCTGCTCATTCAGCAACAGAGGGCGCTTTGACGCGCCAAATTGTGACCAGAAAAGCTTCTCCATTGCATACCCCTCTCGCGCTTGGTAAAACTGTGCTGCATCATAAGAACTCTTCGGCAAGTCTAAAAACTCGTCCAGAGAACTCCACACTTGGTTAAGCTGAGCATAGTTCGGATCGCCGAACTTAGTGTGTAGCAAAAAGGGCTTACCAGCCGCAATCTCCCCAGCTTGCCTGATCTCCTCACGGGCTGCTCTGGATTCAGATTGCGCTTCTCTCGCCTCTCGTAAGGCCTTGTCAAGTTCAGCCATTTTGGCTTCATTCTCCTTCTCAAGAAGTTCATAGCGGCTAGCAGCATTTTTTAATTCGAGCGCCATCGTGGATATCTTCTCCTCATCTTGGCGCCGAGCAGCTTGTTCAGCTTTTAACTCAGCCGATGCCTTTTCGGCCGCCGCATTACTAAACCGGGCCTGCTCCTTGGCCCGGGCCTGCTCCGCCCGAAGAATTTCAACAGCGGCGGCACCATCTGTAGCCATGCATATTCCAGTATATAACCTTCAGTGTCATGCTTATATCACAAAAATGTATGTGAAGGGACTGCCCCGAATACATACCTTGCGACTCGTCAAGACGCATATTGATTAATGCAATGTCATCCCCTGCCACATCAAGCTTCCGCTGCAGCTCGGCAATATCCGTAGTCTGGGAAGTAGCCAGGGGGGAAGCAGCATGTGTTCCAGTTAACCAGATTAGTCCTTGAGTATTTCTTCTTGATCCTCCGTTCGCCTCCCATGGGAAGCCAACCCGAGTCTCAGGGGCTACTACCTATACACAGGTGCATCTTTGCAAATAAAATATAGTTGAAAACATGTCACATCCCTAGTCCTGGTATGCAGTAGGCTAGCCCTTCATGTGTGCATCATGTTTAACTTTTCAAATGAACTTGAAATGGGGGATGTTCAAACCCTAGCATAAAAGGAATCCACCAGGTTCAACTAAAATATTTTTCAGTGAACCCAAATGGCCTTCAAAAATGTTCATCATTTTTGGAAAATCTTTGAAACTTGACAACGGAGGTGATGCACCTTTTGCATGACATTTTGGATTGTTGAATTAACACATATTGTATTTTGAATTGGAGCAAATAAATACTATAAATAATTTATTGCTCCAATAATTCTGATTTTTGTTGAGGGGCTTTGGAATAATCCTTTTTAGTCCCTGCAAAATTTATCAGAAGCAACAAAATTAGCTTGGTTCAAAAACCAAATTAAAACAAATGTCAGAAATAAAAAAACAGAAATAAAAGAGAGAGAGAGAGAGAGAGAGAGAGAGAGAGAGAGAGAGAGCTTACCTACAGCCGAGAAGCCCTGCTCTGTGCAGCCCATCTAAGCTAGCCGGCCCAGCCCTCCTCCTCTCTGTCGTGTTCCTCCCCCTCGCCCGAAGCAGCTCGGTGGCGAGCGCCGACGCCAGCCTTGCCACCTCCTGCTTGCCACTGAGGCGCCCCCAATGCGTCTGGACACGCCCCACGGCCCCTCTGCCTCTCTCGTCTCTCTCTGCTCTCTCCCGACCCCTTCCCTCTTCTCTGCTTTCTCTCCCGAACACACCCGAGCGGAGCTCGTCGTCGCCGACGCCGTTTGAGACGGCCACCGAGCTCCCCTCGCCTTCCTGCGCTGTCCACGGTCTCCGCCATCGTCCGCCGCTCCGCCCCACCCTGTCCCCGAGCGTTGGGACGGCCTGCATCGCCGGCTGCTTCATCTTCTTCCTCCTCGGTCACCGGAAGCCGCACGCGCCGATTCGCCGTCTCCGACGCATCCCCGAGCCCGCTGAACCGCTCTCCGGCCTCCCTGTGAGCTACCGCATCTCCCCCCTTCTCATCCTTTTGCTGTTTGCGCACTCTAGCTAGCCCCACCACCTTGCCCGAGAATCCCTCGCCGCCGGCCATGGCGCCGTCGCGGCCACAGCCGTCGCCGCTTGCATATGAGTCCGCCAACGCACTCAGTGCGTCCGAAGGATCTCAAAGCACCCAACTGCTGCTCCTCCCGTGCTCTGTGGCGTGGTTTCGGTCGAGCCCGAACACCGGCGACCGCCCGGCTCGTCGCTGCCGCTGCTACACACCCTCCCAGCACACCACACAGCCACCACAGGATGCGCCGCACTGCCAGCAACTCATAGCCGCGAACCATGCTCGAAACTGTCCCCTGTAGCGCCTTCCCGCAGTGTCTCCGTCGTCGGTTTTGGTCGCCGCCGGCGGAACTCCGGCGATGTCTACGTGGCCCATCATTAGCCACTAATGACACTGCTAGTTAACCCTAGAGCCACTTACGACGGGCCCCATGCCCTAATTAAGCGGGTTTGTTCTGTTTAAATAAAATAACCCCCGCCCACAGTCGGTTTGACTGGCCCTATCACACTGACCGACCCCACCGTCGGCATTGACTCGGCGACGTGGCCGTTGACCAGATCCCACATCCGCCACCACAAAAACAATCGAGTCAGCGACCGATGGGCCCCACCGTCAGGTTGACTGAACCCGCCTTGTTGACTGATGGCGTCGGGGTGATGTCATCTTGACGTTAGAAGTGATTTCTGGATTTTAATTAAACCAGGAAATTCCAGAAAATAGTGTAAACTTCTAAAATTCATATAAAATCAACCGTAACTCCAAATGAGATAAATTATATATGAAAAATGATCAGAAAAAATCCAATCTATCCATCTGTACCATTTTCATGCATGTTAGAACAACTTATAGCTGCTGTTTAGCACAAATCATATAAATGGCATTTGAATTTCACATATGGGATTTGGATTTGAACTTAGGGTTCAAACCAACTTCATTTAACTTTGTTGTTAGCTGCATTAGCTCAAAACACCAGCATGTTACCATGTCATGAGCATGCATCATATTGCCATTGCATTGATTGTGTTTCTTTCTCAGTTGCCGGTGTTTGTCCCCTCTCAATAGACAACGTACCGACGATGAGTTCGATGACACCGATGAAGAACTATAATATCTTCAGAAGTGCCAGGCAAGCAAAACCCCCTTGTTCATTCCGATATAATCCCACTCTCTCGCTCCTGCTCTATTTTACTGCATTAGGACAACAACGACTCATGTGTTACTTGCTGCGGTAGCTGAACCCCTTATCCTCTGCATGACTGTCATTCCACAATAATTAGATGAAACCCACTAGCATGAGTAGGAATTGTTTGAGCCCTGTTGTGCCTACTCATTCATGCTTGTTTGTCATGCCTGTTACTGCTTAGAGTTGAGTCAGGGCTGATTCATCGGGAATGAATTGGAATGGTGTGTAAACATGTCCTACTGTGTGTGAGCTGTGGATGGCGTTCTCGTAGGGGGACGGGAGCGGATCCATAGTGGTGTATTGATATGGTGAATATGTGGACTCGTGTGCGCCACCTCAAAAGAGTTACTTGCAGTCGTAGTTTAGGATAGCCACCGAGTCAAAGCTGGCTTGCTGCGGTCAAACTCCACCACCCCTTTTGATAATGATGCATATGTAGTTAGTTCGATGTAAGTCTTGCTGAGTACAATTGTACTCACGTTTGCTTATTTTATGTTTTGCGAGAGACTTGGTCTCGCTAGTAGTTCAGCGTGGACTTGACGTTTAGCTTGTTACCTCAGCTACGATCTTGTGCCCTCGGCGGATCTCGTAGATAGTCGGGCTTCTCGGCCTTTTTCATTTATAGATGTATGTACTCGGACATGTTTAGCTTCGCTTGTGCTTTGACTTGTATGCTCACGAGTGTTGGGTCATGAGACCCATGTTTGTAATATCTCGCTCCTCGGAGCCTAATGAATAAATATTTGAGTCATAGAGTTATGTTGTGATGCCATGTTGTATTTACACATATTGAGCATATTGTGTGTATGTTTGAAATGCTTGGTATGTGTGGGATCCGACAATCTAGTTGTTTTGTAACGCCCCGGATTCGATGCGCCAGGTGTCCGCCAGTTATCGCCGTCTTTGCCATGTCATGTGCTTGCGTGTTGCACTTTGCCATGTCATCATATGCATTTCATATCATGTCATCATGTGCATTTCATTTTGCATACGTGTTCATCTCTTGCATCCGAGCATTTTCCCCGTTGTCCGTTTTGCAATCCGGCACTCCTATGTCTCCCGGCGCCCCCTTTTACCTCTTTTCGTGTGCGGGTGTTAAACGGTCTCGGAATGGAACGAGGTTTGTCAAGCGGCCTTGGTATAGCACCGGTAGACCACCTGTCAAGATTCGTGTCATTTGGAGGTCGTTTGATACTCCAACGGTTAACCGGGTAACTGCAAAATCCTCCTTCTCTTTGCAGCCCAACACCCTTCCAAAGTGGCCCAAAACCCAGCAAACTCCCCTCCATGCTCTCGGTCGTTCGATCACGATCGCGTGGCCGAAAACCGCACTCCATTTGGACTCTCCTAGCTCCCTCTACCTATAAATAGGTTCCCCTCCCCCGAATTCCGGATCATTTTCGCCCCGAAACCCTAGTTTTTCCCTCTCCGCCGCCGGACGTGTCCGTCCGCGCCGGACACGTCCCGCGCCGCCGCCCGAGCGATGGCGGCGCTGCCACGTGGCCCTGCCACGCGCCCGCCGCCGGCCCGTCGGGGCGAGCGAGGCCCGCCCGGCCCGATCCGCCTCCCGCCGCCGCCCACTCCCGCCGGCAGCTCGCCCCGCCGCCGCTGCTGTCCTCCCGCCGGCAGCGCCACATCGTGCTCGCCGGCCGCCGCCATCCGCCTGCGCCGCGCCGCCCGGCCGCCGCGCCGTCCGCTCCGCCGTGGAGCTCGGCCGTGCCCGCCGCCCAGCTCCTGGCGCCTCCCAGCCGCCGCCTCCTCCTCCTTGTTGCCGCCTCGCCTCCATGGCGCCCGCCGCCGCGAAACTCGGCCCCGGCCGATCCGCCCGCCACCCGCGCCCGGTGCCGCCCGGCCCCTCTCGGCCAGATCCGGCCGCCCGCGCCCGAACCGGCGACTCCCCTCCTCCGACGAAGCTCTCCCCCCCTCTCCGGCCACCAACACACCGAACTCCGGCGATCCTCGTAAACCGTGCTCGGAGGTTGACTTTCCCTCCCCCCAAATCTGCTAAGTCCCGAAGTTTTTGTTATTTTCATGCATTTTCATCATGTCATAACTCTCTGCATATTGCTTCGTTTCGTGCGTGTAATATGTCAAAATGTTCGCCTCGATGAGTACATCATTCCATTTCATTGCATCATTTTCATTTGAGCTCATCTTGATGCCCGAAATGCTGTTGGAAGAGTGCTATGTGATGTTAGTTTCAGATTCTTATCAGAACATGCACTTTTGTCATTTTTGCCATGATTGATGTGTGCATCCTTTGACCTTGAGTCCTACATGTGTTTTGTAATATGCCATGCCATCTTTACAGGGGTGTATGCCATGTATTTTTGTGATCAATGTGGTGGCTAGCACAAGCATGCAAACTAGGCTTCATGATGTTGCTGATTTCAGCCCCTGTTTTGCTGATATTTTCATGCCATGTTAACTTGATGCTACCGAGAGTTCCATGCATATTTTGAGATACTTCAGTAAGGATGTTTTGAACATATGGTTATGCTCTATCCATCCATGCCCTTGTTTGCAATTATGGAGTGCCATAGCTTGAGTCAGTCGAGCTCTACTTTTGCTATAAAATGTTCCTGGCAGATTGTTTACATGTTATGCAATTTTTCCAAGGTTGTTGTAGTTGATCCAAGCATGCTATGATGTTGTTCTTGCCATGTATAGCTTCTATGCCATGTCTTCTTACTTTTAGTTGCCTTGCCATGCCATGTATTGCTCTGTGGTGAGTGGTTCAAGCTCACCAACATGCCTACTTATTGTTGTTCCTGCCATGTATGAATCTGTAATATAACTTACCATGTTTACATGGGTGCCATCATATCTTCTGATCCTTTTTGGCTTATGGTCAGTAAGGGACTTTTGTTCTATGCTTTTAGTAGATTCATGCCATGCCTTTGTTTGCCATGATAAGTTCCTGTAGCATGTTGTTTGATAGCTCTAAACATGTTAACCTGATGTTATTTCTGCTAAAGTCTGAACCTGTTATTATTTGTAATCTTGCCATGTGTTTTTGAGCATGTTCTAGTGGTTTATGGAGATAGCTCAGTGTTCATGTTTTGTAATGCTTTACCTGTACATTATGCCCATGCCTTTTGTTATTACGTTGAGGTGCTGTAGCTTGTTGTTTTGATGCTTGCAATATGCCTAGTTGCTGTTTTGGACAGATTGTTGTCATAACTTGTATTGTGAGTATGTGTTGAACCGTTGCTCCGTTTTGAGTGTTCTCTATATGAAACTTGATTGATTTTGCATGTAGCTTCATATTATCATGTTGCATCCTTGTTTTGAGGTGTTTGCTTGATGTTTGTATGCATTTTGCATCAATGACATGCTTATCTTGTTTTGCTCATATCTTCTAGGCCGTAGCTCCGAATCTAATGAACTTTATATGTAACTTGACTAGAATTTCGTGTAGATCATCTTGGTGCATCTTAACTTGCTGTTTAACAACTTGAACATAAGGTTTATTCAGATCTGGACCAATTTCGAAATTTGCATATGAGGACTTACCGGAATCGTTATATGTTGGTCCCGGCCTCATTTAAACTTGCTTTGACGTGTTGCTCTTGTTTGCATCATCTCTTGCCATGAGTAGCCTCATCCTAGCTTTGTCAATCATCATGCTTGTTGTGCATCATGTATTGTTCATGTGTGGTGTGTTTACCATGTTATGTGCTTCTTCTTGTTAGTTCTGTTTACTATGATCGTGAGGATTCGTTCGTCTACGCTTGGTTCGGCTTCATCCGTTCATCTTCTTCATGGACTCGTTCTTCTTCCTTGCGGGATTTCAGGCAAGATGACCGCTACCCTGGATCTCACTACTATCATTGCTATGCTAGTTGCTTCGTTCTATCGCTATGCTGCGTTACCTATTACCTGTTTATCAAGCCTCCCAAATTGCCATGTCAGCCTCTAACCTTTTGCACCCTTCCTAGCAAACCATTGTTTGGCTATGTTACCGCTTTGCTCAGCCCCTCTTATAGTGTTGCTAGTTGCAGGTGAAGATGAAGTTTGTTCCTTGTTGGAACATGGAGATGTTGTTCCTTGTTGGAACATGTTTACTTGTTGGGATATCACAATATATCTTATATTATTAATGCATCTATACACTTGGTAAAGGGTGGAAGGCTCGGCCTTATGCCTGGTGTTTTGTTCCACTCTTGCGCCCTAGCTTCCGTCATATCGGTATTATGTTCCCGGATTTTGCGTCCCTAACGCGGTCGGGTGATTTATGGGACCCCCTTGACAGTTCGCTTTGTATAAGACTCCTCCAGCAAGGCCCAACATTGGTTTTACCATTTTCCTCACCTAGCCCTTTTTCCCTTGGGTTTCCGGAGCCCAAGGGTCATCTTATTTTACCCCCGGGCCAGTGCTCGTCGTGAGTGCTGGTCCAAACCGCCAGCCGCCGGTGGCCACCAGGGGCAACTCTGGGTTCGCCTACCGGAAGTTTGGACAATCCGGTGTGCCCTGAGACCAAGATATGTGCAGCTCCTATCAGGATTTGTCGGCACATCCGGGCGGCTTTGCTGGTCTTGTTTTATTGCTGTCGAAATGTCTTGTAGCCGGGATTCCGAGACTGATCGGGTCTTCCGGGAGAAGGAATATCCTTCATTGATCGCGAGAGCTTATCATGGGCTAAGTTGGGACACCCTGCAGGGTATAAACTTTCGAGAGCCGTGCCCGCGGTTATGTGGCGATGGGAATTTGTTAATGTCCGTTGTAGAAAACCCGGTTGATCTTAATTAAAATACACCAACCGTGTGCGTAACCGTGAGTGTCTCTTTTCGGGTTGATCGAGAGGAGAACACGGTTTCGGGTTATGTCGGCGTAAGTAGGAGTTCAGGATCACTTCTTGATCATTACTAGTTGACGACCGTTCCTTTGTTTCTCTTCTCGCTCTCATTTGCGTATGTTAGCCACCATATATGCTTAGTCGCTGCTGCATCCTCACCACTTTACCTCTTCCTTACCCTTTAAGCTTTGCTAGTCTTGATACCCATGGTAATGGGATTGCTGAGTCCTCGTGGCTCACAGATTACTACACCACCAGTTGCAGGTACAGGTTGCGATGATCTTGACGCGAGAGCGATGTTTGCTTGTGTTGGAGTTCTTCTTCTACTTCTTCTTCGATCAGGGGATAGGTTCCAGGTCGGCAGCCTGGGCTAGCAGGGTGGATGTCGTTTGAGCTTCTGTTTATGTTTCATCCGTAGTCGGATGTTGTTCTTGTATATGATGTTGATGTATTCTTGTGGCATTTGTGCCTTATGTATGTATCCCTACCTATTATGTAAGTTGATGTAATGATATCCACCTTGCAAAAGCGTTTCAATATGCGGGTCTATCCTTGGTGGGACCGTCGAGTTCCTTTTGGATAGGGTCGCATATTGGGCGTGACAAGTTGGTATCAGAGCCTCGACCGACCTTAGGAGCCCCCTTGATTGATCGTGTAGTTTGGCCGTTGTTGAGTCTAGAAGAAAACTATTTTCGGAGTCTAGTTATATCGGAGAGTAGGGTTTCTTTTTACTCCTCAGCCCCTTCGTCGCTCTGGTGAGGAATCTTGACGTAGGTGTTTTGAATTACTCCTCTTCCCCTTCAAAATTTTCTTTAGGTTCACGTAGTTGGTTTTCCGATCGTTGGTTCTCATCTCTTTTGATCTGGTGCATTTTCTCGTCAAGGCGATTCGACCCTCTTTGTTTTGCAAATTCAATCCTCAGTTGTCTTATTTTTCCACCCGCCCACCCTTTGTCATCTCGAATCCGGAGCCCGTAATCGAGTATCCATCCTACTCGTGCGAAGTCTTTGCTTTCTTTCCTCAATGATTTCAACCGTTGTTTTTCTCTTCAAGATATTCGTCGTTTTCCCCTTCCAAGTTGTCTTTGTTTTCCCGCCCTCCCACCCTTTTCTTCCCGGAGCCTGAGTTTGTTTCGACCATCAATTTCATTCATGCGGAACCTCTTCAGTCTTTCGTAAATTATTTCAACCGGTGAATTCTCGTCTCATTCGTCATTCTTCATCCCTTTCTTTTTCCGGTGGATTCAATTCAAGTTTTTCGGTGTTGATCATATTATTTTCCTCGGCTCAAGTGTTCTCTTTGCTCGTTCACCTCTCGCCATTTATCCTTCCGGAGTGTTCAACACATATCAGGAGATTCGTCTATGTTTGAATTAATTCGAGGTTGTCACCTCATTCAAATATTTCAGTTCTTCCGGTGCATCATCTATCTGTTTAACATCCCTTTCCAATGGTGTTTTCTTTTAGTGGGCCCTAACCCACAGGTCTTTCCCAGGATCTTACCTGACTCTTTTAATTTCCCCGGAGCTATTCCCAATTCTTTTCAAGTGTGATGTAAGAATGGATCACATCAGTCACATGCCTTTTCCAAGATGGATTCCAAATCATTTCATTGTTGGCTCAACCTCTCTGTTTTTCTTTCTTCCGGAGTATCTCATTAATTTTGGTGGTGTTTCTCCTCATCATTTGAAGATTGAAGAGAATTTTTCCTCTAAATCTTGCCCATTCTCTCGAGATTTGTGGCTCTAGCTTCTTGTTACCCTCTCGAATTATTCCGTCTGTCGGAAGCCCCTTTTTCTCACCTATCCGGAGTATTTCAGGAGTTGATTTCTATTTCTTTTCATCGGAGGTCATCGTTCCAGAAGAATTCTTCGTCCTCACATTTCAGCTACCGTTACCCAGTTATCCAGGTGCTTCGCTCAAGTGTTCTTTAATCAGCTCATGATCTCTTTGTTCTTTTACATCTAAATCCCCTCTAGTTTATTTGTTCTTCTATTTTTTCCCGGCGATTCTTCCATCAGTCATTTCCGAATCCTTACGGTGGTTCATTCAAGATTCTTTTTCTTTGATTATCATTTTAATTCATTCGTTCTTTTCAATCCTACCGGTGGTTCATGGAGACCTTCTCAAGTTTGCGATATGTCACTTCTCAATCCTTTTCATCACGAATAAGTAAGATGCGAAATCCATTGTTGGTCATCAATTTAATTTGATGAAGGATAAGCATACAATAAATCTTATTCTTATTTCATCCAAGTGAGTAATCCTTTCCTTCGGAGTTTGTTCGTAATGAATAAATTCTAGTTCCAAGTGTTTTCATCTTTTCTTTTCCAGAGTTCAATTATTTCCTCGGCCATTTCGTCGGAAACCTCCGTCTAAATCACCGCAAGGCTCGTCTTATTATTTGCTCCTTCATTCTATCTCATCATCCTTTTGTTATCGGAGTTCTTCATGGTGGTTCTTCATGATTTAATCTTTTCTTCAAGTGTTCATCAAGATTCTTGTCGGTGGAGTTCAAGTATCTTTTCTTCTCACGTCTCGAAGTGCAATTAATTCTCCATATTATTTTGAAGTGGAGTTTCGCATTTCTTCGTTCTTCTCAGCTATCCAATCATTTCCGTTTGTGGTCGGTTATCACCTCATAATTTTGAGATGTTTTCCATAAGTCCACAACAATCTTATTCTTTTCGTTATTGATTTTCTCAACAACTACGTTCAATCCTTCCTTCTAAGGATGCTTTAAATTTCATTCGTGGCACAAGTTGTCATATTCTTATCCGTTCTTTTCATTCAACTTTTGCAATTCTTTCCGGAGGTTTTGTGTCATGTCTTCATCAAGTGTCATTCCATCTTCTCAAGTTCGTGTTCTATTCTTTCCTTGTTTAACCGGAGTGCAGCCTAAATCCTTTCAGTCTTATTCGTTTCTTTTCTCTTTCTAACCACTCCGGTTAGAACGAGTTCTTTCATAGTCTTTCTGATTTCGTGATCTTTTGATTCTCGTCATTCTCGTTGTTCCTCTCTTCTTCTCGAGTGCTCTCGATTATTTGCTTCTTCTCTTGAGTTCCTGTTTCACCTCATTCCTTTTTCCCTTCCGTCTCGGTCCTAAGATCTCGGGACGAGATCTCTTATTAGTGGAGGAGTGTTGTAACGCCCCGGATTCGATGCGCCAGGTGTCCGCCAGTTATTCGCCGTCTTTGCCATGTCATGTGCTTGCGTGTTGCACTTTGCCATGTCATCATATGCATTTCATATCATGTCATCATGTGCATTTCATTTTGCATACGTGTTCATCTCTTGCATCCGAGCATTTTCCCGTTGTCCGCTTTTGCAATCCGCACTCCTATGTCTCCCGCGCCTTTTTTACCTCTTTTTCGTATGCGGGTGTTAAACGGTCTCGGAATGGAACGAGGTTTGTCAAGCAGCCTTGGTATAGCACCGGTAGACCGCCTGTCAAGTTTCGTGCCATTTGGAGGTCGTTTGATACTCCAACGGTTAACCGGGTAACCGCAAAAGCCTCCTTCTCTTTGCAGCCCAACACCCTTCCAAAGTGGCCCAAAACCCAGCAAACTCCCCTCCATGCTCTCGGTCGTTCGATCACTATCGCGTGGCCTAAAACCGCACTCCATTTGGACTCTCCTAGCTCCCTCTACCTATAAATAGGTTCCCCTCCCCCGAATTCCGGATCATTTTCGCCCCGAAACCCTAGTTTTTCCCTTTCCGCCGCCGGACGTGTCCGTCCCGCGCCGGACACGTCCCCGCTGCCGCCCCAAGCCATGGCGCGCTGCCAAGTGGCCCCGCCCACGCGCCCGCCGCCCGTCCGTCGGGGCCGAGCGAGGCCCGCCCGGCCCGATCCGCCTCCGCCGCGCCCGCTCCCGCCGGCGCGCTGTCCTCCCCGCAGGCGCCACACGTGCTCGCCGGCCGCCGCCATCCGCTTTGCCGCCGCCCGCGCCAAGCCTTGTCCTGCTCGCCATGGAGCTCGGCCGTGCCCGCCGCCCAGCTCTCGGCGCCTCCCGAGCCGCCGCCTCCTCCTCCTCGTTGCCTCCTCGCCTCCATGGCCCGCCGCCGCCGGAGCTCCGGCCCCGGCCGGATCCGCCCGCCGCCATGCCCGTGCCGCCCGGCCCCTCTCGGCCAGATCCGGCCGTCGCGCCCGGATCCGCGACTCCCCTCCTCCGCGAGCTCTCCCCCCCTCCGGCCACCACCACATCGAACTCCGCGATCCTCGTAAACCGTGCTCGGAGGTTGACTTTCCCTCCCCCCAAATCTGCTAAGTCCCGAAGTTTTTGTTATTTTCATGCATTTTCATCATGTCATAACTCTCTGCATATTGCTCCATTTCGTGCGTGTAATATGTCAAAATGTTTGTCTCGGTGAGTACATAATTTAATCTCATTGCATCATTTTCATTTGAGCTCATCTTGATGCCCAAAATGCTGTTGGAAGAGTGCTATGTGATGTTAGTTTCAGATTCTTATCAGAACATGCACTTTTGTCATTTTTGCCATGATTGATGTGTGCATCCTTTGACCTTGAGTCCTACATGTGTTTTGTAATATGCCATGCCATCTTTACAGGGGTGTATGCCATGTATTTTTGTGATCAATGTGGTGGCTAGCACAAGCATGCAAACTAGGCTTCATGATGTTGCTGATTTCAGCCCCTGTTTTGCTGATATTTTTATGCCATGTTAACTTGATGCTACCGAGAGTTCCATGCATATTTTGAGATACTTCAGTAAGGATGTTTTGAACATATGGTTATGATCTATCCATCCATGCCCTTGTTTGAAATTATGGAGTGCCATAGCTTGAGTCAATCGAGCTCTACTTTTGCTATAAAATGTTCCTGGCAGATTGTTTACATGTTATGCAATTTTGCCAAGGTTGTTGTAGTTGATCCGAGCATGCTATGATGTTGTTCTTGCCATGTATAGCTTCTATGCCATGTATTCTTACTGTTAGTTGCCTTTCCATGCCATGTATTGCTCTGTGGTGAGTGGTTCAAGCTCACCAACATGCCTACTTATTGTTGTTCCTGCCATGTATGAATCTGTAATATAACTTGCCATGTTTACATGGGTGCCATCATATCTTCTGATCCTTTTTGGCTTATGGTCAGTAAGGGACTTTTGTTCTATGCTTTTAGTAGATTCATGCCATGCCTTTGTTTGCCATGATAAGTTCCTGCAGCATGTTGTTTGATAGCTCTAAACATGTTAACCTGATGTTATTTCTGCTAAAGTCTGAACCTGTTATTATTTGCAATCTTGCCATGTTTTTTTGAGCATGTTCTAGTCGTTTATGGAGATAGCTCGGTGTTCATGTTTTGTAATGCTTTACCTGTACATCATGCCCATCCCTTTTGTTATTACGTTGAGGTGCTGTAGCTTGTTGTTTTGATGCTTGCAATATGCCTAGTTGCTGTTTTGGACAGATTGTTGTCATAACTTGTATTGTGAGTGTGTTGAACCGTTGCTCCGTTTTGAGTGTGCTCTATATGAAACTTGCTTGATTTTGCATGTAGCTTCATATTATCATGTTGCATCCTTGTTTTGAGGTGTTTGCTTGATGTTTGTATGCATTTTGCATCAATGACATGCTTATCTTGTTTTGCTCATATCTTCTAGGCCGTAGCTCCGAATCTAATGAACTTTATATGTAACTTGACTAGAATTTCGTGTAGATCATCTTGGTGCATCTTAACTTTCTGTTTAACAACTTGAACATAAGGTTTATTCAGATCTGTACCAATTTCGAAATTTGCATATGAGGACTTACCGGAATCGTTATATGTTGGTCCCGGCCTCATTTAAACTTGCTTTGACGTGTTGCTCTTGTTTGCATCATCTCTTGCCATGAGTAGCCTCATCCTAGCTTTGTCATGCATCATGCTTGTTGTGCATCATGTATTGTTCATGTGTGGTGTGTTTACCATGTTATGTGCTTCTTCTTGTTAGTTCCTGTTTCGTTGCGATCGTGAGGATTCGTTCGTCTACGCTTGGTTCGGCTTCATCCGTTCATCTTCTTCATGGACTCGTTCTTCTTCCTTGCGGAATTTCAGGCAAGATGGCCGCTACCCTGGATCTCACTACTATCATTGCTATGCTAGTTGCTTCGTTCTATCGCTATGATGCGTTACCTATTACCTGTTTATCAAGCCTCCCAAATTGCCATGTCAGCCTCTAACCTTTTGCACCCTTCCTAGCGAACCATTGTTTGGCTATGTTACCGCTTTGCTCAGCCCCTCTTATAGCATTGCTAGTTGCAGGTGAAGATGAAGTTTGTTCCTTGTTGGAACATGGAGATATTGTTCCTTGTTGGAACATGTTTACTTGTTGGGATATCACAATATATCTTATATTATTAATGCATCTATATACTTGGTAAAGGGTGGAAGGCTCGGCCTTATGCCTGGTGTTTTGTTCCACTCTTGCCGCCCTAGTTTCCGTCATATCGGTATTATGTTCCCGGATTTTGCGTCCCTAACGCGGTCGGGTGATTTATGGGACCCCCTTGACAGTTCGCTTTGTATAAGACTCCTCCAGCAAGGCCCAACATTAGTTTTACCATTTTCCTCACCTAGCCCTTTTTCCCTTGGGTTTCCGGAGCCCAAGGGTCATCTTATTTTACCCCCGGCCGTGCTCGTCGTGAGTGCTGGTCCAAACCGTCAGCCGCCGGTGGACACCAGGGGCAACTCTGGGTTCGCCTACCGGAAGTTTGGACAATCCGGCGTGCCCTGAGACCGAGATATGTGCAACTCCTATCAGGATTTGTCGGCACATCCGGGCGGCTTTGCTGGTCTTGTTTTATTGCTGTCGAAATTTCTTGTAGCCGGGATTCCGAGACTGATCAGGTCTTCCCGGGGAGAAGGAATATCCTTTGTTGATCGCGAGAGCTTATCATGGGCTAAGTTGGGACACCCCTGCAGGGTATAAACTTTCGAGAGCCGTGCCCGCGGTTATGTGGCAGATGGGAATTTGTTAATGTCCGGTTGTAGAAAACCCGAAGTTGATCTTAATTAAAATACACCAACCGTGTGCTTAACCGTGAGTGTCTCTTTTCGGGGTTGATCGAGAGGAGAACACGGTTTCTGGGTTATGTCTGACGTAAGTAGGAGTTCAGGATCACTTCTTGATCATTACTAGTTGACGACCGTTCCTTTGTTTCTCTTCTCGCTCTCATTTGCGTATGTTAGCCACCATATATGCTTAGTCGCTGCTGCATCCTCACCACTTTACCTCTTCCTTACCCTTTAAGCTTTGCTAGTCTTGATACCCATGGTAATGGGATTGCTGAGTCCTCGTGGCTCACAGATTACTACACCACCAGTTGCAGGTACACGTTGCGATGATCTTGACGTGAGAGCGATGTTTGCTTGTGTTGGAGTTCTTCTTCGCTTCTTCTTCGATCGGGGATAGGTTCCAGTCGGCAGCCTGGGCTAGCGAGGTGGATGTCGTTTGAGCTTGTTTATGTTTCATCCGTAGTCGGATGTTGTTCTTGTATATGATGTTGATGTATTCTTGTGGCATTTGTGCCTTATGTATGTATCCCTACCTATTATGTAATGTTGATGTAATGATATCCACCTTGCAAAAGCGTTTCAATATGCGGGTCTATCCTTGGTGGGACCGTCGAGTTCCTTTTGGATAGGGTCGCATATTGGGCGTGACATGTTTATCCTTGGCAGCCTCTCATATGGGGAAATGTAGTCTAGTGCTTCCTGAGCGATAGTAGTCCGCTACAGCCCGGTTCACGGAGTCCTGCTAGCCCAGCACTACTGCTTTGGACACTTGATCGGCGGCATGTGTTTCACTTCGTTCTTGTGTCTGTCCTTCGGGAAATGTCACGCGGTGACATCCGAGTCCTGCCTAGCCTGCTACAGCCGGGTTTACGGAGTCCTGTTAGCCAGTGCTACAGCCCGGATTCATACGTTGATGACTGACATGCTCGATGTGATTCATGTATGCCTGTCCCCATGGGTTAGTGCCGCTTTGGGTTCACGACTAGCCATGTCGGCCCGGGTTCTCTGTCATATGGATACTAGCGACACTATCATATACGTGAGCCAATAGGCGCAAACGGTCCCGGGCCATGGTAAGGCGACACCCGTGGGAATACCGTGCGTGAGGCCACAAGGTGATATGAGGTGTTACTGGCTAGATCGATGTGACTTGGAATCGGGGTCCTGACAGCGTTGGTATCAGAGCCTGACTGCCTGTAGGATTACCAAGCCAAACCGGTCGAAGTTGAGTCTAGAAATGCTTTAGTTATGTAAGGGAATTGATTGTGGAAGGGAACGTAAGGCTCTTTTTATTCCTTATACCTCATGGCCTTCTGATCTGAGTCAACCTCTTCTCTTCTACGGGGATTAAGAATTAGGCCTTCTCATCTATCTATTAGGATGACGTGTTACTAATCCGTAGACCTTTAAGATTGTTGGATTTAAGCCCCAGTTCAGTTCCTACTATTTCTGTATGTTAACTGTTGATTTCGAAACCTTGATATGATGTTGTTGAGTGGCTATGCCACCATTTTGCATGATGTCTCAAATCTTTTTGAGCATTTACAGCCGTTATGCTGTCCGAGTCATCCCAGGTCTCTAAATAGTCTGATGCATTTGCAAATCCCTTCTCCCCTTTTCTAATGTTCATCCGGGCCAGATTAAGCACACTAATTAGTATGTTGAGGTAATTTATTGCCTTGATATATATGTTGGAGCTATTATTATGACCCTAGATGTTTTAGGGAGTCACCTAGTAATCTAGCAACGTTTTGTGTTCACCGTGTGATGATTCTGGCCATCATTTTCGAAAGCATCCCGTGATGCCATTTAGTAGTAGGTATTCTACTCCTGGGTTCTTGAACCCGAGATTCATCCTACTTCATGTTGTTAGTATTTGCTAGTTCCTTTAGGATATTAGTAACTTTGCGATAGTCCTCGAGGTCCATGGTATTTCCTTCTTCCAAATACCATGAACTAGTTATGACAGAAGTTCTTTGAATTAAAAGATCACAATCAGAGTACTCTTGAGGAGTTCTCCATTCATAATTGTGACTCGCCAGGTTCTACCTTCTCCGCATGGGTTATCCGAAGAAATATTGAGCTTTGCTCCACATACTAATCTATGCATCCACAACTCGAGAAAATTATATGATCCTTTGAGTTGCCCTCTTTAGTCAGTATCCCACCATCCTCTATCGCTTGATAACCAAGTGTATGTGTGCATTCGTTTATCGATGCCTGTTATCCTTGTGGTCCGACAAGCCATTCTATTTCGGAATGACTAGGAGAAACAAACTCCAGAACCTCATCAATATCTAGGATTGGGTCAAAGCAATTGTATTCTGCAAATCAAAGTGCCCATCCAGCTTTTGATTCTATTCTACCCTGAAGTATTGCCATCCTATGTCAAGAATGTCATGGGAATTGCACAACCTCTTAGGAATTCTTGACGTAGTGATATTTCTCACCATCATCATTCATTCCTCGGTCCTCGTGTTGTTGTAACCGGAATGCCGACAAGTGAATTGTGATGTGTGAAATCAATACTCCGAGCAACTCGTTGCTTGGTAGCTAATGGACAATATCCTCATTCTTAGCGTGTGGGTTATTAAATCATCATTCTAAGATAGGTTGTGCTACCTAGTCCATTTTTCCGGGTGCACTCATCGACCACGGAGTTAGGATTGTGACAATCCCTCACTCCTTGATCATATCGTCTTGCCCTGAAAAGCAAGATTGTTCCCGAGCTTAATAACATATCGGTGGTTCGTGACTTTCCAAATATCTTCTTGGAAGTGCTACCAGGTTGTCGCCTGACCGCTATGCTAAGTTCGTGATCAAGTTGGTTTCTTGTAAACCACCCCTTCTCCAAGAATCCGTGTTGGATAACCCTGAGCTAGTTGGTTAAGCTAAACAAGAACTTGGAGAGTTGGAAGATGAAAGCTTGTCCGATTTAGTTCATTTTAAGGGATATCCTTTTGAGTGTGTGTTGAAGAAAGATGATATCTTCATCGATTGGTCCTCGTGATCAGTTGTTGGATCTATTGCCTTGTCAAAACCTTGACTTGAGTATGGGCCATCGTCAAGTCAAATCAGAACCAACGATATTCGTGATGTTGTCTTACTCATGGTTGACCCCTCGAGCATACACCATCACAACTTTTGGTCTGACCAATACCATCACCGTGTTCACATGATGGTGGAAGTCCAGTGATATGGAAATTCCGATGAGTTGTTGTTGAGCCCATCAGCAGCATTTTGTCTCCCCCATGATTCATGTTGAACATCAACCTAGTGTTGAAAACTTTGTAAGCAATGCCTTCGTGTTCCGTTCATGAAGCCTATGCTTGGATGGAAGAAGTGACTTCCTCGAATTCATGTGCTTTAGGTGTAAGTTGCCGCCATGAATTCGAGAAAGGTTTGTTTTGTTTCCTATGGTACCATCCCAAGTCAGTCATGCACGTGCGAAGTGCTTTATGGTTTGATAGGTTGGCCGCCTCCACTCCATATGTGTTCCTAGCACACCAAGCCACTGATTGGTTTGTTCAAGGAAAAGGAGTTCTGTGCGAATACTAGTTCATGCACAAGATTCCAATATCCTCGAAGATGGTTCCCCACCTGAACTTGATAGTGTTTTATCATAAGACTACCATGTGGTCATGCTTGTCTGAGACAGCGTGTTCACATGTGTTTAGCAGAACCAGCTCATGTTTTGGAGCTTGCTATCTTAGTTCATTCCTCGAGAATCCCGCAACGCCATCTCGTCGAATCGTGTTGCAAACTTTCGTTTTTCTTCCTAGACTCGATGAGTCTGGAATATCCTGACACCAACCAGATCTGAATCTCAGGCAGATATGATGGTTGGAACATTTCCCAAGAACTATAATATTGGCTCCTCGATAACCGGTAAAGTGGATGTCGTGGCCAACACACCCAGCCGGAAGACCTATTATTGTAGTATCTTGTTTGAGGAAGTTGGCCACCTCCCCATAAGGATTTTGTAGGATCTACTCCTAGTTGTTTCTTATGGATTTTGTGTTCCCAAGTTTGACCTTTTACTTGATGTTCTAGATATCAAACCATAATTATCTATGGATTACGCTAGCACGTCAAGGAGAACATCAGAAGCGGAGTGCTAAATGTCTCTCGGTCGATCATCCAGATTTCGTTCTCTTGGCCTCGCTAAGGGGAAGTCTGAGAAGGTGTTATCTTCCTTTGTATCCACATCATCCATTCTAGTCCGAGTATGTTATTCTACCGAACTCCTCCAAATGATCGATTGTGATTTGCCTTAAGATGGTATAAAGAGTTTCAATTATCTCTGAATCAAAGGTAATTCTTTTTTCCACTTAAGGGGATATTTCTGCGAGTCACCTTCCCTAAGGTGCATCGTTATGGTATCATGGCAACTCAACTCCCCGCTACGTCGTGATCAAACGTGGATTTGTTGCCTACCTAGTGAACCTTCATCATCTTTTACACCCCATCCCTCTGAATGTGTGTCTCGTGTCTCAGCTCAAGAGATGTTTATATCTCACCCCATGAGCTGATCCTGAGTTGTTCGGTCTTCGAGAAGATTGATTCTTCTAGAGTTTTCCTTTCCTCTTCTTGTCATGATAGTTGGCGCTCTCAGAGGAAGACATCGAGCCAAAGATGGTGATCGATTCAACGTTCTTATGAAGTGCCACCTGGATCATGAAGATTATGTTAGTTTGCGTTCTCCCTTCATCCTACCCTACGCTTGAATCTCGGGACGAGATTCTTGTTTAGTGGGGGTGAGCTGTCACATCCCTAGTCCTGGTATGCAGTAGGCTAGTCCTTCATGTGTGCATCATGTTTAACTTTTCAAATGAACTTGAAATGGGGGATGTTCAAACCCTAGCATAAAAGGAATCCACCAGGTTCAACTAAAATATTTTTCAGTGAACCCAAATGGCCTTCAAAAATGTTCATCATTTTTGGAAAATGCTGGAAACAGCAACCAGAGGTGATGCACCTTTTTGCATGACATTTTGGATTGTTGAATTAACACATATTGTATTTTGAATTGGAGCAAATAAATACTATAAATAATTTATTGCTCCAATAATTCTGATTTTTGTTGAGGGGCTTTGGAATAATCCTTTTTAGTCCCTGCAAAGTTTATCAGAAGCAACAAAATTAGCTTGGTTCAAAAACCAAATTAAAACAAATGTCAGAAATAAAAAAAACAGAAATAAAAGAGAGAGAGAGAGAGAGAGAGAGAGAGAGAGTTACCTGGCGCTTACCTACAGCCGAGAAGCCCTGCTCTGTGCGGCCCATCTAAGCTAGCCGGCCCAGCCCTCCTCCTCTCTGTCGTGTTCCTCCCCCTCGCTCGAAGCAGCTCGGTGGCGAGCGCCGACGCCAGCCTTGCCACCTCCTGCTTGCCACCGAGGCGCCCCCGATGCGTCTGGACACGCCCCGCGGCCCCTCTGCCTCTCCCGTCTCTCTCTGCTCTCTCCCGACCCCTTCCCTCTTCTCTGCTTTCTCTCCCGAGCACACCCGAGCGGAGCTCGTCGTCGCCGACGCCGTTTGCCACGGCCACTGAGCTCCCCTCGCCTTCCTGCGCTGTCCACTGTCTCCGCCATCGTACTCCGCTCCGCCCCACCCTGTCCCCGAGCGTTGGGATGGCCTGCATCGCCGGCTGCTTCGTCTTCTTCCTCCTCGGTCGCCGGAAGCCGCACGCGCCGATTCGCCCTCTCCGACGCGTCCGCGAGCCCGCTGAACCGCTCTCCGGCCTCCCTGTGAGCTACCGCATCTCCCCACTTCTCATCCTTTTGCTGTTTGCGCACTCTAGCTAGCCCCACCACCTTGCCCGAGAATCCCTCGCCGCCGGCCATGGCGTCGTCGCGGCCACAGCCGTCGCCGCTTGCATATGAGTCCGCCAACGCACTCAGTGCGTCTGAAGGATCTCAAAGCACCCAACTGCTGCTCCTCCCGTGCTCTGTGGCGTGGTTTCGGTCGAGCCCGAACTCCGGCGACCGCCCGGCTCGTCGCCGCCGCTGCTATACACCCTCCCAGCACACCACACAGCCACCACAGGATGCGCCGCACTGCCAGCAACTCATAGCCGCGAACCATGCTCGAAACCGTCCCCTGTAGCGCCTTCCCGCAGCGTCTCCGTCGTCGGTTTTGGTCGCCGCCGGCGGAACTCCGGCGATGTCTACGTGGCCCATCATTAGCCACTAATGACACTGCTAGTTAACCCTAGAGCCACTTACAGACGGGCCCCACTGCCTAATTAAGCCGGGTTTGTTCCTGTTTAAATAAAACTAACCCCGCCCCGCCCACAGGTCAGTTTGACCTGGCCCTATCACACTTTGACCGACCCCACCCGTCAGCATTGACTCCGCTGACGTGGCCGTTGACCAGTCCCACCTGTCAGCCACACAA
Source organism: Aegilops longissima (assembly GCA_021605205.1). NCBI lineage: Eukaryota > Viridiplantae > Streptophyta > Magnoliopsida > Poales > Poaceae > Aegilops > Aegilops longissima. Next base: position 325,240,009 of record CM038680.1, read on the forward strand.
ACCAACTGAGTCACTGACCAGTGGGCCCCACTGGTCAGGTTGACCTGAACCCGCCTTGTTGACCTGATGACGTCAGGGTGATGTCATGCTGACGCAGTAAGTGATTTCCTGGATTTTAATTAAACCAGGAAATTCCAGAAAATAGTGTAAACTTCTAAAATTCATATAAAATCAACCGTAACTCCAAATGAGATAAATTATATATGAAAAATGATCAGAAAAATCCAATCTATCCATCTATACCATTTTCATGCATGTTAGAACAACTTATAGCTGCTGTTTAGCACAAATCATATAAATGGCATTTGAATTTCACATATGGAGTTTGGATTTGAACTTAGGGTTCAAACCAACTTCATTTAACTTTGTTGTTAGCTGCATTAGCTCAAAACACCAGCATGTTACCATGTCATGAGCATGCATCATATTGCGCGTTGCATTGATTGTGTTTCTTTCTCAGTTGCCGGTGTTTGTCCCCTCTCAATAGACGACGTACCGATGATGAGTTCGATGACACCGATGAAGAACTATAATATCTTCAGAAGTGCCAGGCAAGCAAAACCCCCTTGTTCATTCCGATATAATCCCACTCTCTCGCTCCTGCTCTATTTTACTGCATTAGGACAACAACGACTCATGTGTTACTTGTCATGTAGCTGAACCCCTTTATCCTCTGCATGACCTGTCATTCCATAGTAATTAGATGAAACCCACTAGCATGAGTAGGAATTTTTGAGCCTGTTGTGCCTACTCATTCATGCTTGTTTGTCATGCCTGCTCTCGCTTAGAGTTGAGTCAGTCGATTCATCGGGAATGAATTGGAATGGTGTGTAAACATGTCCTCACTGTGTGAGCTAAGTGTGTGAACACGATTTGGTAAAGGTAGCGGTGAGAGGCCATGTAGGAGTACATGGTGGGTTGTCTCATTGCAGCCGTCCTCGGGAACTGAGTTCTGTGTTTGTGATCCATGAACAGTTACTACCACACATTGGGTTCCGCAACTCGACCCTCTCGACTTATTAATCAACTTGATCTCTGTCCGGGAGTTGCAACTAGTTTCGGTGTTTGTAGGTAGTGTTAGTAGTCTACCAAGTGGCACCCGTGCAGGTGGGCTTGGGACGGACTAGGCACCATGGCACGGTGTACCAGCGTAGAACCACCCGTCGAGGTGGGCTTGGGAACCCTGCTCACATCGTTTGGGGCCGTGGCGACACCCGCCGGATCTCCTTGCGGATGGAACCCGAATAGGCGATAAACCTGGACTAGAGACTTGTGTGGTTAGTCAGGTCGTGGCCGACTCCCTCGCCCGGCTTCCGCTTGAAGATTGCCGAGGTACATGACGTGTACACAGCGATAAGTGGCGAGAGCGTGTGTGAAGAAGTACACCCCTGCAGGGTTAATATGATATATTCGAATAGCCGTGTCCGCGGTAAAGGACTTCTGGGTTGCCTATATCAGTTCATAGACAAGTGAAAGTGGATACTCTAAAATGTGCAAGATAAGCGTGAGTGCTATGGATGGCGTTCTCGTAGGGGGACGGGAGCGGATCCATAGTGGTGTATTGATATGGTGAATATGTGGACTCGTGCGCCACCTCAAAAGAGTTACTTGCAATGTAGTTTAGGATAGCCACCGAGTCAAAGCTGGCTTGCTGCAGCCAAACTCCACCACCCCTTTTGATAATGATGCATATGTAGTTAGTTACGATGTAAGTCTTGCTGAGTACAATTGTACTCACGTTTGCTTATTTTATGTTTTGCGAGAGAGACTTGATCTCGCTAGTAGTTCCGCGTGGACTTGACGCTTAGCTTGTTACCTCAGCTACGATCTTGTGCCCTCGGCAGATCTCGTAGATAGTCGCTTCTCAGCCTTTTTCATTTATAGATGTCTCACTCGGACATGTTTAGCTTCCGCTTGTGCTTTGACTTGTATGCTTCGAGTGTTGGGTCATGAGACCCATGTTTGTAATATCTCGCTCCTCGGAGCCTAATGAATAAATATTTGAGTCGTAGAGTTATGTTGTGATGCCATGTTGTATTTACACATATTGAGCATATTGTGTGTATGTTTGAAATGCTTGGTATGTGTGGGATCCGACAATCTAGTTGTTTATCCTTGGCAACCTCTCATATGGGGAAATGTATTCTAGTGCTTCTGAGCGATAGTAGTCCGCTTCAGCCCGGTTCACGGAGTCCTGCTAGCCCAAAGACTACTGCTTTGGACACTTGACTGGCGGCATGTGTTTCACTTCGTTCTGTGTCTGTCCCTTCGGGAAATGTCACGCGTGACATCCGAGTCCTGCCTAGCCTGCTACAGCCGGGTTTACGGAGTCTGTTAGCCAGTGCTACAGCCCGGATTCATACGTTGATGACCGACATGCTCGATGTGATTCATGTATGCCTGTCCCCATGGGTTAGTGCCGCTTTGGGTTCACGACTAGCCATGTCGGCCCGGGTTCTCTGTCATATGGATACTAGCGACACTATCATATACGTGAGCCAATAGGCGCAAACGGTCCCGGGCCATGGTAAGGCGACACCCGTGGGAATACCGTGCGTGAGGGCGCAAGGTGATATGAGGTGTTACTGGTAGATCGATGTGACTTGGAATCGGGGTCCTGACAAAACATTACATTACAAACCTCGAAGCCTCTTAGCAGGCTCATGAAGGCTTCATTCAATCCGCTCTTCGCGGACAGAATCTTCTCAACCACCGTACCCATCAAGGTACGCTGTTCCCCCAAGACAGATGCTTTTCGCAGCATAACCCTCAAGATATCCGGCGCCGCCGGGTCTCCGGAAGCCGATGTAGGAGCACGACCATCCTTTGAAGGAACCCGTTCACCCGTCTCCAGAATAATCGTTGGCTGAAAACCGAACAGTCCGGGGCCTTCATTATCGGCCCCCGAAACCCGAACGATTGGGGGTCCACCATCGGGTACTGCCTCCTTCATCCCCTGCACTTCTTGTTGATCAAGAAAAACCCTCCGAGATGACTGATACGTCTCCAACGTATCTATAATTTTTGATTGCTCCATGCTATATTATCTACTGTTTTGGACCATATTGGGCTTTATTTTCCACTTTTATATTACTTTTGGGACTAAGCTATTAACCGAAGGCCCAGCCCAGAATTGTTGTTTTTTGCTTATTTCAGATTTGAAGAAATGTAATATCAAACGGAGTCCAAACGGAATGAAATCTTGAAAAGTGATTTTCCCATCGATAAGATCCAGGAGACTTGGACCCTCGGTCAAGAAAGGAGGGGGCGGCCACGAGGTGGAGGGCCCCCTAGGGCGCGCCCATGCCTCGTGGGCCCCAAGCTCCACCGACATACTCCTTCCTCCTATATATACCTCGCACCCCAACAGATCAGATCACGGAGCCAAAACCTAATTCCACCGCCGCAACTTTCTCAGATCCACGAGATCCCATCTTGGGGCCTGTTAGGAGCTCACGGAGGGGATTCCACCACGGAGGGCTTCTACATCATCATCATATCCTCTCCAATGAAGTGTGAATAGTTTACTTCAGACCTTCGGGTCCATAGTTAGTAGCTAGATGGCTTCTTCTCCCTTTTTGGATCTCAATACAATGTTCTTCCCCTCTCTCGTGGAGATCTATTCGATGTAATCTTCTTTTTGCGGTGTGTTTGTTGAGATCAATGAATTGTGGGTTTATGATCAAGATTATCTATGAGCAATATTTGAATCTTCTCTGAATTCTTTTATGTATGATTGGTTATCTTTGCAATTCTCTTCGAATTATCCGTTTGGTTTGGCTAACTAGATTGGTAGTTCTTGCAATGGGAGAAGTGCTTAGCTTTAGGTTCAATCTTGCGGTGTCCTTTCCCAGTGACAGTAGGGGCAGCAAGGCACGTATTGTATTGTTGCCATCGAGGATAACAAGATGGGGTATTTATCATATTGTATGAATTTATTCCTCTACGTCATGTCATCTTGCTTAAGGCGTTACTCTGTCCAACTAGATTGGTAGTTCTTGCAATGGGAGAAGTGCTTAGCTTTAGGTTCAATCTTGCGGTGTCCTTTCCCAGTGACAGTAGGGGCAGCAAGGCACGTATTGTATTGTTGCCATCGAGGATAACAAGATGGCGTATTTATCATATTGTATGAATTTATTCCTCTACGTCATGTCATCTTGCTTAAGGCGTTACTCTGTTTTCATTAACTTAATACTCTAGATGCATGCTGGATAGCGGTCGATGAGTGGAGTAATAATAGTAGATGCAGGCAGGAGTCGGTCTACTTGTCTCGGACGTGATGCCTATATACATGATCATACCTAGATACTCTCATAACAATGCTCAATTCTGTCAATTGCTCAACAGTAATTCGTTCACCCACCGTAAAATACGTATGCTCTTGAGAGAAGCCACTAGTGAAATCTATGGCCCCGAGGTCTATTTTCATCATATTAATCTTCCTACGCTTTATTATTGATTTGCTTTTTTTACTTTGCCTTTTATTTTACTTTGCATCTTTATACCAAAAAATATACCAAAAATATTATCTATCATCTCTATCAGATCTGACTCTCGTAAGTGACCGTGAAGGGATTGACAACCCCTATTCACGTTGGTTGTGAGGAGTTATTTGCTTTGTGTAGGTACGAGGGACTTGCGCGTGGCCTCCTACTGGATTGATACCTTGGTTCTCAAAAACTGAGGGAAATATTTACGCTACTCTGCTGCATCATCCTCTCCTCTTCGGGGAAAACCAACACAAGCTCAAGACGTAGCAAGAAGGATTTCCGGCGCCGTTGTTGCGTAGTCTACGCAAAAGTCAACATACCAAGTACCCATCACAATCCCTTATCTCTCGCATTACATTATTTGCCATTTGCCTCTCGTTTTCCTCTCCCCCACTTCACCCTTGCCGTTTTATTGGCCCTCTCTTTTCCGTTTGCCTTTTTCTCGTTTGCTTGTCATTATGTCTGAAACTGGGGAAATTATTACCGATATGGACAATAATAATAACATGGAAAATTCCGATGCTCCGGCTGAAGAACCCCCTACCTTGCATACAAAAAGATTTCAAATTGGTAGTGGTAATACTACTGGAAAAGGAGTTATCCAAGATTTCTTTACATGTGCCAGTGTTTTGCCCTCTATGGGCAGTTCTATTCTCCATAGAACTAGTAGTTTTGCGGACGCTATTGCCATGCTTATCGTTGAACTTGAAAGACAATTTATGCATATGCATCCTTCCATACAAAGGATTTTCCTAGAATTTTCTAATATCGAGCATTCCTCTGTTAAGCGTGCTGCTATGATCTTTTTTGCTCATGAATTCAGATTTATAATAAAAGAGGCCAAAGAAATCTTTGCGCAATATAGGGTGGACACTGGCCGTCCTCCCGTAGAATCTATCCTCTTTGATCAAGAAAAAATAATGCGTTTTCAATCTATTGACTATGTTGCTTTCAATGAAAATCTTAGAGAAAAGGTGCCTACCAATATTTTAATTGATAGAATCTCTGAACTTAACGATGATTTGGCTATTCGAAATAATGAGTTAGGATACTCTCTTGAGTATAGGCTCACAAGGTTCTGTCAAAAGAATGCTTATAACGATGAATTGGTTGTGCAATACGAAGGGCCGAAAGAGGAACCTATACCTCCTAAAATTGATCTTGGGGATTTTTGCCCTATTAAATTTAACCCTTTTGATTACTTTTGCTTGCCTCAAAGAAAACTTGTTGTCGAACGTAGGGAGTATGAAATGAGTTTCACTGATCTATCTTATTACTACGTCACAACCTAGATATATCCTTGCTTTTATGCCTAGCTAAGGGCGTTAAACGATAGCGCTTGTTGGGAGGCAACCCAATTTTATTTTTAGTTGTTTTTGTTTTTGTTTCTGTTTAGGAATAAATAATCCATCTACCTTCTGTTTAGATGTGGTTTTATGTTTTAATTAGTGTTTGTGCCAAGTTAAACCTATAGGATCTTCTTGGATAATAGTTATTTGATTTTGCTGTAAATTCCAGAAACTTTCGGTTCACGAAAACAATTATTAAAAATCACCAGTACGAGATAAAATAGTGATTCCAATTGCTGATGATCAATAAACAAATTTCCTACGTCTTCCTATTTTGTCTGAATTTTTGGAGTTCCAGAAGTTTGCGTTAGTTACAGATTACTACAGACTGTTCTGTTTTTGACAGATTCTGTTTTTCGTGTGTTGTTTGCTTATTTTGATGAATCTATGGCTAGTAAAATAGTTTATAATCCATAGAGAAGTTGGAATACAGTAGGTTTAACACCAAAACAAATAAATAATGATTTAATTACAGTAACTTGAAGTGGTCTTTTGTTTCTTTCACTAACGGAGCTTACGAGATTTTTGTTGAGTTTTATGTTGTGAAGTTTCAAGTTTTGGGTGAATTTTTTTGATGGATTATGGAACAAGGAGTGGCAAGAGCCTAATCTTGGGGATGCCCATGGCACCCCCAAGATAATCCAAGGACACCAAAAAGTCAAAGCTTGGGGATGCCCCGGAAGGCATCCCCTCTTTCGTCCACTTCCATCGGTAACTTTACTTGGAGCTATATTTTTATTCACCACATGATATGTGTTTTGCTTGGAGTGTCTTGTATTATTTGCGTCTTTGCTTGTTAGTTTACCACAATCATCCTTGTTGTACACACCTTTTGAGAGAGCCATACATGAATTAGAATTTGTTAGAACACTCTATGTGCTTCACTTATATCTCTTGAGCTTTATAGTTTTGCTCTATGTGCTTCACTTATATCTTTTGAGCTTTATAGTTTTGCTCTAGTACTTTACTTATATCTTTTAGAGCACGGTGGTGGATTTGTTTTAAAGAAACTATTGATCTCTCATGCTTCACTTAGATAATTTTGAGAGTCTTAAATAGCATGGTAATTTGCTTAAAATGATAATATGCTTGGTATTCAAGATTTGTAAAACTTTCTTTTGAGTGTGTTGAATACTAAGAAAAGTTTGATGCTTGATAATTTTTTTGAGATATGGAGGTGATAATATTAGAGTCGTGCTAGTTGAGTTGTTGTGAATTTGAGAAATGCTTGTGTTGAAGTTTGCAAGTCCCGTAGCATGCACGTATGGTAAACGTTATGTAACAAATTTGAAACATGAGGTGTTATTTGATTGTCCTCCTTATGAGTGGCGGTCGGGGACGAGCGATGGTCTTTTCCTACCAATCTATCCCCCTAGGAGCATGCGCGTAGTGCTTTCACTTTTGATAGCTTGTAGATTTTTGCAATAAGTATGTGAGTTCTTTATGACTAATGTTGAGTCCATGGATTATGCACACTCTCACCATTCCATCATTGCTAGCCTCTTCGGTACCGTGCATTGCTCTTTCTCACATTGAGAGTTGGTGCAAACTTCGCCGGTGCATCCAAACCCCGTGATATGATACGCTCTTTCACACATAAACCTCCTTATATCTTCCTCAAAACAGCCACCATACCTACCTATTATGGCATTTCCATAGCCATTCCGAGATATATTACCATGCAACTTTCCACCATATCGTTCTTCATGACACATTCATCATTGTCATATTGCTTAGCATGATCATGTAGTTGACATAGTATTTGTGGCAAAGCCACCGTTCATAATTCTTTCATGTCACTCTTGATTCATTGCATATCCCGATACATCGCCGGAGGCATTCATATAGAGTCATACTTTGTTCTAGTATCGAGTTGTAATCATTAAGTTGTAAATAAATAGAAGTGTGATGATCATCATTTTCTAGAGCATTGTCCCAAAAAAGGGGAAAGGCAAAAAAAATAAGGCCCAAAAAAAGGATAAATAAAAAGGGGCAATGTTACTATCTCTTTTTCCACACTTGTGCTTCAAAGTAGCACCATGTTCTTCATATAGCGAGTCTCATATATTGTGCTTCAAAGTAGCACCATGTTTTTCATATAGAGAGTTTCATATTTTATCACTTTCATATACTAGTGGGAATTTTTCATTATAGAACTTGGCTTGTATATTCCAACGATGGGCTTCCTCAAATGCCCTAGGTCTTCATGAGCAAGCAAGTTGGATGCACACCCACTTAGTTTCTTTTGTTGAGCTTTCATACATTTATAGCTCTAGTGCATCTGTTGCATGGCAATCTCTACTCCTTGCATTAGCATCAATTGATTGGCATTTCCATAGCCCGTTGATTAGCCTCGTTGATGTAAGATCTTCTGCTTTTTGTCTTCTCCACATAACCCCCATCATTATATTCTATTCCACCCATAGTGCTATGTCCATGGCTCGCGCTCATATATTGCGTAAAAGTTTATAGGTTTGAGATTACTAAAGTATGAAACAATTGCTTGGCTTATCATCGGGGTTGTGCATGATGAGAGCATTCTTGTGTGACGAAAATGGAGCACGACTAAACTATATGATTTTGTAGGGACGAACTTTCTTTGGCCATGTTATTTTGAGAAGACATAATTGCTTAGTTAGTATGCTTGAAGTATTATTATTTTTATGTCAATATGAACTTTTGTCTTGAATCTTTCGGATCTGAATATTCATACCACAATTAAGAAGAGTTACATTGAAATTATGCCAAGTAGCACTCCGCATCAAAAATTATTTTTTTATCATTTACCTACTCGAGGACGAGCAGGAATTAAGCTTGGGGATGCCTGATACGTCTCCAACGTATCTATAATTTTTGATTGCTCCATGCTATATTATCTACTGTTTTGGACCATATTGGGCTTTATTTTCCACTTTTATATTACTTTTGGGACTAAGCTATTAACCGAAGGCCCAGCCCAGAATTGCTGTTTTTTGCTTATTTCAGTATTTCGAAGAAACGGAATATCAAACGGAGTCCAAACGGAATGAAATCTTCGAGAAAGTGATTTTCCCATCAGATAAGATCCAGGAGACTTGAACCCTCGGTCAAGAAAGGAGGGAGGCGGCCACAAGGGTGGAGGGCGCCCCCTCCCTAGGGCGCGCCCCCTGCCTCGTGGGCCCCCCGAAGCTCCACCGACATTCTCCTTCCTCCTATATATACCTACGTACCCCCAACAAATCAGATACAGAGCCAAAAACCTAATTCCACCGCCGCAACTTTCTGTATCCACGAGATCCCATCTTGGGGCCTGTTTTGGAGCTCCACTGGAAGGGGATTCCACCATGGAGGGCTTCTACATCATCATCATAGCCTCTCCGATGAAGTGTGAGTAGTTTACTTCAGACCTTCGGTTCCATAGTTAGTAGCTAGATGGCTTCTTCTCCCTTTTTGGATCTCAATACAATGTTCTCCCCCTCTCTCGTGGAGATCTATTCGATGTAATCTTCTTTTTGCGGTGTGTTTGTTGAGACCGATGAATTGTGGGTTTATGATCAAGATTATCTATGAGCAATATTTGAATCTTCTCTGAATTCTTTTATGTATGATTGGTTATCTTTGCAAGTCTCTTCGAATTATCCGTTTGGTTTGGCCAACTAGATTGGTAGTTCTTACAATGGAAGAAGTGCTTAGCTTTGGGTTCAATCTTGCGGTGTCCTGTCCCAGTGACAGTAGGGGCAGCAAGGCACGTATTGTATTGTTGCCATCGAGGATAAAAAGATGGGGTATTTATCATATTGCATGAATTTATTCCTCTACATCATGTCATCTTGCTTAAGGCGTTACTTTGTTTTCATTAACTTAATACTCTAGATGCATGATGGATAGCGGTCGATGAGTGGAGTAATAGTAGTAGATGCAAGCAGGAGTCGGTCTACTTGTCTCGGACGTGATGCCTATATACATGATCATACCTAGATACTCTCATAACTATGCTCAATTCGGTCAATTGCTCAACAGTAATTCGTTCACCCACCGTAAAATACTTATGCTCTTGAGATAAGCCACTAGTGAAATTTATGGCCCCCGGGTCTATTTTCATCATATTAATCTTCCTACGCTTTATTATTGCTTTGCTTTTTACTTTGCCTTTTATTTTACTTTGCATCTTTATACCAAAAAAATACCAAAAATATTATCTATCATCTCTATCAGATCTCACTCTCATAAGTGACCGTGAAGGGATTGACAACCCCTATTCGTGTTGGTTGCGAGGAGTTATTTGCTTTGCGTAGGTACGAGGGACTTGCGCGTGGCCTCCTACTGGATTGATACCTTGGTTCTCAAAAACTGAGGGAAATACTTACGCTACTCTGCTGCATCATCCTCTCCTCTTCAGGGAAAACCAACGCAAGCTCAAGATGCAGCAATGACATTTCGTAGTCGTCCGCCTTATTGGGCGAGGAGTTCGGGGGAGGCATCTCGCTTTCCATCATCTCTGGGAGGAGATCTCCCGAAGAAGAGGACTGTCCAGAAAAACTCTGTGCCGAACTATAAAAATACACAGGCACGTTACGTATCTATTCGGTAACAGGAAAGAAGCGGGACGCTATCAAAGCATTCCGGATTCACTTATGGTTTGGTTGAGGGGTCCTCATGACGGAGCTGTTCAACGGCGTCGCCTTCCAATCCTGAGCCACTCGACGGTGGCATCTTGCCCCTCTTAGGAGACCGCCCCTCTCAACCTTCTGAGGCGGCCCTTTTCTTCCTGAATGGAGAAGGGATACTGGCTTCTCTTTCGCCTTCGTCTTCGGGCGAGGAAATGTTGATTTCTCTGGACTCAGTATCTAATTTACCTCCAGAACGAAGGTCACCCTGGGTCTTCTCACTCTCCACCTTGCCCTCCCCTGCCGACGCCTGGTACGGTGCCGGTGCCAGCATCCTTGTTAACACGGGGTCCGCTGAGTCTTTGGAAAAAGGGGCCGGACACCTAATTCGTTCCTCTTTCTTTATCCAGCCCTGGAAAAAGATGGTCTGCTCAGTGTCTTACCATAGGATATCTTATTATGAGGTGTTCGGCTGACGAGTACTTACCGGGGTGACCGGATGGTTACAGTCTAGGCCGGTATCTTCGGTGATGTCCGGCCATTGTTTTCGTCTCCCAAAGAATAATTTCTACATTCCTTCGTGCGTAGTGCCGAAGAAGTTTGAAGAGTCTGTGGCCCTTCTGAGTTAAACTCCCACAGGCGAAGAGGCCGTCGCTGGCACGGTAGGGTCCGGCGGACCAGCATTACCTGAATAACCTTGACAATATCGATATCCTCCTCAATGAGGCTTCGAATGCGACTTTGCAGAGTCCGCACCTCATCAACTGATCCCTAGTCCAACCCCTTATTAATCCACGAGGCAAGCTAAATTGGGGGGCTGGATCGAAACGCAGGCGCAGCTGCCCCCTTGGAACCACGGGGCTCGGTGATATAGAACCACTCCTGCTGCCATAAGTCGAAAGATTCTTTGAAAGATCCTTTTAGCCAGATAGCGCTGGTAAGCTTGCTCACTGAGGCGCCACCACACTCCGCCTGCTCCCCCTCTATTATTTGCGGTTTCACATTGAAGGTCTTGAGGCACAAGCCGAAGTGTGGAGGAGTTTGGAGGAAGGCCTCGCACGTGACGATAAACGCCGAGATGAGAAGAACAGAGTTCGGGGCGAGATCGTGAAAATCTAATCCGTAATAGACCATGAGCCCCCAGACAAAGGGATTGAGGGCGAACCCTAATCCTTGGAGGAAGTGAGAAATGAACACAACCCTCTCGCCGGATCTAGGGGTACGGATAACCTGCCCCTCCGTGGGAAGCCGATGTAGGATTTCTGCGGTCAGGTATCTTGCCACCCGAAGCTTTGCGATATCCTCCTCTGTGACAGAAGAAGCCACCCACTGGCCTTGACGGCTGGATCCGGACATGACTGAGGCTTACGGAGGGAGAAACCTGGGTTTTGGAACTCGAGGTAGTAAGAGTCGAGGAAGAAGCAAGCGTGGAGAGGAAAGGCGGGTCTATGCCCCTTTATAAAGGCCGAGAATACCGAACGCCTCCTCCCGGGCCTTAAAATTTGCCTATTCCCAAGGAGTTGTACCCTAAGGATGGTTGGGTTACCCACGTCTGTGTCGATAAAAGAATCCCTTAATAAGGGGACATGATCTCTGCTTTGTATAAGACATGTCAAGGACAACCGCGTTTCGGAACGTGGGGCCGCAGGCGAAACAACGGTTCGAAATAATGACCGGACTGACACGATGTCATGTTGTAAAAAGTTGCCAGAGGATTGGGCTTATGAATTATCATGCTCTCTATGGAAGTGTATGCTGCTCGTGCTGCCGAGCCGAACTCGATCGTTCGAAGACCATTGTGAAGTATCCGGAAAGAAGGGAACCCACCTTGCAATGCTGAAGACAAATCTGCGTGCCGGACTCCTCGCCATTGAAGCCAGGTTCAGGGGCTACTGAGGGAGTCCTGGACTAAGGGGTCCACGGTGTCCGGCCTGTTAGCCATGGGCCGAACTGATGGGCTGGGAAGATACGAAGACTGCACCCATGTCCGGATAGGACTCTCCTTGGCGTGGAAGGCAAGCTTGGCGACCGAATATGTAGATTGCTTTCCTTTGTAACCGACCTTGTGTAACCCTAGATCCTCCCGGTGTCTATATATACCGGACGACTTAGTCCAGAGAGGATATACTCATTACCATAGTCATACGAGCTAGACCTCTAGGGTTTAGCCATTACGATCTCGTGGTAGATCAACTCTTGTAACACTCATATTCATCAAGATCAATCAAGTAGGAAGTAGGGTATTACCTCCATAGAGAGGGCCCGAACCTGGGTAAATGTCGTGTCCCCCGTCTCCTATTACCATCGACCTTAGACGCACAGTTCGGGACCCCCTACCCGAGATCCACCGGTTTTGACACTGACACCCGGGTCCTCTCCCCAAATATTAGGCGGGAAGGGATCCCACAACAGCCAATTTGAAGGGGGGCAGCTAGTACAAGCTATCCTGACAAAAGGTGGTCTTCGCCTGCCAAAGGCTCTAGTGGTGACGCCATCGTGGGCTCCGTGATGACCTCCATCCTGCTGGTCTTGGTCTCGTTGCACCGATATGGAAACCTTTGCCTGATGCCTCGGGACTCCTCGCCTGCGCTTGCCCCTTTAGCACCAAAGAGGCAACGGGTACTCTGCGCCCGCTGGCGCCCGCCTGGCCTTGGTCGTCATGGCTCACGTCATGGGAACCTCACGAGGTGCCCCTCGCCTTGATCTCTCCGCTCCTCGTGAGCCAGCCTAGTGAGGCCGCCCCTGAGGTCTTGTGTTGTCCGCCTCGCGAGGCTTGGCCCCTCACGAGGGTCTTGAGTGTCTGCTGGTGAAGATGGGCCGTACCAGGCCGCTGGTGGAGCCATGCCATGGGCCACAGGCAGGCAAGTCTGGGGACCCCCGCTCCCAGAACGCCGATAAATGCGAGGAAGCATATAGGCAGAAACAGATCTATCTAATCTTTCATGAACTGCCCCAGAACCCAAGATTGAGATATTGTACGAGGAAAAACTACAAACTGTACATGGTAAATCCTAGGGATACCTAAAGATCTACTGCCGCAACTAAAATGACAATAAAATGCACCGGTAAGAACTACTCTTATGAACGGAGGGCAAGAAAGAAGCAATTATAGATTCAAGCGCCCTAACTTGTCCACACGAATCAACTATTGCAGTGCGGGAGGGAAGATTACCGCACCGGCGTGATCAACAACGACGAGGTTCCACCAGAGTTCACGACAGAGCTCCTCACCGGAGTTGCTTCGAGCACGGGCTCGGATGGAAGTGGAGCAAGGGTTTGAGGGGAAAACAGGGGTGCACCAAGGAGGGAGAAGAAAGGAGGGGGTATTTATAGCCTGAGTGCTAACTTACCACTCCGAGATCCATGACTCAGAGATGCGGGACGTTCCACATTCGACGGACACGAACGACAGAAATAAGATCGTGGGCACATGGAGACGGTTACCTGAGCAATTATCGGGACGTGGAGCGATCCACCGAAAAGTTTGAACACGACATAAGCCAAAATTAGATAAAGTTCGAAGATCATTTCTTTCGCAACTAAGGATGTTGGGGAGAGATTTTCATCAGATCAACATTGCATACTTGTTACAGACAACATAGATTGGAAGAGAGCATAATAGAGGAAAAATAGGGTCCGAAACAAGACACTTAGTCAAATAACAGAGAACACATGAAGCAATAACTATGAGTGAGTTGTTGTAACGCCCCGGATACAACTTTCCATATTCGTAACTCCAACTCTTGCCTTTTCTGGAGATGCGATATATTATTTTCTCCGTGGTTGGGTTTTTGTCTTTTGTTTTGCATTTTGTTCTTGTCATGCATTTCATCATCGCATCATCCGCATTGCATCCGCATGTTTTCATAAAACCTCGTAGCCGTTCAGTAGTTACCGCTTCTCTTTTGTCTTCGCCGACCTGTTGTCAGACCGCTTGTCCTTGTTGACCTTCTCTCAGACCAATTGGACCCCTCTTTTCTCTCTTTCTCCGAGACCAACAAAACCCCATTGTCCCCATGGCCTTTCATCAGACTCCATTGTCTTTGTTTTCGTTTCCCTCTTGTCAAACCACCTAACCTCTCTGCACAACCACCGACCCCCTCTTGCGCGTGTCCGAAAACTGCTCCGAACCCGAACCGCTCAGTCGTCACCATTGCATTCAGATCATCTCCTAACATCTATAAAACATCTCTGTTTTCTTAATTGGACTTCCTACACATATATTTTTCTCAAACGTCCGATTGCGATCGTAGGGATGCCCTAACCTAAATTCATCTGATATAAATATCCGGGCAACCCTAGACCTAGCCGTCCCATCCACCCAGTCCCATCCGCGCCGCCACCGCTCTCATTCTTCCCTCGGGATCCATCCCCACCAACCGCAGCCTCGGACCAGATCCCTGGTTTTCCGCGCAGCCGCCCGAGCATCTCTATGGATCGAGCGCTTCGCCTCGAAGCACAGCATCCCCTGCTCATGCCCCGAGCCTCCCGTCGTCCAGGACCACGAGCTCCATCGTCTCGCTGCCGCCAACCGGAGCAGCCGGTCATCCCCGTCGTTGCCGAACCTCGCCGCTTCACCGGATCCAGCCGCCACCTCCTCGGTTCCCGAGGCCCAGCCTCCTCTCGCTCTCATGCGCGAGCACGCGCCCGAGGAGCTCGAGCAGTGGAGCCCTGATCCCGCAGCGCCAGGTCGCCGTGCGCGCCACCCAAGCAGCAGCAGCAGATAAGCACCGCCGGCCCTCCTCTTCCTCCTGTCTTCTCCTTTTCCTCGTCTCTCAACTCCCCTCCTCTGATTCCTATCGCAGGAACCGGACGCAGCTGTCGAACGCCATGGTTTCGCGCCAAGAGCTCCTATGGGCCCCGAGGACCTCGCCGCCGGGATCCCTTCTCCTCGTCTTCCTCCGGTCACCTCCAGCGCCGCCATCCTCTGCGTCGGGAGGACGCTCGAACCTCCTCTGCTTCCCGCTCGCCCGCACGTGACCGCATCGACCTCCCCTGCTCCGTTCGTCGCCGTCGCCTTCGTCTTCTTCACGGACAACAAGTCCACCAGAGTTCCTCGCCTTCTCTCCGTTGATATTCTGCGTCCCCGGCCTCATCCTCATGTCAAAGGTATACTAGGTATACCCAACTCCAACCCTGCTCTTTTCCATCGCGATTAGATCGCCGGAGTCGTCGCTAGATCCATGCCATCTTCGTGTTCTCGGTGCTCGGCGAGTTCTGAATTCGTTGCGTGTAGTTGCGAGTCGCCGTGGTTCCTCGCGCCGCCCGCTCTGGATCCTCTCTCGCACACGCCTCCATCGTGCCACTCCTGCTCGACCCTCTCTGTTTCGCGCTTCGCTTTACGAAGACGAAGACCGGCCAGACGCGCAGCAGCCGCGAACACCACTGCGCTGCTTCGGTCGTCGCTGTCTCCATGTCCGAGACGGGCTCCTGCTCGTGCTCGACACCACAGACGGCGTCATTCTTCCAGCCGAAACCATGGCCAGCCAGGCTTGGCCTCGCACAAGCACCCACACCTCGCCATTGCTCCACCACAGCACCACAGCACGCTTCGCACCCGTCGGTCCTCTGCAACCACAGCAGGGGTTGCTACTGGCTCCCGTCGCCGGTGAGTCCCCGTGCTCGCGCATCAGTTTTGGGTCCTGGTCGCGATGCGTATATGCGTTATGTCCAGCCGATCTCCCTTTGCATCAGGATCACGTAGCTAGCCCAGTGGCTAGCGCAGCCACTATCCATCCGAGAGGTTCTGGGTTCGATCCCAGGTTCTCCCGTTTTCTTTTTCCCCCTTGCTTCTCTGTTTTACATCGAGCCCACACACCCACAGCCACCTGGGCCCGTTTCCACCTCTGGGCCGCTGCACTCTAGTGCTTCTGGTCCGGGCATATTTTTCTTACCAGTCTGTGTATTTTAGCATTTTTCCAATGCATTCGTATTTACAGAAAATGCCCCTGTTTTGTATTGTTAATAACTAATTATGCATGCATCCAAATTAAACAAACTATATATGTAAAATTCTTAGAATTTTGTGTAGATTAATAATATGCCACTTTCATCCATGTTTAAAATGTTTAAAATGTTGTTTGTTTAAATTTGCTCAAATGCCATGTTAAAATGATTTATTTCATAACTAATTAACCATAGCTCCGAATTTAATAAACTTTATATGTAAATGGGGTGGAAAAATGCCTAGTTTAACATGGTGCACTTTATTCTCCTGTTTACCAACCTTAAAATATGTTTTAGGACAGAACAGTACCATTTCTAAAATATGCACATGAGGATTTTCTGGAATTGTTGTTTGTTATTTCCGACCTCATTTAAACTTGCCTAAATAGTTAGTTTAATTATGCTTCACCCCTTGCCATGTAATAACATTTAATATTGTTGGATACATAACCGAGAGAGAACTAAATAATTGTTGTGGTGTCTCGTCAATATGCAACTCGTTGCATATTGAGTTCCACTTAACTTGTAGCATTGTTTGTTGCACTTTGCCATGCCATGCATGCTATTTAGACCGGACATGCATCATACTTGATTGTGCATCGTGCCATGTTTATGCTTGTGCATTTATCATGTTGTTTGTTTCTTTCCAGTGTTGCTTCTCGGTTCCGGTAATGTTGCGATTGTGAGGATTCGTTCGACTACTCCCGTTCATCTTCTTCATGAACTCGTTCTTCTTCCTAGCGGGATTTCAGGCAAGATGACCGTTACTCTGGATCTCATTACTAGCATTGCTATGCTAGTTGCTTCGTTCTATCGCTATGCTGCGCTACCTATCGCTTGCTCTTCAAGCCTCCCAAATTGCCATGAACCTCTAACCTTTGTCACCCTTCCTAGCAAAC
This sequence comes from Aegilops longissima, assembly GCA_021605205.1. Taxonomy (NCBI): domain Eukaryota; kingdom Viridiplantae; phylum Streptophyta; class Magnoliopsida; order Poales; family Poaceae; genus Aegilops; species Aegilops longissima. Next base: position 325,257,279 of record CM038680.1, read on the forward strand.
CGTTGTTTGGCTATGTTACCGCTTTTGCTCAGCCCCTCTTATAGCATTGCTAGTTGCAGATGAAGATGAAGATTGCTCCATGTTGGATTATGTTTATGTTGGGATATCACAATATCTCTTATATTATTAATGCATCTATACACTTGGTAAAGGGTGGAAGGCTCGGCCTTATGCCTGGTGTTTTGTTCCACTCTTGCCGCCCTAGTTTCCGTCATATCGGTATTATGTTCCCGGATTTTGCGTCCCTAACGCGTTGGGTGATTTATGGGACCCCTTGACAGTTCGCTTTGAATAAGACTCCTCCAAAGAAGGCCCAACCTTGGTTTTACCATTTGCCTCACCCCACCTATACCCTTTCCCTTGGGTCGGCCAACCCGAGGGTCATCTTTATTTTAGCCCCCGGCCGATGCTTCTCTAAGTGCTGGTTCGAACCGGCAGATCAAGGGCCACCACGGGCAACTCGAGGGCTGGTTTTACTCATAGGCTGACCTATCCGGTGTTGCCCTGAGAACGAGATATGTGCAGCTCCTATCGGGATTGTCGGCGATCGGGCGGCTTTGCTGGTCTTGTTTTATTACTGTCGAAATGTCTTGTAGCCAGGATTCCGAGACTGATCGGTCTTCCTGGGAGAAGGAATATCCTTCGTTGATCGCGAGAGCTTATCATGGACTGTTGGGACACCCTGCAGGTATAAACTTTCGAGAGCCGTGCCTGCGTTATGTGGCGATGGGAATTTGTTAATATCCGGTTGTAGTAAACTTGAAGTAAACTCTTCTAAAATACACCAACCGTAAAGCGTAACGTGAGTGTCTCTTTTCGGGTTGATCGAGAGGAGAACACGGTTTCTGGGTTATGTCTGACGTAAGTAGGAGTTCAGGATCACTTCTTGATCATTACTAGTTGACGACCGCTTGCTTTGCTTCTCTTCTCGCTCTTATTTGCGTAAGTTAGCCACCATACATGCTTAGTCGCTGCTGCAACCTCACCACCTCACCCCTTCCTTACCCTTTAAGCTTTGCTAGTCTTGATACCCATGGTAATGGGATTGCTGAGTCCTCGTGGCTCACAGATTACTACACCAACAGTTGCAGGTACAGGTTTCGCGATGATCATGACGCGAGAGCGATGTTTACTTGTTTTGGAGTTCTTCTTCTGCTTCCTCGATCAGGGGATAGGTCCCAGGTCGGCAGCCTGGGTTAGCAGGGTGGATGTCGTTTGAGTTTCTGTTTATGTTTCATCTGTAGTCGGATGTTGATCTTGTATGTTGTATTGTTGTTTTCATGTGACATTGTATGTATTGGATGTATCCCCACTATTATGTAATGTTGATGTAATGATATCCACCTTGCAAAAGCGTCTTCAAGATGCGCTTCTATCCTTGGTGGGACCTTCGAGTTTCTTTAGGATAGGGTCGCATCTTGGGCGTGACAAGTTGGTATCAGAGCCTCGACCGACCATAGGAGCCCCCTTGTTTGTTGGCCGTTGTTGAGTCTAGAAGAAATCTATTTTGAGTCTTAGGATTATATATATCGGATAGTAGGATTCTTTTTACTCCTCGGTCCCTTCGTCGCTCTGGTGAGGCCTCCTGACGTAGATGTTTTGTCTTTCCTCTCCTCCAATTTCACGAAATTTTTTTAGGATCACGCGGGTATCTTGGGATCGTTCCGATAGTCTTGTGACGAGAACATTGTTCTTGGTGCCTCCTGAAATTTAGGGGTTGTGGCGTGTCCCGGGAGTTGAGCTCGAGGTGTTGTCGCCACAATTTTATCGTTGCGCTTCTGAATACCTGAGTTTTGCCGACATCGAAAATCTCTTTTATGCAGTTGTTGGTGAGATAACTCGACGCCACCCAAGATTGGGAGTTCGGGAGTATTGCCATATCTTGTATAATGGATGCTTTTCAAGGTTGAGGTACACGATTTCGGAGTTTTCTTGGTTATGTGTTGACGGATGGATACAATTGGATCTAGGTATTGTTAGTTTGGGTGATATATTTTGTGTCCCTCGTATCCCCAACACCGATTGCATAACCGTAAAGTTTCGGAGTTTATAGGTGGGAATTCAAGTAGCTCCTAGAATATCTTTCCGATGATGCATGATATGGGATTGGGTAAATCTCTATCATATGTATTTGTTTCGGCTTATTCTGCAAGCCAAATCCTTTGTTTTGTTTTATTTGTGGTATTCGAGTTGCTTCGAAGTCAAATGTTGAATCCATACCTTTCCTAAACGGTGTTCTCATATTGCTATGTGAATACTAATCCTTCTTGATCATCGAGGTCTTCATGTTAATTCTTTTCCCAACCGGCGTGTTTCTCTTTAAGTGGATCCGATCATTTCAACGTCCGCAAGATAAATTCTAAGTTTTTCTCAACGGTGTTTGTTTCATCCGTCCCAAGTTGTCTTTGTTTTCCCGCCCTCCCACCCTTTTCTGCAAGGACTTATATATTTTAATCAAGTATCCATTTATTCATGTGAAGTCTCTTCACTCTTTTCAATCAATGTTCTTATCCGGTGATTTCCCATGAAGATGTTCAACAGTTTCAAGTTCATCATTCTTCATTCTCGTATTCTTTTCCGGTGGATTTAACTCAAGCTTTCAGTGTTGATCATATTCCTTTCCTTGTTGCAAATGCTTTCTCTTGCCGATGCACCTCCTAATCATTCACTTCTCGCTATTCATTTGTCCTGGAGTGTTGAAGATCTCTCAGAAGGCTCGTCTTTTCATTCTAGATCCGTTCAAGTTATTTTGAGGTTGTTATCTCATTCAAGCCATTTAATTCTACCGGTGTAATCTTTATTTCAAGCAATCCTTCAACGATGTTTCTTTCGAGTGGGCCCTAACCCAAAGGTCTTTTCCCAGGATCTTACTTGACTTTGCTAATTTTCCATTCTGTTGTTTAAACAGTTTGTAGTTGGAGTCGTCTGACTCATTAGGAACAACAATGATGGGACAGTCATACCCAGAGAGACGTGCTGATTCGAGGGTTTTGTTTGAGGCACTAACCCAGTTAGTCTGAGGATATTGCTCGGGGGTCCAGTAAGTTTCGTCGATGTTGAGCTTTCTTTCAAAACCTACACCTTCCTTTCTGGGATTTTTGTGTAGTATCGACTTCTTGAGAATGTCACACGGGGTTTGATTCCCATTGAGGATTTTCATTATTCCTGTCTCAAGAAGAGTCATAAGCCTGAAATTTCGTCAGAGACATCAACAATTTCCTTGGAAGAGGCAATAGTGATCCATTCGTACTAGCAGCATTATTCATGATGATAGCAGAGAAAGTTTCAGCGGTGGAGTTAGCATTGCCGCGTGATACATCTCCAACATATCTATAATTTTTTATTGTTCCATGCTGTTATATTATCATTCTTGGATGTTTCACAATCATTTTATAATCATTTTATATCATTTTTTGGGACTAACCTATTGACATGATGCCAAGTGTTGTTTTCTACTTGTTTTTTACATCGCAGGAAAACAATACCAAACGGAGTCCAAATGCAGCGAAACTTTTTGTGGATTTTTTTGGACCAGAGGACACCTGATGGGCCGGAGAAGCGCCTGGGGGTGCCCCGAGGGGGGCACAACCCACCAGGCGCGCCTGGGCCCCCAGGCGTGCCCAGGTGGGTTGTGCCCACCTCGGTTGCCTCCCGCACCGCCTCTTTACTCTATATATACCCCAATATTCCAGAAACCCTAGGGGAGTCGACGAAAATCAATTCCATCCGCCGCAAATTCCAGAACCACCAGTCCAATCTAGACACCGTCACGGAGGGGTTCATCATCCTCATTGGTGCCTCTCCGGTGATGCGTGAGTAGTTCATTGTAGACCCACGGGTCCGTAGTTAGTAGCTAGATGTCTTCCTCTCTCTCTTTCGATTCTCAATACAATGGTCTCTTGGAGATCTATTTGATGTAACTCTTTTTTGCGGTGTGTTTGTTGGGATCCGATGAACTTTGAGTTTATGATCAGATCTATGTTTTTATCCATGAAAGTTATTTGAGTTTGATCTCTTTTATGCATGATTACTTATAGCCGCGTATTTCTTCTTCGAATCTTTGGTTTAGTTAGGCCAACTAGATTGATTTTTCTTGCCATGGGAAGAGGTGCTTTATGATGGGTTCTATCTTATGGTGCTTGATCCCGGTGACAGATGGGGAAACGACATGTATGTATCATTGCCATTAAGGATAACATGATGGGGGTCTATTTCTACGTAAGTAGATCTTGTCTACATCATGTCATCGTTCTTATTGCATTACTCCGTTTCTCCGTGAACATAATACACTAGATGCATGTTGGATAGCGGTCGATGTGTGGAGTAATAGTGGTAGATGCAGGCAGGAGTCGGTCTACTAATCTTGGACATGATGCCTATATAATGATCATTGCCTAGATATTGTCATGAGTAGTAAAAGTTCTATCAATTCCCCAACAGTAATTTGTTTACCCACCGTTGCTATATTTCTCGAGAGAAGCCACTAGTGAAATCTACGGCTCCCGGGTCTCTTCTTTATTATATTTGCCTTCGCGATCTATTTTTATTTGCTTTTATTTTCAGATCTATTAATCCAAAAATACAAAAATACCTTGCTGCAATTTATTGTTATTTATTTTTATCTCGCGTTCCCGCGAGATCTATTTATCCAATCTACTACAATTTTACCTATCGTTTTACCCGTGAGGGATTGACAAGCCCTCTCTTACGTCGGGTTGCAAGTATTTGTTCTTTGTGTGCAGGAGCTGTTTTACGTGGTGTTGCGTGGTTCTCCTACTGGTTCGGTAACACTGGTCTCATCACTGAGGGAAATACCAACCGTAGATGTGATGCATCATCCCTTCCTCTTTGGGGAAATACCGACGTAGTTCCAGCCACATCAAAACAAATTTCTGGCGCCATCGCCGAGGAGACATCATCAACATCTACCAGGTTCCTAATCACAAATCTCATCTCCTTGCAATTTACATTATTTTCCATCTGCCTCTTGTTTTCCTCTTCCCCACTTCATCAAAAAATTGTCATTTTATTCGCCCTCTTTTTCGTTCGCCGTTTTTCTCGTCAGATCTGTTTTTGTGTGCAATCTTGTTGACCACTTTTTGTCGTTATGGATAGTTCTTCCTCTATTGTGTGCACTCCCGAGAACGAGGTTATTAATTTTAAACAAAGGGGGGGGGGAGAATTTAAAAGATTCTTGGTATAGGATTTGCAATGCTCATAATAGATCTATCCGTAAGCAATCTACCATTGTTCTTCTTTGCTGTTTTTATGTGGGCATCACCACTTGGTATAGATTCGTCCTTGATACGATTACCGGTGGTAATTTCTTGATGTGTCCCTCTCTTGATGCTTTTAATGCTATGGGAAATTTAGTGGGTTCACCGCCTTTTGTGATTAATGAAACAACTTTGACTCTCGAGCATGTTATGGAAAGACTAGATGCTATTGAAAAGAAAATGCTTACCGAAGAACATTTTTAAAACTTGGATAAAAAGCCACATAATTTTGCCACTAAGTTTGGGTGAAAGGCGGGGGAAGTTTTTAAGTTGTTAAAAGAAAAGGGGGCCATAGTTCATGGAAGAATTGAAGAAAGCCCGTCTTGGATTGATAAACTGGAAGAAATCTTTAGTAATCTAAGCACGGCCTTTGCTTCCGCTAAAACTATTGAAAAAACTCCCCTAAAAGTTAGCAAGATTACTCAAGTTACTAAGAACAAGGGTGCAACTTCTAGTAATAATAAAGGAGATCTTAAAATGATTAGTGTTCACCCCAATTTTATTGAAATGATAAGTGACCCTACCGGCAAGAACGAATTTCTCAAACTCGTTCCTAGAAGTATTGTTGTTCAAAATTTATATGCCAAATCCTTGAAGAGTACCAAGTGTTTGATTGAAGAGTTGGAGGCTAAATATGACAATACTTAGATCCTTCGCATTATGCCTAGCAAGGGGCGTAAAACGATAGCGCTTGTTGGGAGGCAACCCAACTTGTATCTTTTTGATTTTTTGCTTTTCTTGCTGTTTTCGATAAAATACCCAATTATGCCTCTGATTAGATGTGTTTTGTGGTTTAAATTAGTGTTTGTGCCAAGCAAAACCTTTGGGATTATTTGGGTGATAGTTGATTTGATCTTGTTGAAAAGTAGAGACTTTTGCGCTCAAAAAAATAATTTTCATAAATCACAGAAACGTGCTTTTGCTGTGAGTTTTTTACACAAGATTAATACAAATTTCTCACGTTGTCCTAAGTTTTCAGAAATTTTGGAGTTACAGAAGTATTCGAAGTTTTCATATTGCTACAGACTGTTCAGTTTTTGACAGATTCTGTTTTCTTTGCGTTGTGTGCTTGTTTTGATGATTTTATGGTTTCCTTTGAAGAGTTTTTGCCATAGAAAAGTTGGAATATAGTAGATATAATGCAAAAATAAAATATGGATGGGTTTTCAACAGTACTTATAGTAGTGATTTGCTTTCTTATACTAACAGATCTCACGAAGCTTTTGTTGAGTTTTGTGTGATTGAAGTTTTCAAGTTTTGGGTGAGATCGCGATGGATGAAGGAATAAGGATTAGCAAAAGGCTAAGCTTGGGGATGCCTGAGGCACCCCAAGAAAATATTCGAGAAGTAACAAGCAACTAAGCTTGGGGATGCCCCCGAGTGGCATCCCCTCTTTCTTCTAACAACCATCGGTATTTTACTTGGAGCTATATTTTTATTCATCACATATCATGAGTTTTGCTTGGAGCGTCTTGTATGATATGAGTCTTTATTTGTTTTGCTTTTTATTTTTAGTCTTGGATCCTTTCTGTACACACCTATTTGAGAGAGCCAAAATTATGACATGACTTGTTAGAATTGCTCTCTATGCTTCACTTAAATCTTTATAGCTATGGAATTTCTCTAGTGCTTCACTTATATCTTTTTTAGCACGGTGTGCTTTAGTATTTTTGAAGAAATGCTCTCATGCTTCACTTAGATTTATTTGAGAGTTAGTAAATTTTTTTAAGAAATTCTCTCTTGCTTCACTTAGATTATTTTGAGAGAAAGAATTATGATGCTCATGTTCTTCACTTATATTTGTTTGAGCTTATCAAAAGCAACATATGAAATTAGTCCCAGAGTGATAGATATCTGAGGAGGATATAATAAAAACTTTCATGAAGATCATTGGACAAAATAAACTTGATTCTTTGTAATAGGTTTGAGATATGATGATAGTGATATGTGAGTCATGTTGATGAATAATTATCCTTTAGTAAGAATATTGGTGTTAAGGTTTGTGATTCCCTATGCAAGCACGAAAGTCAATAGTTATGCAATGAAATTACATCATACTTGTGGTGCATTATTCGGTGTTAGTTATGCTTAATGCTCTCTTATGAGATTTTTCTTTTCTTGGTTGGATGCTTATCAATCTTTTGCTAGCCTTCATTTGCACTAAGTATGATCACTACTTGTGCATCCAAAATCCTTTAAACCAGTTTTTGCCACATGAGTCCACTATACCTACCTATATGTGGTATTATTTTGCCATTCTAAGCAAATATGTATGTGCCATATCTAATTTTGAAAATAAATTTCCCTTTTGTGTGCTCGTACCGCTCATGAAACGGTAGGGGGTGGCTGATATATTTCCATGCTAGATATGTTATTCTCAAGATGAGTGTTTATTCAGTTGTCATTGCATGAGAGTACGGCAAGGGTATTAGGGATGCCCAGTCCCGAAATGAAAAATGAATTTACTTTATGTTGTCAAATAATAAATTCCTTGGAAAATGTTGGTATGGAAGGCACCCGTGGATACGGTTAGCCATGGAAAATGGAAGTATGGTGGAAAAAGGCATAAACTTTATTTTCTGTTTGGGAACCGCCTATGATATATCTAGCATGAAAAATATTGGAAACTACTCGGTCGTTTTCGTTGACAGGAAAAGCATGCCACCCAAAATGTTTTATCTCTATCTTTTTCGCTTTGAGCTCTGGCACCTCTACAAATCCCTACTTCCCTATGTGAAGGGCCTTTCATTTACTTTATGCAATTTTTATTTTTACTTGAGTCTCCATCTTCTCTTATGAAGCACCAACTAAGGGGCACTATGATCGTACTTGAGCATTGGGTGTAGCTAATATGTGAGTGTGTTTCATGAATGGATCAATTATTGAGCATAATGGGCTAGGGATAACTTGCTTTAGTGTTGATATTTTGAAAGACATGGTTGTTTGTTGATATGCTTGAGTATTCAAGTCCTCATTTTAAAACTAGACTATTGCTTTGAACCATATAAAAGTCCAAATGTCCATGCTACAAAGAAAAGAATATGTGATGAACATGTTAGGCAGCATTCCACATCAAAAATTCTGCTTTTCATCATTTACCTACTCAAGGACGAGCAGGAATTAAGCTTGGGGATGTTGATACGTCTCCAACATATCCATAATTTTTTATTATTCCATGCTGTTATATTATCATTCTTGGATGTTTTACAATCATTTTATATCATTTTTTGGGACTAACCTATTGACATAGTGCCAAGTGCCAGTTGATGTTTTCTACTTGTTTTTTACATCGCAGAAATCAATACCAAACGGAGTCCCAATGCAGCGAAACTCTTTGTGGATTTTTTTGGACCAGAAGACACCTGATGGGCCGGAGAAGCACCTGGGGGTGCCCCGAGGGGGGCACAACCCACCAGGGCATGCCTGGGCCCCAAGGCGCGCCCAGGTGGGTTGTGCCCACATCGGTGGCCTCCCGCACCGCCTCTTTGCTCTATAAATACCCCAATATTCCAGAAACCCTAGGGGAGTTGACGAAAATAAATTCCAGCCGCCACAAGTTCCAGAACCACCAGATCCAATCTAGACACCATCACTGAGGGGTTCATCATCCTCATTGGTGCCTCTCCGATGATGCGTGAGTAGTTCATTGTAGACCTACTGGTTCGTGGTTAGTAGCTAGATGGCTTCCTCTCTCTCTCTCTTTTGATTCTCAATACAATGGTCTCTTGGAGATCTATTTGATGTAACTCTTTTTTGCAGTGTGTTTGTTGGGATCCGATGAACTTTGAGTTTATGATCAGATCTATGTTTTTATCCATGAAAGTTATTTGAGTTCTTTGATCTATTTTAAGCATGATTACTTATAGACTCGTATTTCGTCTTCGAATCTTTAATTTAGTTAGGCCAACTAGATCATTTTTTCTTGCCATGGGTAGAGGTGCTTTGTGATGGGTTCGATCTTATGTTGCTTGATCCCAATGACAGAAGGGGAAACGACACGTATGTATCGTTGCCATTAAGGATAACAAGATGGAGTCTATTTCTACATAAATAGATCTTGTCTACATCATGTCATCGTTCTTATTGCACTACTCCGTTTCTCCATGAACTTAATACACTAGATGCATGCTGGATAGCGGTCGATGTGTGGAATAATAGTAGGAGATGCAGGCAGGAGTCGGTCTACTAATCTTGACGTGATGCCTATATAATGATCATTGCCTGGATATCGTCATGAGTATTTGAAGTTCTATCAATTGCCCAACAGTAACCGTTGCTATTTTTCTCGAGATAAGCCACTACTGAAATCTACGGCCCCCAGGTCTCTTCTTTATTATATTTGCCTTCGCGATCAATTTTTATTTGCTTTTATTTTTAGATCTATTTATCCAAAAATACAAAAATGCCTTCCTGTAATTTACTGTTATTTATTTTTATCTCGCGTTCCCGCGAGATCTATTTATCCAATCTACTACAATTTTACCTATCGTTTTACCCGTGAGGGATTGACAACCCCTCTCTTACGTTGGGTTGCAAGTATTTGTTCTTTGTGTGCAGGAGCTGTTTACGTGGTGTTGCGTGGTTCTCCTACTGGTTCGGTAACACTGGTCTCATCACTGAGGGAAATACCAACCGTAGATGTGATGCATCATCCCTTCCTCTTTGGGGAAATACCGACGTAGTTCAAGCCGCATCACCGCGCTCTAAACATTTAAGGTACGGAGGCACAAAATCATCAGGAAGTTTTTCAGATTGCTCGGTGAAGAGAGAAGCCTTTTCTTTAATGAGCTCATTATAAGTCTCATTTAGTGACTTGAGTTCTTGATTCCTACTGAGGGATTCCTGGATTACGGGGTCCTCGGTGTCCGGGCTATACGACATGGGCTGGACTGATGGGCCGTGAAGAGACAAGACGAAAGACTTTTCCCCGTGTCCGGATGGGACTCCCCTTGGCGTGGAAGGCAAGCTTGGCATGCAGATATGAAGATTCCTTTTTCTGTAAACCGACTCTGTACAACCCTAGCCCCCTCCGGTGTCTATATAAAGCGGAGAGTTTAGTCCGTAGAGGCAATCATAATCATACAGGCTAGACATCTAGGGTTTAGCCATTACGATCTCAAGGTAGATCAACTCTTGTGACCCCTATACTCATCAATGTCAATCAAGCAGGAAGTAGGGTATTACCTCCATCAAGAGGGCCCGAACCTGGGTAAACATTGTGTCCCCAGCCTCCTGTTACCTTTGATCCTTAGACGCACAGTTCGAGACCCCCTACCCGAGATCTGCCGGTTTTGACACCGACATTGGTGCTTTCATTGAGAGTTCCACTGTGCCGTCGTCGAAAGGCTCGGTGGCTCCATCGATCATCTACAATAGTGCTGTCAGGAACGAGGTTTTTCCTCCTGGCCAGATCTTCATATATGGCGGCTTCGCATTGCTTGCCAACTCCATTGGCCACCAGGAGAAGATCGACAACTATGCCCCTGGTCATCAGATCAGTTTCGCAAATCTGAATTATGTCACTGATATCCGAGGAGACTTGATCTTCCAAGGGTTCGCGGCTCCAACCACCGCTCCGGCCTTAGATCCGGAGCGCGTCATCAGGTCCGAAAACGGGAGACTAGAGCCCGCCAGACTCTCTGCGGCTGCAAAGCTCAACATGGGAGAACCGGAGGGAATAGTGTCACCAACACTCATCATAAAACCGGACTCTTTTTTGAACACTAGCCCTGGACCCTCGCAGCCCGCGTCATGCGGGCTCGGCCAGGGAACTCCCGTCCCCGCACAAGCCTCGCTCTTAAACGAGGCTCTGCACTTAATGCGGTCCCTCGCCATTACAGAGGAGCCGCTTCCTAATTGAGTCCAGCCCGAACTAGGGGCTGGAAATAGGGAACTTTACTTCCCACCCACCACCCACTTTATAGCCACTATCGAGGATCTAACTGACATGCTTGATTATGCCTCCAAAGAAATCGACGATATGGACGACGATGCCGGAGAGGAGGAGGCCCGAAACCCGCCGTTCACCGGACGTTGGACGGCCACTTCCTCGTACGACGTGTACATGGTGGACACACCTAAAGAAGGCGACGGTGATAAAGAGGAGGACCCAGTCGAGGACAAACCTCCTGAGATACCACGAAGCGTCAACGTGCGGCACCGCTCTAAATCGTGTTGCGGAAAAGACAGCAATACCGGCACCGGAGACAATGATACTCCAGAGAACGCCGAAGACAAAGAAGACCCCATCGAACCAACATCCGAACAGGATGATCGGGAGGACGGGCAGGTTGACCCTGACGAGCAAGTAGGGAACGAAAACTCGGAGGATAGCAACTATCTACCACTCTCCGAGGACGAGGTGAGCCTCGGCGACGAAGACTTTATCGTGCCAGAAGAACCCCTCGAACAAGAGCTCTTTAAGCGCCGGCTAATAGCCATGGCAAGAAGCCTAAAAAAGAAGCAACAATAGCTTCAAGCTAACCAAGATCTGCTCAATGACAGATGGACAAATGTCCTGGCGGCTGAAGAATACGACCTTGAACACCCAACAAAGAGTTACCCGAAGCGTAAGCTGCTACCCCAATTCGACGACGAGGTGCTGGAGCACATACCACCCGCGTGCAACGCGGCTGACGGACCCGACCGACCACCACGTGGCCGGGACAGAACGGCAACTCAAGCCGAACACCAGCCCGCGCCACCTAGTCGTAAAAGCAGAGAAACAACAGGTCAGAGATATACATATGACCTACGACAGGAGTCTTCTCATGGACTCAATCTTACGTCCATCAGACAAGAGTCACATCACATTTGCTGACACTGGTAAAAGCAAGGTATTGGGTCTAGGTAGAGTTGCAATCTCAAAGGATCAACACATGGATAAAGTGATGCTTGTTGAATCCCTTGGTTTCAACTTGATGTCTGTCTCAATGCTTTGTGACTTGAACATGATTGTGATATTCGGAAAATATCGCTGCCTTGTACTAATGGAATCGACAAGTCTCTAGTCTTTGAAGGGTATAGGAAAGATGATCTATACATGGTAGATTTCTCAGCAGGTCCACAGCTTGTCGTATGTCTTCTTGCAAAGCTTCGAATGTCGGCTCGCATCGGAGGTCAGGCATGCCGGCATGAGGAACTTACACACACTCGCCAAGAAGAAGCATGTCATAGGCATCAAAGGTGTCAAGTTCAAGAAGGATCATTTGTGTGGTGCTCGAAGTCGGAAAGATGACTAGGCAAAGCACCCTCAAGACAATCATGACGACATCTCAACCCTTCGAGCTGTTACACATGGATTTGTTTGGCCCTACTCACTACTCTACCCTCACAACAACTGCTTGTCTCTATGGCTTCGCCATTGTTGATGACTACTCAAGATACACATGGGTGCACATAATTCTCTACAAGACTGAAGTGCAAGATGTCTTCAGACGCTTCGCCAATCGAGCAATGAACAATTATGGCGCCAAGATCAAGCATATCGGTGACAACGCAATCAATTCAAGAACACCGGACTTGATCTTTATTTGGATACCATGGGAATCACTCATGAGTTCTCTCGCTCCATACACACCTCAAAGAAATGGCATCGTGGAGCGCAAGAACAGAACCCTCATTGAGATGGCTTGAACAATGCTCGACGAGTACAAGACACCAAGAAAGTTCTGGCCTGAAGCTATTGATACAGCATGTCACGTCATCAACCGTGTTTATGTCCATAAGCTTCTGAACAAAACATCCTATGAGCTCCTTACTGGCAAGAAGCCAAATGTCAGCTACTTCAGAGTATTTGGGGCTAAGTGCTGGATCAAGGATCCCCATCACAAGTCAAAATTTGAACCCAAAGCTCACGAAGGCTTCATGCTCGGTTACGGAAAGGACCCGCACTCTTACAGAGTCTTCAACCTCTATCACTACAGAATCGTCGAAACTGTGGACGTGCGATTTGATGAAACCAATGGTTCACAAAGAGAGCTGCTGCCAAGTACACTAGACAAAGCTCCGCCCAAATAATCTATCAAGCTAATGGGAACCGTGAAATCATGCCTTCAAGCACAGCCTCAAGAGGAACTTATCATTTCGCACCTAACCAACCATAAGACAATGCTCACTCAAGACAATCCTCCCAATGATGACAATGATCAGCATGAGCAAAGTCTTCGCCCAGCCATCCTCGTGTTGCAAATGAAGTATAGATTGAGAAGATAATCGATAGCATCAATGCACTGGTCCGCTTACTCGCTCAAGAGCAACACAGCTAGCAAATTTATGTGGGCACTTTTCTTTTATGTCAATATCGAACCCAAGAAAGTTGTCAAGCCTTTATGGAACCGAATGGATACAAGCTATGCAAGAAGAACTTCAACAGCTTCAAGTTGAACAATGTTTGGGAACTTGTCAAGCGCCCCGACCCTCGCAAGCATAACATTATTGGCACCAAATGGATATATCAAAACAAGAAAGATGAGCATGGTCAAGTCGTTAGAAACAAAGCACGTCTTGTGGCTCAAGGATATACTCAAGTTGAAGGAATTGACTTCGATGAAACATTTGGTCCTGTAGCTAGGCTTGAAGCTATTCGCATACTACTAGCCTATGCTAACCACCACAACATCTTGCTATATCAAATGGATGTGAAGAGTGCATTTCTCAACGGCAAGATTGAAGAAGAAGTATATGACACTCAACCACCTGGCTTTGAAAATCCAAAACATCCTGATATGGTGTACAAGCTAAATAAAGCCCTGTATGGCCTCAAACAAGCTCCTCGCGCCTGGTATGATACGATCAAAAACTTCCTGAAGAGCAAAGGCTTCAAACATGGATCCCTTGATCCCACACTCTTCACGAAGACATCTGATGGTGAACTGTTTGTATGCCAAATATATGTGGATGACATTATCTTCGACTGCACCAACCAGAAGTATAGTGATGAATTTGGATACATGATGCAAGAACAATATCAGACGTCCATGATGGGAGAGCTCAAGTTCTTCCTTGGTCTTCAAATTCGTCAGCAAAGGACTGGCATCTTTATATCTCAAGAAAAATACCTCCAAGATTGTCTAAAGAAGTTTGGAATGCAAGATTGCAAAGGATACACGACGCCAATGCCAGCCAAACACCATCTGGGTCCCGACGACAATGGTAAAGAGTTCGATCAAAAGGTATACCGCTCCATGATTGGTTCCTTACTTTACCTATGTGCATCTAGGCCGATATTATGCTTAGTGTTTGCATGTGTGCTCGATTCCAAGCGGCACTAAAGGAATCGCATCACTTAGCCGTGAAGCGAATTCTTCGATATTTGGCTCACACCCCAACACTCGGATTATGGTATCCAAAGGGCTCAAAATTTGATTTGGTTGGATTTTCGGATGTTGATTATGCTGGTGACAAGGTGGATCGCAAGTCTACATCAGCACATGTCACTTTCGGGACGATCACTTGTCTGTTGGTCTTCAAAGAAGCGTAACTGTATCACTCTCAACTGCTGAATCTGAATACATTGCTGCTGGATCTTGCTGTACTCAGCTTCTATGGATGAAGCAAACTCTCAAGGACTATGGCATCAACCTGAAACAAGTACCTCTCTTCATGACAACGAAAGCGCCATCAAGATTGCCAACAATCCAGTCCAGCACTCAAGACAAAGCACATTGAAATTCGCCATCATTTTCTCGTGGATCATGTCATGAAGAAAGATATTGACATCATTCACGCCAACACCAAGAGCAATTGGCAGATATATTCACAAAGCCCTTGGATGAGAAAAGGTTTTGCAAGTTACGGTGTGAGCTAAATATCTTGGAATCCTCAAATGTCCTATGATCAGCACACATCCTAACACTTATGCATGTTGATGACTTGGATGTGCAACACACGAAGTAAAGTATATCTTCAATCAATGAAGACTTACATTCTGAGTGTGAATACATTAATGTGGAATTTGACTTCGGAGCGCCACGATAATTGTGCGCCGTGTCTGGGTCTAGTACTTCCTATACGGTGGGTAACGCCACCACCAAATTTCTCTGTTTGAAGTGTTTCACTCATGGCGTTATTTCTGCAATATCTTCGCATTTGATTTGTCTTCAACTTCAACCTATCTTCATGATTTTCTTCACTATGTTGATTTGGTTGTTGTCGATATATATATATATATATATATATATATATATATATATATATATTGTTCTCTCCTCTACAAAGATTCACTTATAGCTATGTCTTCCAAGTTGAATCTTTTGAACTAAGTGAATGTGATCGGACCCTAATCTCTCTATGCTTTCTATCTCAAACTCTATCTGTCCAAATCATATGCATTCTATTGAAATCGTCGAATGTCTTCTCTGCGTCCTTGTCGTGAGAAGACACGAGACAAACTTTAAGTCTGTTTTAAATGATTCGTCCTTATTGTTGAAATCCGGAGAAGCCGGAACGACCATCCGACAAACCTGGCGGGCGTGGGAACGTGGGACAACTCAGAGTACGTTGCATGCTTGCTACGTGCCCCTCGGATGTGAACCGCCAGGGGCACCTGCGTAATTGCGTTGTGCCGCACACCTCCTTATAAATACATGTCCCCTGCGGTAAAGAAAACCTTCTTCCACCTCTCCACCTCGTCAAAACCCTAGCGCCACCGCTAGTTCTCGACGACGCCGGCGACGAAGTGCTTAGCTGCCGCGACTTCTCCGACGCCGTCCTCACGCCGGCCGCGAACATCATCCTCTCCGCCGCCGCCGTAGGTGTCCTCCGTCGCCAAGTTAGGGCACAGTGGATTGAACTGCTCGGTCTCCTTTTCTTCCCGTCTAGCAGTTCTTCGAGTGGTAAATATAACTCTATTTTTACCATCTTTTTGATCCTCAAAGATTCATCCTTCTTACCAAAATTGGTTTCGCCTATACAATGTTAGATCTATTCATGCGCATCTCATACGCCTAGTATATTCACTTAAGCTTCACAACTAGTTAGATTCCTCACTTGTACTATTCACGGATTCGCATAAATCGGAACCAACTCTCAACAGATAAGTGAATGTCTTCGCATCATGAGGTCAATGTCTTCAAACTGATTTATCTTCAAAGTCTTCTCGAGAATGCATATGACCTCTTCCCTTCCTCGCATCTCTAATGCTGTCACGGTACATGTCCGTGGGAGAATCCTTGGTTCTCATAGTCCGCATTCGCTTTGCAGAATTCTTACAAGATCAACTTAACTTTCCGAAGCCGCCTCTGTTTGTCCAGCAAACGCAAGCCCTTGAAGCCTCTGAACGTATTGAAGCCATTCAGTTTGAAATTCATGGCTGCAGATAAATCAATTAGGAAGGGTGGTAGACAGCGTCGTGGGGGAACCTCAAAAGATCTGCCTGATGACCTCGCAGAGCTTTACAAGACAGATCCCGAAGAGAATTACAATCAACGCAAGACGCGAATCCAATGGATTCGTCGATATTGGGCTGAACAATGGTTCAAATACAAGTTCGTGACCCATGAATATGCTGAGAAGAATGCTATCAAAAGTCCTTGGGGTGATATTCTCTTTCGAGGCCTTCCGCCCAAGAACAGGGCTGAAGCTATTGCATAGGGTTTCTATCCTTGTATGGTCCGTGGAACTCAGCCTGAGAATGCCGACCCAACGTCATTGCTCTGGTGTCGTGACGATAATCTCTTCAAGCGCAACTTCCAGCACGCAAAGGCTTCGGTCAAGGAAAACAAGAAGTCATTGGGACTATACTTCAACCCTGGTCCCTCTGCTCCCCGTGCTGACGGCTCACGTGATGCTGAACCCAATGTCATCGGTCCCTTCTACAACCTTGATGGCCTCATCACTCACATTGCGGTCCAAGGTGCATAAGTGGATCACTCTGATGACGATGCTGACTCTGATGAAGCCCCAGCTCCTGCTCTTGCTCCTGCTCCAAAGCCGCAGAAGCAAAAGAAAGTCAAGGCTTCAAAGTCAGCTGCTCCTCCAAAAGCTTCACGTGTGAAGCCACTAGCCATCGCACCTCCCGACGCCAAGGCGCAATCAAAGATCAATCACGTATCTCCAAGAGGACGGGGAAGAAAAAGAAAATTGTCAAGAATACTGACATGACAATGACTCATGCTGCCATTTTGCGCGAAGAGCACATTGATCTGTCCAGCGATGAATATCTTGCAGATGATGCCCTTGAGCAACTTATCAAGAGCAAAGAATAAGAAGAAATTTTCAACAATTTGCCTCTCTTTGATGTGGAAATCATCCATCACTTCATTGATGAGTGGTTTGACACCCCAAACATCAGCTTTGAAGATATGCAACTTCCTATTGGCCTCAGCGTCTCTTTTAATGGCGCCATTGCTTCTGAGCTAGCTCTTGCTCAGCGCATTGTTGAACTGAAGCATAAGATTGACTATGAGAAGGCTCAGTTCAAGAAGCATATGGCTGCGCTTAGCGTACAAGATGTCAAAAACTTCAAGATCATGCTGCACGAGCTCAAAGAAGCCTTTCTCAAGAAGCGTGAAGAAGCTAGAGGCTCTCGTGAGCGCATGAAGAGTCTGGCTGACAAGTGTGTACTAGCCTACAATGAGGCTGAGGAGCGCAAGGCTCTTGGCCGTCCTGGCATTGACCCCAGAATGGCTGCAAAGAAAAACAAGTCTATCAACTGATCAATCTGCACCTTCAAGGCAGGAAGAACCTCGCATAGTCTTCCCAAGCAGCATGACTGGCTCGAAGCCAAAGGTCGTCAACCGCTTCGAATGTAAGAAGACGAGGGCTCTTGAGGTGAAGCCGTAAAAGGAAAAATCCGAAGCCTCGATGGTGCTCCCTCCAAGAAGAAACTCAAAAGCAAGAAGAATCGGGCTGCTCCCACAGAGCCCTTGGTTGTTGAACCTATTTCGTGATTCGCCCAGCATCTGAAATCCAAGAACGACGGATGATAGTTCATCACCGCTTCCACGAGAGGCTCATAAAGTGAAGACATTCCAGCAGTTGATCCCACCGCTGCTGAAGACATTGGTCATCATGACAATGTTGAAGATGATGAAGTTCTTCCTCAGATCGAACCAAACCCGGTATCATCGCCTGTTCTCACGAACAGCGAACTCATCAGCATTGGTCGTCCTCTGACGCCAATTGCTCAGGATGCATCATGGGCTGATCACCCACAACCAGAAGACTCCCCTATTACTCCCCAACAACAAGTCACTCCCCAACAACAACAAGAAGAAGAAGAGGAAGACTTTGAGGCCCAGCCAACACCATCTCCAAAGGCATCGCCGGCATTACGCAGGCTTCGCAAAGGTCAAAGGCCTCAAGTACCTCTCTCGAGCGTTCCAGAAGGAGAAGTGCACCACCAACCTGCTGCACGTCAAGTGTTTTCGTGGCCACCCAACTGTGAATGTCTCCAGTCCAAGCCAAAGCTGCTGAAGACAATCCGCTGCATCACCAAGACACCCAAGAAGAAGAAGAACGTGTCCCTACACCCCCGTTATTGAAGAAGTTATTCTCGATATCAACGTGCGATTCCGACCCTCCAGCTCCTCAAGTGGAGGTTGAAAACATTGAGGCTGCCACCTTCAACACTAATGAAGCCAATGACACACCATGGCTGAAGCAAATGTGGAGCCTGCATCAAATGTGCTGAAGCCAATGAGGCAACTGCTCTCAAGCATCTGGCGAGAGCAGCTGAAGCCTCGCTTGTTGCCACTGCCCAGCCCGCCACCAAGGCCCTACACAATTGAGCAAGCATACAACTATGGTCACTAATCACAGTAAGATGACCCGTTTTGGTCCCTCCGCCTCATGCCTCTGGTCCTCACTTTGAATATCATGTTGGGCATAGGCCTCTGGTCCAGAAACCAAAGCCACGACTGCCAAGGTTTCCAGGCACTGCCACCTCTACAGGGTCTTTCAATGCAAATGGCTTCAAAGCCCACAACACTTTCTTTGACAGAGCAAAGAACCCCTACACAAGGCCAAGGATATCATCTGACCATTTCTGGAGCTATCAGCAATGAAGCTATTACTCCTGCGTTCTGTATGATCAAGGGTGCATTTTCCCTCATATGCGCCTAGACACTGAAGCCATTGTTGGAATGCCCTGCTTAGAGGAAGCACTTGTAACGCCCTCGATGCGGCTATATCTCCCACGTGTCGAGGCACGACTTAGAGGCATAACCGCATTGAAAGCAATGTCGCAAGTGAGGTAATCTTCACACAACCCATGTAATAAATAAGGGAAAGAGATGCATAGTTAGCTTACAGTCGCCACTTCACACAATACATAAATAAACATCCATCATTCAGAGTACACTCAAGGTCCGACTACGGAACCAAAATAAAAGAAGATACCCCAAATGCTACACAGATCCCGATCGTCCCAACTGGGCACCACTCTGATCATCGAGGAAAAGACACATAGTAACGACCACGCCTCGTCGAACTCCCACTTGAGCTCGGATGCGCCACCGCACCGCATCGCCGGCACTGCAACTGTTTTTGGTAGAATCTGTGAGTCACGGAGACTCAGCAATCTCACACCGAGATCAAGACTATTTAAGCTTATAGGAAGGATAGAGTAGTAAGGTGGAGCTGCAGCAGCGACTAGCATATATGGTGGCTACAATCGCAAAAGAGAGCGAGAAGAGGAGCAAAGCACGGTCGTGAAGCTAGTAGCGATCAAGAAGTGATCCTGAACTACTTACGCCGACAAAACTCCAACACCGTGTTCACTTCCGGACTCACCGAGAAGAGACCATCACGGTTACACACGCCGTTGATGTGTATTTTAATTGAGGTCAACTTCGGTTTTCTACAACCGGACATTAACAAATTCCCATCTGCCTCATAACCGCGGGCACGGCTTTGAAAGATATTACCTGCAGGGTGTCCCAACTTAGCCCATTATAAGCTCTCACGGTCAACGAAGGATATTCCTTCTACCGGAAGACCCGATCAATCTCGAATCCCGGACTACAAGACATTTCGACAAAGAATAAAACAAGACCAGCAAAGCCACCCGACAGCCGACAAATCCCGATAGGAGCTGCACATATCTCGCTCTCGTGGCACATCCGGATGAGACAGGCTACGAGTAAAACCAAGCCTCGAGTTTCCCGTGGTGGCCAAGAAGCGGCTCGGTTCGGGCCAGCACTCAAGGAGCACCGTCCGGGGTTAAATAAAGATGACCCTCGGGCTCGCGAAAACCCGGGGAAAAAGGCTTAGGTGGCAAATGGTAAAACCAATGTTGGGCCTTGCTGGACGAGTCTTATTCAAAGCGAACTGTCAAGGGGTCCCATAAATCACCCAACCGTAAGGAACGCGAAATCAAGGAACATAACACCGGTATGACGGAAACTAGGGTGGCAAGAGTGGAACAAAACACTGCATAAGGCCGAGCCTTCCACCCTTTACCAAGTATATAGATGCATTAATTATAGCAGATATATATTGTGATATCCCCAACAAGTAAACATGTTCCAAAAGGAACAACATCTCCATGTTCCAACAAGGAACAAACTTCAACTTCACCGCAACTAGCAACGCTATAAGAGGGCTGAGCAAAGCGGTAACATAGCCAATCAACGGTTTGCTAGGAAAGGATGGTTAGGGCTGACATGGCAATATGGGTGGCATGATATAGCAAGTGGTAGGCATCGTAGCATAGGCATAGCAAAAGAGCGAGCAACTAGCATAGCAAAGATAGAAGTGATTTCGAGGGTATGGTCATCTTGCTCGCAATGTTCTCGAGTTGTCGAAAGCTTGATCCTCGTAAGCGCTTCTCAACAAGTTCCTCGCTCACGTGCTCGCCTCCGCCTCTACCCAAAACAAGAACACAAACAAAGGAACCACAATAAATCACAAAGGCAATGCACAAGCAACATGATGCAAAATATGGCATGATATGCGAGATGTGATATGCAATGCGTATCATGCGCCGGAAGGAAAATGATGAACCAGGCATCAACTTGGCAAACCAAGTATGCCACTGAAAGATGAGATGATTTCGTTGAAATCGATATAAAGATCACCGGAATCGGATGCACGGTTTGCAAATGACAAGCAAAACAAGAATGGCACAAATCGCCATTAACAAAGATGATGCCACTTAGCAAGCAACAAGAAATTAAGCTACTGCACCCAAACGTACCAACAAAGTATATGGCAGTGATCTACACAAGATGCTTGACAAAAGATGAGCACTGAGCTACGGCTAGTTCACATCATAACAGGTTCAAACAAGCATGGCAAAAGTGCACAAAATATCAGTCGACATGGCAAAAACAGCATCGGTAGCAATGTTCAGAGCAGCAAAACTACATGCTACAGGAACTTAAAATAGCAAAACAAGGCATGGCATGAATCTACTCAAAGCATAGAACAAAAATCCCTTACTGATCATAAGCCAAAAGGATCAGAAAATATAGTAACACCCATGTCAATATTGAAAGTTTCATTATGATTCAGCAACATGGCATGTCCAAAACTGATAACAAGTAGGCATGTTTACAAGCTCAATGCACTCACTACAGAGCCTTATATGATAAACTAAGCATACATACATCAAGAAAACATGGCATAGAAGATATACATGGCAAGAACAACTACATAGCATACACGGGTCAACCACAACAACCTTGGCAAAATTGAATAACCTGTAAACAATCTGCCAGGAAACATTTGAAAGCAAAAGTAGAGCTCGATTGACTCAAGCTATGGCACTCCATAATTGCAAACAAGGGCATGGATAGATAGATCAAGACATGTTTAACAAAACATCCTTACTGAAGTATCTCAAAATATGCATGGATCTCTTGGTAGCATCAAGTTAACATGGCATCAAAATATCACTAAACAGTAATGAAAACAGCAACATCAGACACCTACTTTGCATGCTTGTGCTAGTCACCACATAGATCACAAAAATACATGGCATACACCCCTGGAAAGAAGGCATGGCATATTACAAAACACATGTAGGACTCAAATTCATAGGGTGCACACATCAATCGTAGCAAAAATAACAAAAGTGCAAGTTCATTAAGAAACGAAACTAACATCACATAGCCCTCTTCCAACAGCATTTCGGGCATCAAGATGAGCTCAAATGAAAATGATGCAATGAGATGAAATGATCTACTCTTCGAGGCGAACATTTTGACATATTATACGCGCAAAATGGAGCTACAGATGCAAAGTTATGCTATGTAGAAAATGCCACAAAATATCATAGGATTAAAAACTTAGGAGAATTTAGAGGGGGGAGAAGTCAACGGGAGCTAGGTCCCGATCCGGATCTGATCGGATCGAGGACGGCGGCGGCGGAGGCTCACGGAGAGGGAGAAGCCGGGCGGGCGCCGGAGGAGGGAGGTGACGGCGAGCGGGCGGGCTGGCGCGGCCGGGCGGCGGCGGGGGCTGCTGGCGGCGGCCGGTGGCGGCGGAGGGCGCGGCGCCCGAGCAAGTGAGGCGCGGAGGGCGGGCGCGCCCAGGGCAGCAGCGCGGCCCGCCGGGAGGGCCTCAGACGGCCTCAGCTGGCCGGGCAAGGCGATGTGGGGCGAGGAGCCCACGTGGCGCCACAGGAGAGGTTGCGGGCAGGGCGGACGTTGTCCGCCCGCCTCCGCTTATGTCCGGCGGCGACGGGGGGATTCGCCTAGGGTTTCGGAAGGATGATCCGGATTTGGAGGGGTTTGCTTAAATAGGCATAGAGGGAGCTAGGAGAGTCCAAATGAGGTGTAGTTTTCCACACGATCGTGATCGAACGACGGAGAGCATGGTAGTGACTTAGATGGGTTATTGGGCTGTTTTGAAGGGGTGTTGGGCTGCAACTTAAAAGAGGCCTTCATGAGAGTCGCGGTTAACCGTTGGAGTACCAAACGAGCTCCAAATGACCAAACTTGACCGGTGGTCTACGGGTGGTATACCAAGGCCACTTGACAAACCTCGGTCCATTCCGAGAAGGTTTAGTACCCGCAGACGGAAAAATGTAAAAGGGGCCGCCGGGGGAGATAGGAGTGCCGGATTGCAGAACGGACAACGGGAAAAATGCTCGGAATCATGAGACGAACACGTATGCAAATGCGATGCACATGATAAGAAATGCATGACATGGACAAAATGCAAAATGAAGAAAAACCCAACCACGGAGGGAATATCATATCACAATGCCGAAAATGGCAAGAGTTGGAGTTACAATTATGGAAAGTTACTTCCGGGGTGTTACAGCACTTGATTGCTTTCGTGATGCTCGTCTGCTAGGCTTTGTGACAGACAAAGAACATTGGAATGAAGAACTTATGCTTCAATTCTATGCTACCCTCCACATCCGCGGCTACTATAGAGATACAAAGACATGGGTTCTCGAGTGGATGACAGAAATGTTCGTCATGAAGCCAAAGCTCTTGATGTCATTGAGCTCACAGCCTACCCACTCCCGGAGAACTGTTTGAACCTGGTTGTCAACTCCACCGCGATGCACTGGAGAGCATCTTCCATAAGCCAGAGCCCAACATGAGTCAGATGTTGAGCATGATGAAGCCTCTGCCACATGACGCTAAATACCCTCAGGAATTCTTTGTTGATGACCTTGAGTATCGCCTCGTACAATATATCACATCATCAGCTAACTCTATGGCCTATCAAAGGGCATTCATCATCTGCAAAACTTGAAGGAGCCATGAAGACATTGGTCTTTACATCCTCAATGGCATCAGCTTCAATACGCAAGAATTCTTCATCCGCAATTGGCTGCGCTCGATCTGATCTTTTGGTCTGAAATTTTATGCTCCATGGGTCATGCGCCTCATCAAGATGCACTCGCTATCAACTATCACCTGTTGCTCGCAATCATCCGATCTTTCTACCGAGAGGTTGATATGTCGATTGAAGCCATATACCCCGAGCCTGCCAAAACGCCACTTTGTCTTCGTAATGCGATCACCATAGCTTCTCTCAAACCATGGAAGGCGCCAAGCGAGATCTCGTGTCTATCCTCCGGCTGGGAACACTGGCTCCGCCTCACCGCAAGCAAACCGAAGCTACCGAGAGCACTATTGCACAAAGGCCTCGGAGCGCCTCGCGTCCTAAATAACCAAGAACTTCTTGTGGCAATCGCATCGTAAACAAGATAAGCATCACTCCCTGGCTCAAGCGGCGATGCAAAGCCTCTTGGTGGACGCCAATCGCATTGGAAATCTTGCCACCAAGAATGCTTTTGTCACTCATGGGACCCGTCGGCGATCATGGAAGAGTTTGACATCGCCGGTCGTAAGCAGATCTTCAAGATGATGGCTTCATCGAACGCTTCAAGTTTGACTCCACTCCTCCACGGAATGCAGTCCTACGACAAACTCCATCACTTGAAGACTCTGACTATTCTTCCTCCGCGGCAACGGTGAATGCCAGAGTGATCGATGATGAAGCCGATGCTACTTCACCGCCCCCTACTTCTGCACGCATCGACACTGCACCAAGTTCGTCTGCACCGCCAAACAACCACGACAACCCTGCTGCTTCACCTTCTCCTGATGAAAGCGAGTAGATGCTCTATGTCTTCAAACCTTTTTGGTCCTTACTGACAAAAGGGGGAGAAGCATATGAGTTTGATAGTCTTCAAGCGGGTTCATAAGGGCGGTTGCATAATATTTTGCCTAGTGTTTACAACTCTCGCTTTTGATACATTTGGTTCTTTGAGTTGTAACACATAAACTCGATGGTCGTCTGCTACTTATTTGCTTTACTCTGGTGCGATGATAAATTCCGCATGTGCGATGATAACTGCCGCACTTAGATCATTCTACAGACGTCCATTTTTCATTATGCATGTCATTCTCTTAGTTATATCATTTCATGCATGATGAATTATCTTCATAAGTTGAAGAAGATCTCCACAAGTACAACCCGCCATGTGCATTTGCATTCCAAAAGCAAACTACTTATATGCACATCTTCAGGGGGAGCCTTTGCCACTTATGAAGACAATTCCCTATCCTTTACAATTTCACATACTTTATCTCCGTTGAAAACTTCAACCAGTTTGTCATCAATCACCAAAAAGGGGGAGATTGTAAGTGCATCTAGTGCCACCCCTAGTTGGTTTTGGAGTATTGACGACAAATGTGGTTAAGGGACTAATGCGTTTGTGGGAATTGCAGGATAACGCAGGTAGTGTCCCCCATATATTCGGTTTACCTACCGGAGATGACACCTAAAAATGTATGAAGACATTGACGACAATGGTGGTATGTGAAGATATTCATATTGAAGTCTATGACATGAGAAGACATTGAGTGAAGACACTGGAGCACGAAGACTGTGTTGTTTCGTTGTTTCCTTTTCTTCTTTGTTGAGTCATAGGAACCACCGTACTGTTAAGTGGGGTCCAAGTGAACAAAGTCGTAATGATCAAGTGATGCTCAACCTGAAATCCTATGTCTTCGACGAAGACAATGAGAGCAAAACTTATCCAGAGCTGGATGAGTCGCCTTTGCTTGTAGCCCGAGTAAAGTTGCCGTGTGTGTTTGAAATCGACCGTTGGAACACGTGTCGGTTCCTTAGTGACCTGGGTCATTTCGGACATATCGGTCGGGTTGCCTAGTGGCTATAAATAGCCCACCCCTACACCATAAATTGGTGGCTGCTTAGAGTTAGTGCACGGCTTTTGTCGTTTGATAGCAACCCACCTCGAAGCCTTTGAGAGAGAGAAATCCTTGCGAGGACAAAGCCCAAACACCCGAGCCAAAGAGTGTTAGGCATCATCAAGTCCTTCTCATCTGCATGTGACTGAAGACTTATTACACTTGAGGACTGTGAATCCTCCAAATTGGTTAGGCGTCGCGTTCGAGCATCCAAGAGTCATTGTGGATTGCCGTGAACGCAGATCAGGAAGGTTCGGAAGTCTACCTTGAAGACTTACCAGAGTGATTGGGCGAGGACTGTGTCCTTAGCTCAAGGGGAATAAGGTGAAGACGCGGTCTTGAGTTGAATCTCAGCCTCCCTAACTGATGTACAGCTTGTCACAAAGAATCGAACTGGTCCAACAAATCATGTGTCTTCAACAAGTGACTGGTTCTATCTTCTCCCTCTCCTTACTTAGAGTTTGTCTTCGTGAAGTCATTGCCTACTTGTCATACCTGTTTGACTTCATTGCTTGACTACTTTTGTTGATTGGCTTCTCACTATCTTCCATCTTGATCCTACTACCAAGCTCTTATTAGTCTTGTACCTTCACGTTATTGCATACTTGACTATGGTTTGCTTGTTGTAGTTTATCTTCCGCTGCATATCAATTAGGTCATTTCTATTGTTTGTCTTTGAAACATCCGTGTTTTGAACATTTTCCTAAAAATAGCCTATTCACCCCCCCTCTAGTCGATAACTAGCACTTTTAATTGGTATCAGAGCAAGGTACTCCCTTGTTCTGTGTGATTTGGTTTAACCACCTGGAGTTTTAGCTATGTCGATTGCAGGATAATCAAAGTCTCCGCTGCTTGCCCGTGTTCGATGGAACCGACTATCCCTCTTCGGAAGAATAAGATGCGCATGCATCTTGAAGCCATTGATGTCGACCTCGGTATGTCGTCAAGAACGGCGTTCCCAAAAGCTGTGAAGGTGTGACCCTCGCGATGTCAAGAAGTTCATTCAACCGACTCTCTGCAAATAACATCATCTGTGGTCATCGACCAAAGGACAAGATGGTCGTGTGAGTGCTCGAAGCGTCAAAGCTAGTCGGGACTAGCTATCCAAGGTCAACGAAGGCGTCTCAACCCGAGAGATCAAAGGATCGGTGTTCTTCGAACCTCTTAAACCGCTTCAAGAGAAACGACAATGAAAATGTCCAGCTCACGTTTGATCGCCTCACTGACATCACAAATGAGCTTCATGCTCTCGGCGCCACTGAGATCACCAAGCATGAAATCGTCAAGACACTACTGAGATCACTTGACAGCTCTTTTGACACCCTTGCCCTCATGATACAAGAACGCCTTGACTTCAAGACACTCGATCCGTCTGATATACTTGAGAGGCTCAACACACATGAGTTCCAGCTTTCTAAGAAAAGAGATATCTATGGTCCCAAATATGGCCGAACTCGCGCTTTGAAGGCAAAAGTTGTTTCCTCATCTGAAGAAGAATCATTGCGGTTACGATGATCCCAAGACATTGGAAAGGAACTTGCTATGCTTGTGAAGAAGTTCCAGAAGTTCACTAGGAAGAAAGGCTTCAGAAAGTCTTCACGATCTAGCTCAAGAAATGATGAAGCTTCCACTCATGACTACAAGAAGAGAACATGTCACAAGTGCAAGAAAACTAGACACTATATTTCTGAGTGTCCACAGTGGGACAATGAGAATAAGAAGAAGAAGAGCAAGGAATATGATTCTGATGACAAGAAGAAGAAGAAATCTTCAAAGTCTTCTTCCAAGTCTTCATCTCATAAGAAGAGCTCATCTAGCAAGGCTCGTGCTTTTGTTGGCAAGGAAATGGATTCAGAGGAGGAGTCTGCTTCTGAGGAGGTGGAGGTGGAGTCTGAAGAGGAGTCCGACCCTGGTGTTGCAAGTCTGGCTTTAGCCACAGCCTATGTTGCCAAGTCCATCTTCAACACTGAAGACAATGACTTCCACACCAATGCTGAAGCTGATGACAAGGACGACCCTGCTCCCACCTACTGCTTCATGGCACGTGGTGCCAAGGTAAAATCACGTGATGCTTACTTTCAAACATCAAGTGAAGATGACTCTTATTGTGAATCCAAACCCAGCTACAAAACACTTGCTAAAATTGCAACCGAACAACAAAGAGCTATGGAACATACTCAAAAACTGTTAGACAAAAGTGATGACCTGTTGGGCGCGAAATGACACGCTCACAATCCTTAGTTGAAGGCATTAAAATCTTCATGCTAAGTACCAAGAACTTGAAAGTCGCCATGAAACGCCTCAACTACTCATGAAAAGCTCTCCTATGATTATGTTCAAAGGAAGCAAGAGCTTGAGAAATTGAGAGCGGCTCATGAAGATCTTCAAAAGAGAATGAGTCACTTCGCTCAATGTATCAGTTCCGCTCAGATGGATTTGAACCACCATGTCTAAAATGTCTTGAGCGTGATATCGCTACCTCTGCTGTTGAATGTTCAATCGCTGCTATCGTTGCATTGTCTTCAACTACTAATGTGGTAACTAACCCTCTCATGGAGGATACCACCGCTATTGCTGATGAAAATGCTAGGTTGAAGAAGACATTGCTTGAAACAGGATGTATAAAAGTGCGAAGGACATCGACACTTTATGATGTCCTCAAAAGCATATTCTCGAACCAAACCCTAGGAAAGAGGGTGTTGGGTTCGAGAGGAAAATGAATGTTGATGGTTCCTCTTTGAAGCTTTGAGCGGTATCCCGTAACCACATGGGTTGCTGCAAAGGGACCTTCAAAGGATCCATCCACCTTATCTGGCTTTACCTGTGCTAACCCTATTATCATTGATGAATCCTTTGATGCAAACTATAAGCTGTTCAAGAATCAGAATGGTGAAGTGTTTGCCAGGTATATTGGTACTAACTGCAGGAATGGACCACCTATGAAGAATATCTGGGTTCCCAAAAGCTGTCTTGAGAATCTTCCAGTGAATGTCATCATGATACTGTTGGGGAACGTTGCAGAAAATTAAAAAAAATTCTACGGTTTCACCAAGATCCATCTATGAGTTCGTCTAAGCAACGAGTCAAGGGAGTGAGTTTGCATCTACATACCACTTGTAGATCGCGTACGGAAGCGTTCGAGGGAGCGGTGATGATGGAGTCGTACTCAACGTGATTCCGATCACCGATGACCAAGTGTTGAACGGACAGCACCTCCGCGTTCAACACACGTACGGTACGGGCAACGTCTCCTCCGTCTTGATCTAGCAAGGAGGAAGGAGAGGTTGAGGAAGATAGCTCCACCGGCAGCACGACGGCGTGATGATGGTGGAGAAGCAGTACTCCGAAAGGGCTTCGCCGAGCACACAACGGAGGAGGAGAGGTGTTGGGGAGGGGAGGGCTGCGCCTTGGCTTGGGTGCGGCTGCCCTACCCTCACCCCTCTATTTATAGGGGGAAGGGAGAAGGGGGCCGGCCCCTCTAGATGCATCTAGAGGGGGGCGGCGGCCAAGGGGAGGGGTGGCTTGCCCCCCAAGCAAGGGGGGCGCCCCCCTTAGGGTTCCCCCCTCAACCCTAGGCGCAAGGGCCCAAGGGAGGGGGTGCGCCCAGCCCACCAGGGGCTGGCCCCTTCCCACGCAGCCCAAGTGGCCCCCCGGAGGGGTGGCCCTCCCGTGGTCCTCCGGAACATTTCCGTGGCCCCAGACAATACCGATATGACCCGAAACTTTTCGGTGTCCGCTTGACAACTTCCCATATATAAATCTTTACCTCCGGACCCTTCCGAACTCCTCGTGACGTCCGGATCTCATCCGGGACTCAACAACATTCGTAATCACATACAAGTCTTCCTAATAACCCTAGCGCCACCGAACCTTAAGTGTGTAGACCCTACGGGTTCGGGAGACATGCGCAACATGACCGAGACGCTCTCAGTCAATAACCAACAGCGGGATCTAGATACCCATGTTGGCTCCTACATGCTCCTCGATGATGTTATCGGATGAACCACGATGTCGAGGATTCAAGCAACCCGTATACTATTCCCTTTGTCATACGGTATGTTACTTGCCCGAGACTCGATCGTCGGTATCCCAATACCTCGCTCAATCTCGTTCATGGCAAGTCACTTTACTCGCATCCGTAATGCATGATCCGTGACCGGACACTTGGTCACTTTGAGCTCATTATGATGATGCACTACCGAGTGGGCCCAGTGATACCTCTCCGCAATACGGAGTGACAAATCCTGTCTCGATCCGTGTCAACCCAATGACACTTTCGGAGATACCGTAATGCACCTTTATAGTCACCCGATTCGTTGTGACGCTTTGGTACACCAAAGCATTCCTACGGTATCCGGGAGTTACACGATCTCATGGTCTAAGGAATAGATACTTGACATTGAAAAGCTCTAGCAAAACGAACTACACGATCTTGTGCTATGCTTAGGATTGGGTCTTGTCCATCACGTCATTCTCCTAATGACGTGATCCCGTTGTCAATGACATCGATGTCCATAGTCGAAACCATGACTATCTGTCGATCAACGAGCTAGTCAACTAGAGGCTCACTAGGGACGATTGTGGTCTATGTATTCACACGTGTATCACGATTTCCGGATAATACAATTATAGCATGAATAAAAGACAATTATCATGAACAAGGAAATATAATAATAATGCTTTTATTATTTCCTCTAGGGCATATTTCCAACAGTCTCCCACTTGCACTAGAGTCAATAATCTAGTTTACATTGTGATGAATCGAACACCCATAGAGTTCTCGTGTTGATCATGTTTTGCCCATGGAAGAGGTTTAGTCAATGGATCTGCGACATTCAGATCCGTATGCACTTTACAAATTTCTATGTCTCCATCCCGAACATTTTCACGGATGGAGTTGAAGCGACGCTTGATGTGCTGGTCTTCTTGTGAAACCTGGCTCCTTGGCAAGTGCAATAGCTCCAAAGTGTTGTCACAGAAGAGTTTGATTGGCCCCGACGCATTGGGTATGACTCCTAGGTCGGTGATGAACTCCTTCACCCAAATTGCTTCATGCGCTGCCTCCGAGGCTGCCATGTACTCCGCTTCACATGTAGATCCCGCCACGACGCTTCGCTTGCAGCCGCACTAGCCATCGCTCCACCATTCAACATATACACGATCCGGTTTGTGACTTAGAGTCATCAGATCTGTGTCGAAGCTAGCGTCGACGTAACCCTTCTGACGAGCTCTTCGTCACCTCCATAAACGAAAACATGTCATTTGTCCTTTTCGGTACTTCAGGATATTCTTGACCGTTGTCTAGTGTTCCTTGCGGGATTACTTTGGTACCTTCCTACCAAACTTACGGCAAGGTTTACATCAGTCCAGTACACAACATGGCATACATAATAGATCCTATGGCTGAGGCATAGGGATGACACTCATCTCTTCTTTATCTTTTGCCGTGGTCGGGCATTGAGCCGAGCTCAATCTCACACCTTGTAGTACAGGCAAGAACCCTTTCTTGGACTGATCCATTTTGAACTTCTTCAAAATCTTATCAAGGTATGTGCTTTGTGAAAGACCTATGAGGCGTCTCGATCTATTTCTATAGATCTTGATGCCTAATATATAAGCAGATTCTCCAAGGTCCTTCATTGAAAAACACTTATTCAAGTAGGCCTTAATGCTGTCCAAGAATGCTATATCATTTCCCATCAAAAGTATGTCATCTACATATAATATGAGAAATGCTCTGAGCTCCCACTCACTTTCTTGTAAACGCAGCTTCTCCATAAGTCCGCATAAACCCAAACGGTTTGATCATCTCATCAAAGCGAATGTTCCAACACCGAGATGCTTGCACCAGCCCATAAATGGATCATTGGAGCTTGCATACTTTGTTAGCATTCTTAGGATCGACAAAACCCTCGGCTGCATCATATACAGCTCTTCCTTAAGATAACCGTTAAGGAATGCCGTTTTGGCGTCCATCTGCCATATCTCATAATCATAGTATGCGCAATTGCTAACATGATTCGGACGGACTTAAGCTTCGCCACGGAGAGAAAGTCTCATCGTAGTCAATCCCTTGAACTTGCCGATAACCCTTAGCGACAAGTCGAGCTTTATAGATGGTAATATTACCATCCGCGTCCGTCTTCTTCTTAAAGATCCATTTGTTTTCTATCGCTCGCCGATCATCGGGCAAGTCAGTCAAAGTCCATACTTTGTTTTCAAACATGGATTGTATCTCAGATTTCATGGCTTCTAGCCATTTGTTGGAATCTGGGCCCACCATCTCTTCTTCATAGTTCGAAGGTTCACCGTTGTCTAACAACATGATTTCCAGGACAGGGTTGCCGTACCACTGCAGTGCGGAACGTGTCCTTGTGGACCTCTGAAGTTCAAGAGCAACTTGATCCAAGTATCTTGATCATCATCATTAATTTCCTCTTCAGTTGGTGTAGGCATCATAGGAACATTTTCCTGAGCTGCACTACTATCCTGTTCAAGAGGTAGTACTTCATCGAGTTCTACTTTCCTCCCACTTACTTCTTTCAAGAGAAACTCTTTTTCCAGAAAGGATCCGTTCTTGTCAACAAAGATCTTGCCGTCGGATCTTAAGTAGAAGGTATACCCAATGGTTTCCTTAGGGTATCCTATGAAGACGCATTTTTCCGGCTTGGGTTCGAGCTTTTCAGGTTGAAGTTTCTTGACATAAGCATCGCATCCCCAAACTTTTAGAAACGATAGCTTAGGTTTCTTCCCAAACCATAATTCATACGGTGTCGTCTCAAGGATTTAGACGGTGCCCTATTTAAAGTGAATGTAGCTGTCTCTAGAGCGTATCCCCAAAATGATAGCGGCAAATCGGTAAGAGACATCATAGATCGCACCATATCTAATAGAGTGCGATTACGACGTTCGGACACACCGTTACGCTGAGGTGTTCTAGGCGGCGTGAGTTGTGAAATGATTCCACATTTTCTTAAGTGTGTACCAAATTCGTGACTTAAGTATTCTCCTCCACGATCCGATCGTAAGAATTTTATCTTTCGGTCACGATGATTCTCTACTTCATTCTGAAATTCCTTGAACTTTTCAAAGGTCTCAGACTTGTGTTTCATCAAGTAGACATACCCATATCTACTCAAGTCATCTGTGAGAGTGAGAACATAACGATATCCTCCATGAGCCTCAACGCTCATTGGACCGCACACATCGGTATGTATGATTTCCAACAAGTTGGTTGCTCGCTCCATTGTTCCGAGAACGGAGTCTTGGTCATCTTGCCCATGAGGCATGGTTCACATGTGTCAAATGATTCATAATCTAGAGACTCCAAAAGTCCATCGAGATGGAGCTTCTTCATGCGCTTGACACCAATGTGACCAAGGCGGCAGTGCCACAAGTATGTGGGACTATCGTTATCAACTTTACATCTTTTGGTATTCACGCTATGAATATGTGTAACATTACGCCGAGATTCATTAAGAATAAACCATTGACCATTGGAGCATGACCATAAAACATATCTCTCATATAAATAGAACAACCATTATTCTCGGATTTAAATGAGTAGCCATCTCGCATTAAACGAGATCCATATACAATGTTCATGCTCAAACTTGGCACCAAATAACAATTATTAAGGTTCAAAACTAATCCCGTAGGTAAATGTAGAGGTAGCGTGCCGACGGCGATACGCGCATCGTCACCTCGTCCTTCGCCAGCTCCGCTTATTCCGCAGCTCCACCTGTGAGTTACAAATATGAGCAACAGCACCGTATCAAATACCGGGAGTTACTACGAGTAATCGGTAAGGTACACATCAATTACATGTATATCAAATGTACCTTTGGTGTTGCGGCCTTCTTATCCGCTAAGTATTTGGGGCAGTTCCGCTTCGGGACCCTTTCCTTGCAATAAAAGCACTCTGTCTCGTGCTTGGGTCCATTCTTTGACTTCTTCCGGCAACTTGCTTACGGGCGCGGCAACCTCCTTGCCGTCCTTCTTGAAGTTCTTCTTGCCCTTACCCTTCTTGAACTTAGTGGTTTTATTGACCATCAACACTTGATGTTCTTTCTTGATTTCAACCTCCGCTGACTTCAGCATTGAAAATACTTAAGGAATGGTCTTCACCATCCCCTGCATGTTGTAGTTCATCACGAAGCTCTTGTAGCTTGGTGGGGGCGACGAAGGATTCTGTCAATGACCGCCTCGTCAGGAGGTTAATCTCCACCGACAAAGCGATTGTGCAACCTGACATTTTGAGTATGTGCTCACCGATGAACTGTTTTCCTCCATCTTACAACTATAGAACTTGTCGGAGACTTCATATCTCGACCGGGCATGAGCTTGGAAAACTAGTTTCAGCTCTTGAACATCTCATATGCTCCGTGTTGCTCAAAACGCTTTTGGAGCCCGGTTCTAAGTGTAAAGCATGCCGCACCGAACGAGGGAGTAATCATCGATGCGTGCACTGCCAAACGCTCAAATCGTCTTGCGGTCTTTGGGGAGAGCAGGTGGGTCACCTAACGGTGCTTCTAGGACATATGCCTTCTTGGCAGCTATGAGGATGATCCTCGGTTCCGGACCCATCCGTATAGTTGCTGCCATCATCTTTCAGCTTGGTTTTCTAGGAACGCGTTGAAGTTCATGTTGACATGAGCGTTGGCCATTTGATCTACAAGACATATTTTGCTAAAAAGTTTTAGACTAAGTTCATGATAATTAAGTTCATCTTAATCAAATTATTGAATGAACTCCCACTCAGATTTGACATCCCTCTAGTCATCTAAGTGTTACACGATCCGAGTCGACTAGGTCGTGTCCGATCATCACGTGAGACGGACTAGTCATCGTCGGTGAACATTCTCATGTTGATCGTATCTTCTATACGACTCGTGTTCGACCTTTCGGTCTCCGTGTTCCGAGGCCATGTCTGTACATGCTAGGCTCATCAAGTTAAGCCTAAGTGTTTTGCATGTGTAAAACTGTCTTACACCCGTTGTATGTGAACGTAAGGATCTATCACACCCGATCATCACGTGGTGCTTGAAACGACGAACTTTAGCAGCGGTGCATAGTTAGGGAGAACACTTCTTGAAATTGTTGTAAGGATCATCTTATTTACTACCGTCGTTCTAAGTAAACAAGATGCATAAAACATAATAAACATCACATGCAATTATATAAAGTAGTGACATGATATGGCCAATATCATATAGCTCCTTTGATCTTCATCTTGGGGCTCCATGATCATCTTGTCACCGCATGACACCATGATCTCCATCATCATGATCTCCATCATCGTGTCTTCATGAAGTTGTCACGCCAACGACTACTTCTACTTCTATGACTAACGTGTTTAGTAATAAAGTAAAGTAGTTTACATGGCGTTCTTCAATGACACGCAGGTCATACAAAATAAAGACAACTCCAATGGCTCCTGACGGTTGTCATACTCATCGACATGCAAGTCGTGATTCCTATTACAAGAACATGATCTCATACATCACAATATGTCATTCATCATTCATCACAACTTGGCCATATCACATCACATGACAATTGCTGCAAAAACAAGTTAGACGTCTTCTAATTGTTGTTGCATCTTTTACGTGGCTGCAATTGGGTTCTAGCAAGAACGTTTTCTTACCTACGAATAACCACAACGTGATTTTGTCAACTTCTATTTACCCTTCATAAGGACCCTTTTCATCGAATCCGCTCCAACTAAAGTGGGAGAGACAGACACCTGCCAGCCACCTTATGCAACTAGTGCATGTTAGTCGGTGGAACCGGTCTCACGTAAGCGTGTGTAAGGTTGGTCCGGGCCGCTTCATCCCACAATACCGCGGAAGCAAGATAAGACTAGTAGCGGCAAGCAAGTTGACAAGATCTACGCCCACAACTAAATTGTGTTCTACTCGTGCAATAGAGAACTACGATAAACCTAGCTCATGATGCCACTTTGTTGGGGAGCGTTGCGAGAAAATTAAAATTTTCCTACGGTTTCACCAAGATCCATCTATGAGTTCATCTAAGCAACGAGTCAAGGGAGTGAGTTTGCATCTACATACCACTTGTAGATCGCGTGCGGAAGCGTTCGAGGAGCGGTGATGATGGAGTCGTACTCAACGTGATTCCGATCACCGATGACCAAGTGCTGAGCGGACAGCACCTCCGCGGTCAACACACGTGCAGTGCAGGCAACGTCTCCTCCGTCTTGATCCAGCAAGGAAGAAGGAGAGGTTGAGGAAGACAGCTCCACCGGCAGCCGACGGCGTGATGATGGTGGAGAAGCAAGATCCGGCAGGGCTTCGCCCGAGCACACAACGGAGGAGGAGAGGTGTTGGGAGGGAGGGCTGCGCCTTGGCTTGGTGCTGCTGCCTCCCATCACCCCTCTATTTATAGGGGAAGGAGAGGGGGCTGGCCCTCTAGATGCATCTAGAGGGGGCGGCGACCAAGGGAGGGGTGGCTTGCCCCCCAAGGGGGCCGCCCCTTAGGGTTCCCCCTCAACCCTAGGCGCAAGGGCCCAAGGAGGGTGCGCCCAGCCCACCAGGCTGGCCCCTTCCCACGCAGCCCAAGTGGCCCCGGGGGGGTGGCCCCTCCCGTGGTCCTCCCGACCTTTCCGTGGCCCCAGTACAATACCGATATGACCAAACTTTTCCTGTCCGTTTGACAACTTCCATATATAAATCTTTACCTCCGGACCTTCCGAACTCCTCGTGACGTCCGGGTCTCATCCGGACTCGAACAACATTCGTAATCACATACAAGTCTTCCTAATAACCCTAGCGCCACCGAACCTTAAGTGTGTAGACCCTACGGGTTCGGAGACATGCGAGACATGACCGAGACGCTCTCAGTCAATAACCAACAGCGGATCTGGATACCCATGTTGGCTCCTACATGCTCCTCGATGATGTTATCGGATGAACCACGATGTCGAGGATTCAAGCAACCTCAGATACTATTCCCTTTGTCGACGGTATGTTACTTGCCCGAGACTCGATCGTCGGTATCCCAATACCTCGCTCAGTCTCGTTCATCGCAAGTCACTTTACTCGCATCAGTAATGCATCATCCCGTGACCGACACTTGGTCACTTTGAGCTCATTATGATGATGCACTACCGAGTGGGCCCAAGATACCTCTCCGCAATACGGAGTGACAAATCCGCCTCGATCCGTGTCAACCCAATGACACTTTCGGAGATACCGTAATGCACCTTTATAGTCACCCGATTCGTTGTGGCGCTTGGTACACCCAAAGCATTCCTACGGTATCCGGAGTTACACGATCTCATGGTCTAAGGAATAGATACTTGACATTGAGAAAGCTCTAGCAAAACGAACTACACGATCTTGTGCTATGCTTAGGATTGGGTCTTGTCCATCACGTCATTCTCCTAATGACGTGATCCCGTTGTCAATGACATCCGATGTCCATAGTCGAAAACCATGACTATCTCGTCGATCAACGAGCTAGTCAACTAGAGGCTCACTAGGGACGTATTGTGGTCTATGTATTCACACGTGTATCACGATTTCCGGATGATACAGTTATAGCATGAATAAAAGACAATTATCATGAACAAGGAAATATAATAATAATGCTTTTATTATTTCCTCTAGGGCATATTTCCAACAGATACCACCTGGGAAGAAGACAAACCCCAGATCTAAGGCGTCATATGGTCCAAAGGCTTCATACAGACAGAGGACTCACCTGAGTCACCCTAACGCCAAAGTTTTGCAGGGAAGCCGTACTCAAATTTATGAATATGAGCGTGTGTCTTCAAACCGCTATGTTCATAGAACTAAGAACTTTTCTGCTTATTCATATGAGTATCATTCATCTCCTGCAAGGCTATTTGCTAGGGCTCCAAAGCCGAAGTTCTCAGATGCTGCACTTAGACTCATTGCTTCTAAGCCATCCCTGAAGATGTGGGTGGTTAAGAAGAATTAACTCTCTTTTGCAGGAAAGGGTCTCCAGCCGAAAATCAAAGGCGTCTGATGCTATTGCTGGGGACCTAAAACATCTTGTAGGACGCTAGATCAAATGCCCAAATGGTCTCACTATGTATTTTGTTCCTGAATTGTTTGCCATTCATCCTATCAGTCCTAATCTTGATCTGAGCTTCAATAATCCTCTTGCCCGTCAAATGTTTATGCTTCACAATACTCTTGGTGAAGCCTATCCCCTAAGCTGCATCAGTAGGGTATGACACCTCATGCTTCGTAATGGATTATGGACAACGGATGCACTAATCATATGATTGGTGATCAAGTCTTCTCATGGACTCAATCTTCGTCCATCGGACAAGAGTCACATCACATTTCTTGACCTTTGGTAAAAGCAAGGTATTGGGTCTAGGTAGAGTTGCAATCTCAAAGGATCAACACATGGATAAAGTGATGCTTGTTGAATCCTTGGTTTCAACTTGATGTCCATCTCAATGCTTTGTGACTTGAACATGATTTTGATATTCGAAAATATCATTGCCTTGTACTAATGGAATCGACAAGTCTCTAGTCTTTGAAGGGTA
This sequence comes from Aegilops longissima, assembly GCA_021605205.1. Taxonomy (NCBI): domain Eukaryota; kingdom Viridiplantae; phylum Streptophyta; class Magnoliopsida; order Poales; family Poaceae; genus Aegilops; species Aegilops longissima. The sequence goes on from CM038680.1 coordinate 325,295,717, forward strand.
TAGGAAAGATGATCTATACATGGTAGATTTCTCAAAGCAGTCCACAGCTTGTCGTATGTCTTCTTGCAAAAGCTTGAAATGCTAGCTCGCATCGGAGGTGGGGCATCTTGGCATGAGGAACTTACACACACTCGCCAAGAAGAAGCATGTCATAGGCATCAAAGGTGTCAAGTTCAAGAAGGATCATTTGTGTGGTGCCTGCGAAGCTGGAAAGATGACTAGGGCAAAGCACCCCTCGAAGACAATCATGACGACATCTCAACCCTTCGAGCTGTTACACATGGATTTGTTTGGCCCTACTCACTACTCTACCCTCACAACAACTGCTTGTCTCTATGGCTTCGTCATTGTTGATGACTACTCAAGATACACATGGGTGCACATAATTCTCTACAAGACTGAAGTGCAAGATGTCTTCAGACGCTTCGCCAATCGAGCAATGAACAATTATGGCGTCAAGATCAAGCATATCAGAAGTGACAACGGCACTGAATTCAAGAACACCGGACTTGATCTTTATCTGGATACCATGGGAATCACTCATGAGTTCTCTGCTCCATACACACCTCAAGCAAAATGGCATCGTGGAGCACAAGAACAGAACCCTCATTGAGATGGCTCGAACAATGCTCGACGAGTACAAGAACCCAAGAAAGTTCGGCACGAAGCTATTGATACAACATGTCACGTCATCAACCGTGTTTATGTCCATAAGCTTGAACAAAACATCCTATGAGCTCCTTCTTCGCAAGAAGCCAAATGTCGGCTACTTGAGTATTTGGGGCTAAGTCTTTGGATCAAGGATCCCCATCACAAGTCAAAATTTGAACCCAAAGCTCACGAAGGCTTCATGCTCGGTTACGGAAAGGACTCGCACTCTTACAGAGTCAACCTCTATCACTACAAAATCGTCGAAACTGTGGACGTGCGATTTGATGAAACCAATGGTTCACAAAGAGAGCTGCTGCCAAGTACACTAGACGAAGCTCCGCCCAGCGAATCTATCAAGCTAATGGGAACTGGTGAAATCATGCCTTCTGAAGAACAGCCTGAAGAGGAACTTATCATTTCTGCACCTAACCAACCAGAAGACAATGCTCAGCGTGAAGACAATCCTCCCAATGATGACAATGATCAGCATGAGCAAAGTCTTCGTCCAGTTCATCCTCGTGTTGCAAATGAAGTACAGATTGAGAAGATAATCAATAGCATCAATGCACCTGGTCCACTTACTCGCTCAAGAGCAACACAGCTAGCAAATTTATGTGGGCACTTTTCTTTTGTGTTAATATCAGAACCCAAGAAAGTTGTTGAAGCCTTTATGGAACCAGAATGGATGCAAGCTATGCAAGAAGAACTTCAACAGTTCAAGCTGAACAATGTTTGGGAACTTGTCAAGCGTCCTGACCCTAGCAAGCATAACATTATTGGCACCAAATGGATATATCGAAACAAGCAAGATGAGCATGGTCAAGTCGTTAGAAACAAAGCACGTCTTGTGGCTCAAGGATATACTCAAGTTGAAGGAATTGACTTCGATGAAACATTTGCTCCTGTAGCTAGGCTTGAAGCTATTCGCATACTACTAGCCTATGCTAACCACCACAACATCTTGCTATATCAAATGGATGTGAAGAGTGCACTTCTCAACGGCAAGATTGAAGAAGAAGTATATGACGCTCAACCACCTGGCTTTGAAAATCCAAAACATCCCGATATCTTTGTACAAGCTAAATAAAGCGATGTATGGCCTCAAACAAGCTCCTCGCGCCGGTATGATACGATCAAAAACTTCACAAGAGCAAAGGCTTCAAACACGGATCCCTTGATCCCACACTCTTCACGAAGACATCGATGGTGAACTGTTTGTATGCCAAATATATGTGGATGACATTATCTTGGCCGCACCAACCGAAGTATAGTGATGAATTTGGATACATGATGCAAGAACAATATCGACGTCCATGATGGGAGAGCTCAAGTTCTTCCTTGGTCTTCAAATTAAATCGACAAAGGAATGGCATCTTTATATCTCAAGAAAAATACCTCCAAGATTGTGTAAAGAAGTTTGGAATGCAAGATTGCAAAGGATACACGACGCCAATGCCACCAAACACCATCTGGGTCCCGACGACAATGGTAAAGAGTTCGATCAAAAGGTATACCGCTCCATGATTGGTTCCTTACTTTACCTATGTGCATCTAGGCCGATATTATGCTTAGTGTTTGCATGTGTGCTCGATTCCAAGCGGCACCAAAGGAATCGCATCACTTAGCTGTGAAGCGAATTCTTGATATTTGGCTCACACCCCAACACTCGGATTATGGTATCCAAAGGGCTCAAAATTTGATTTGGTTGGATTTTCGGATGCTGATTATGCTGGTGACAAGGTGGATCGCAAGTATACATCGAGCACATGTCACTTTCTCGGACGATCACTTGTCATTGGTCTTCAAAGAAGCGTAACTGTATCACTCTCAACTGCTGAATCTGAATACATTGCTTTGGATCTTGATGTACTCAGCTTCTATGGATGAAGCAAACTCTCAAGGACTATGGCATCAATCTGAAACAAGTACCTCTCTTCTGCGACAACGAAAGCGCCATCAAGATTGCCAACAATCCAGTCCAAAGACTCGAAGACAAAGCACATTGAAATTCGCCATCATTTTCTCAGGGATCATGTCATGAAGAAAGATATTGACATCATTCACGTCAACACTGAAGAGCAATTGGCAGATATATTCACAAAGCCCTTGGATGAGAAAAGGTTTTGCAAGTTACGGTGTGAGCTAAATATCTTGGAATCCTCAAATGTCATGTGATCAAGCACACATCCTAACACTTATGCATGTTGATTACTTGGATGTGCAACACACGAAGTAAAGTATATCTTCAATCAATGAAGACTTACATTCTGAGTGTGAATACATTAACGTGGAATTTGACTTCGGAGCGCCACGATAATTGTGCGTCGTGTCTAGGTCTAATACTTCCTGTATGGTGGGTAATGCCACCACCAAATTTCTCTGTTTGAAGTGTTTCACTCATGGCGTTATTTCTGCAATATCTTCGCATTTGATTTGTCTTCAACTTCAACCTATCTTCATGATTTTCTTCACTATGTTGATTTGGTTGATGTCTGATATATATATGACACCTCTTCCGTACTCCCGGGAGTACATACTCCCATCCTTATGGGCAAGGGTTAACAGGCCTGACGTGGCTGCATCTAACAAACCGAGCTAACTAGTGAAAGAAAACCACTGCATGCGTACCTATACTTCCTAAAAGGAAGGAACGAAAAGTCTAATCTCTGGCCAGTAGGCTTATGAGGTTGTTAGCGGCGTGATGGGGTATGCATCCTCTCTTCTGATCGTATAAGAGTCCAAAATCTTTTATGAGGAAAGTAATACTCACTTTTTAGGAGAGAATATAAACTACTTTTTTCGTGAAGTGTATACTTTATTTTTTATGCGAGTATATACTACTTTTTCTTGAGGGAAGAGTATATACTACTTTTTTATATAGCAAGTATATATTACTTGAGTAAAAAAGTATACTACTTTTTTTCAAGTACATACTACATTTTTTGTATGGAGAAGTATATACTACATTTTTCTTATGAAGTACAAGTACTACAAATTAGGAGTATCTTTTTGTGAGGAAGTATATACTGCATCTTTTTTTGTGAGAAAGTATACACTCCAGTGGCGGAGCTACAGGGTGGCCAGGGTGGGCCACGGCCCACCCTGAGATTTTGGATTCACTTATACACCTATGGATTTTTAACTGGGCCAGAAAAAAATCGGCCCAATAACCATACCGATTGATCAAGTGAACGCAGCCACAGCCCTCGTCTTGTCCACTCCCTCTGTTCCTCGTCTCATCCACTGCAGCCGCTTCGTCCCGACGCCATCTGACGCCCTCGTCTCACCGCCACCGCTCCTCGCGGCCTCGTCGGTCGCCGACCGGAGCCCAGACCGCCTCCCCTTCCCTCCCGGTGCTCGCCTGGCCCTCGGATCCACCGCTCCCCCGCGCCCCTGCCCTGCCCGGCTGCTCCCTTGACCCGGGCCGCCTGGCCCTGCCGCCCGCTCGCCCTGCCTCCATTGGAGTCCGACCCTCCGCCCTCCCTGCAAAGCCTATGGCCGTCGGTGCCGCTCAGCAGCCAGTCTCCGGCCATCCGGCAGCAGCACGGCAGCAAGTGTGTAAATTGATTTAAGGTACTGAAAACCCTTAATTTTTTATTTGGGGTTTGCCTTTTTGCACTATGCTATCATGAATTGATGAACACATACATAATTTTGTACATCATTTCTACCTCAACTAGCTTTATTGATAGAAACTATTTTTTATTGCATGTTGAAGAATGAAGAGGGCCGGAGACGTTGTTTCTCTTTTCCAGAGAGAAGCTATGAAGATAGGGAAGAAGAAGAAGGCAGAGTATGTCAGATGTGGCCGAAGAGCAAGCCAAAGAACTTGTGTGTGTGCCGGTTGTGATTGAAGAGCAAACTCAAGAACCAATAGTGTCTATGTCGAATGTGACCATAGAGCGAATGTGACTATAGAGCAAACTGTTGAGAAATAAGATGGGTGATAGTCTTTTGGATGATTGCCTAGTCACATACATTGAGAGGGATGCTTTTTCCGAGGTGAATGAAGATGATATAATTGATAATTTCATGGCAATGCAAAAGCATAGGCCAGAAACATAGTCTTTTTGAGCTTCTCAAGGTATGTATTGTGGTTCATATAGTATGCACTATGTATGCTTCTTTATGCAAAACTTAGACTTAATTGAGAATTCTAGTGTGTTTGTAAGACCATATTGATCTATTTCTATGTGATATCAGTAACTAGTTAGAATGCCCACATATCATATTTCTTGTAAAAAAAATTGGGGGGGTCGGACCACCCTGATGTCAAATGCTGGCTCCGCCACTGATACACTCCATAGCATTACAAGGAAGTATGTACATCAATTTTTATGGGAACATGGATGCAAATTATCATAACAAAAGAAGTAGTACGTTCACCTAAAACAGTGGCACGTTACCCTGCAATAAAAAAACGGAGGCACGTTCAGAAGCACAAGTATGTTCATTAAAAAAATAGCATACTCACAAAACGAATGAGTACGTTTATATATAGTACTAGAAACCAGTATAGTATGTAAATACATCCAGATAGTTAGTACATATATCCTGAAGCAATGAACACTATACACAGCTTGAAAAAACTAGTTTATTATTCCATCATAATAGTGATGATGTTCTTTGTTCTTGTCCTTCCTCCATCCCGTGGTTAAGGGAAAACACATGAAGTGACATCTGAATACAGCCACTACCCTGAAGTAAAAAATAATCTTCAAACGATTATTGACATTTGCTCAATGTGGGTTTAGTATTTCAACTCAATTAAATAATTGAATACCACATTCAGGCATGCACTTCCAATCAGAAGGTGTATATGCTTCTTTTCGATCGGATGGGAAGTATATACTACCTCAACAAAAAGGAGTATGGGGAGGGCCGTTTTATAGATCAAGTCTACAGTGCTTGCAACCTCGTGGCATTACCTTTTTTTCAGCCTCACGACTGAGAATGGAGCGTATGCATATACACTTCTCCAACCAATTTTTCAGGTATATCCAATTATACCTGGCAAAAAATGGAGTACGCCCATCTTAGATCGAAGAAAATGATAGATGGCATGCATTGATTTTGTATCGAATATATACTTTGTGCATCTGAGATCCAAACAAGTAAATGATGCTAAAACAAGAAATAGGTATATGCTCTCTGTAAAAAAAAGAATTATGTGCCCAGTTGGATCACTAGCCATCTGAGATCCAAAGAACCACGGACGAGCTGCCATGCATGGAAACTCGCTTCATGATCAAGCCTTGTCACGCCAGCCCATGCAAAACACATCCATCATCGTCCACCATCATCTTCTAGCCGTCGCCGCACTCATGTTGTCCTCATCGCCACCACCAGCAGCATGACGCAGAGTCTTCTCGTCGAGACGCCGCATGTCGCATCTCATCTCCGCTATCAAGCAGCCTGACCACATGACTTCTTGATTGCGATCTACAACGAGCAAGATAAGTAGGAAAATAATGCAGCGGATTATCAAAAATACTTCGCGCGTCCAACCGCAACTACGATCCCATCTGTACATGCCGACGGCCACGGGATGAGGCATGCACTGCCGAGTCTAATCGATGCTGCCGGAGATCGCGTTGATGAGCACCGGTGGCAAGCAATGCACACCAAGGATCCCTACTTTCACGAGACCAATCTTATAAGTCAGCCTTATCCATGCAAAGCAGACTTTGACCGTGGTTAATTAACTAAATTTATTGAAACAACTGAACGGGCATGCATGCGTCCATCCGGTAGTGCGTTGGCAAAGAGCGGGTTTGTCATGGGAGTATGTACCTATTTTCCTATATATATATATATATATATATATATATATATATATATATATATATATATATATATATATATATATATATATATATATCAGCATTCACTTATAGCTATGTCTTCCAAGTTGAATCTTTTGAACTAAGTGAATGTGATCGGGACCCTAATCTCTATGATTTCTATCTCAAACTCAATTTGTCCAAATCATATGCATTCTATTGAAACTGTCGAATGTCTTCTCTGCGTCCTTGTCAGCAGAAGACACAGAGACAAACTTTAAGTCTGTTTTAAATGATTCATCCTTATTGTTGAAATCCGGAGAAGCCGGAACGACCATCCGACAAACTGGCGGGCGTGGGAACGATGGGACAACTCAGAGTATGTTGCATGCTTGCTCGTGCCCCTCGAGATGTGAACCGCCAGGCACCTGCGTAATTGCGCTGTGCCGCACACCTCCTTATAAATACATGTCCCCTGCGGTAAAGAAAACCTTCTTCCACCTCTCCACCTCGTCAAAACCCTAGCGCCACCGCTAGCTCTCGACGACGCCGGGCGACGGTTACTTAGCTGCCGCGACTTCTCCGACGCCGCCCTCACGCCGGCCGTGAACATCGCCTCTCCGCCGCCGCCGTGGGTGTCCTCTCGTCGCCAAGTTAGGGCACGGTGGATTGAACTGCTCGGTCTCCTTTTCTTCCCGTCTAGCAGTTCTTCGAGTGGTAAATATAACTCTATTTTTACCATCTTTTGATCCTCAAAGATTCATCCTTCTTACCAAAATTGGTTTCGCCTATACAATGTTAGATCTATTCATGCGCATCTCATACTGCCTAGTATATTCACTTAAGCTTCACAACTAGTTAGATTCCTCACTTGTACTTATTCACGGATTCGCATAAATCGAACCAACTCTCGCGTATAAGTGAATGTCTTAGCATCATGAGGTCAATGTCTTCAAACTGATTTATCTTCAAAATCTTACGAGAATGCATATGACCTCTTCCCTTCCCTCGCATCTCTAATGCTGTCACAGTACATGTCCGTGGGAGAATCCTTGGTTCTCATAGTCGCATTCGCTTGCAGAATTCTTACAAAGATCAACTTAACTCTCCGAAGCCGCCTTCTGTTTGTCTAGCAAACGCAAGCCCTTGAAGCCTCTGAACGTGTTGAAGCCATTCAGTTTGAAATTCATGGCTGCGATAAATCAATTAGGAAGGGCGGCAGACAGCGTCGTGGGGGAACCTCAAAAGATCTGCCTGATGACCTCGCAGAGCTTTACAAGACAGATCCCGAAGAGAATTACAATCAGCGCAAGACGCGTATCCAATGGATTCGTCGATATTGGGCTGAACAATGGTTCAAATACAAGTTCGTGACCCATGAATATGCTGAGAAGAATGCTATCAAAAGTCCTTGGGGTGATATTCTCTTTCGAGGCCTTCCGCCCAAGAACAGGGCTGAAGCTATTGCACAGGGTTTCTATCCTTGTATGGTCCGTGGAACTCAGCCTGAGAATGCCGACCCAACGTCATTGCTCTGGTGTCGTGACGATAATCTCTTCAAGCGCAACTTCCAGCACGCAAAGGCTTCGGCCAAGGAAAACAAGAAGTCATTGGGACTATACTTCAACCCTGGTCCCTCTGCTCCCCGTGCTGACGGCTCACGTGATGCTGAACCCAATGACATCGGTCCCTTCTACAACCTTGATGGCCTCATCACTCACATTGCGGTCCAAGGTGCACAAGTGGATCACTCTGATGACGATGCTGACTCTGATGAAGCCCCAGCTCCTGCTCTTGCTCCTGCTCCAAAGCCGCAGAAGCAAAAGAAAGTCAAGGCTTCAAAGTCAGCTGCTCCTCCAAAAGCTTCACGTGTGAAGCCACTAGCCATGCACCTCCACGAAGCCGTCTGCGATCGAAGATCAATCACGTATCTCCAAGAGGACGGAGAAGAAAAAGAAAATTGTCAAGAATACTGACCTGACACTGACTCCTGCTGCCATTTTGCGCGAAGAGCACATTGATCTGTCCAGCGATGAAGAAGCATAAATTTTCAACAATTTGCCTCTCTTTGATGTGGCAATCATCCATCACTTCATTGATGAGTGGTTTGACACCCCAAACATCAGCTTTGAAGATCTGCAACTTCCTATTGGCCTCAGCGTCTCTTTCAATGGCGCCATTGCTTCTGAGCTAGCTCTTCCTCAGCGCATTGTTGAACTGAAGCATAAGATTGACTATGAGAAGGCTCAGTTCAAGAAGCATATGGCTGCGCTCAGCGTACAAGATGTCAAAAACTTCAAGATCGTGCTGCACGAGCTCAAAGAAGCCTTTCTCAAGAAGCGTGAAGAAGCTAGAGGCTCTTGTGAGCGCATGAAGAGTCTGGCTGACAAGTGTGTACTAGCCTACAATGAGGCTGAGGAGCGCAAGGCTCTTGGCCGTCCTGGCATTGACCCCAGAATGGCTGCAAAGAAAAACAAGTCTATCAACTGATCAATCTGCACCTTCAAGGCAGGAAGAACCTCGCATAGTCTTCCCAAGCAGCATGACTGGCTCGAAGCCAAAGGTTAGGTCAACCGCTTCTGAACAGAAGAAGACGAGGGCTGCTGAGGCTGAAGCCAGAAAAAGGAAAAATCCTGAAGCCTCTGATGGTGCTCCCTCCAAGAAGAAACTCAAAAGCAAGAAGAATCGGGCTGCTCCCACAGAGCCCTTGGTTGTTGAACCTATTTCTGTGATTCGCCCTGCATCTGAAATCCAAGAACGACGGATGATAGTTCATCACCGCTTCCACAGAGGCTCATAAAGTCAAGACATTCCAGCAGATTGATCCCACCGCTGTCAAGACATTGGTCATCATGACAATGTTGAAGATGATGAAGTTCTTCCTCAGATCGAACCAAACTCGGTATCATCGCCTGTTCTCACGAACAACGAACTCATCAGCATTGGTCGTCCTCTGACGCCAATTGCTCAGGATGCATCATGGGCTGATCACCCACAACCAGAAGACTCCCCTATTACTCCCCAACAACAAGTCACTCCCCAACAACAACAACAACAAGAAGAGGAAGACTTTGAGGCCCAGCCAACACCATCTCCAAAGGCGTCGCCGGCATTACGCAGGCTTCGCAAAGGTCAAAGGCCTCAAGTACCTCTCTCGAGCGTTCCAGAAGGAGAAGTGCACCACCAACCTGTTGCACGTCAAGTGTTTTCAAAAGCCACTCCAACTGTGAATGTCTCCGAGTCTGAAGCCAAAGCTGCTGAAGACAATCCGCTGCATCACCAAGACACCCAAGAAGAAGAAGAACGTGTCCCTACACCCCCTGTTATTGAAGAAGTTATTCCTGATATCAACGTGCCAGTGCCCGACCCTACAGCCCCTCAAGTGGAGGTTGAAAACATTGAGGCTGCCACCTTCAACACCAATGAACCAATGACACAGTCATGGCTGAAGCAAATGTGGAGCCTGCATCAAATGTGCTCAAGCCAATGAGGCACCTGCTCTCAAGCATCTGTGAGCAGCACTGAAGCCTCGCTTGTTGCCACGCTCAGCCCGCCACCAAGGCCCTACACAATTGAGCAAGCATACAACTATGGTCACTAATCACAAGAAGATGGCCTGCTCGTCCCTCCGCCTCATGCCTCGGTCCTCGGTTTGAATATCATGTTGGGCATAGGCCTCGTCCGTAAACCTAAGCCACGATCGCCAAGGTTTCCGAGCACCGCCACCTCTCTGAGGTCTTTCAATGCAAATGGATTCAAAGCCCACAACACTTTCTTTGACAGAGCAAAGAACCCCTACACAAGGCCAAGGATATCATCCGACAGCTTACGAGCTATCAAGAACGGCTATTACTCCTGCATTCTGTATGATCAAGGGCGCATTTTCCCTCATATGCGCCTCGACACTGAAGCCATTGCTGGACTGCCCTGCTTAGAGGAAGCACTTGATTGCTTTCGTGATGCTGGTCTGCTAGGCTTTATGACAGACAAAGAACATTGGAATGAAGAACTTATGCTTCAATTCTATGCTACCCTCCACATCCGCGGCTACTACAGAGATACAAAGACATGGGTTCTCGAGTGGATGACAGGAAATGTTCGTCATGAAGCCAAAGCTCTTGACGTCATTGAGCTCACAGGCCTACCCACTCCCGAAGAACTGTTTGAACCTGGTTGTCAACTCCACCGCGATGCACTGGAGAGCATCTTCCATAAGCCAGAGCCCAACATGAGTCAGATGTTGAGCATGATGAAGCCTCTGCCACATGACGCTGAATACCCTCAGGAATTCTTTGTTGATGACCTTGAGTATCTGCCTCGTACAATATATCACATCATCAGGCGAACTCTATGGCCTATCAAAGGGCATTCATCATCTACAAAACTTGAAGGAGCCATGAAGACATTGGTCTTTTACATCCTCAATGGCATCAGCTTCAATACGCAAGAATTCTTCAACCGCAATTGGCTGCGCCTCGATCTGATCTTTTGGTCTGAAATTTTATGCTCCATGGGTCATGCGCCTCATCAAGATGCACTCGCTATCAACTATCGCCTTCCGCCGCAATCATCTAATCTTTCTACCAGAGGTTGATATGTCGATTGAAGCCATATACCCCGAGCCCGCTTAAACGCCACTTTGTCTTCGTAATGCGATCACCATAGCTTGTCTCAAACCATGGAAGGCGTCCAAGCAAGATCTCGTGTCTATCCTCCGGCTGGGAACACTCGCCCGCCTCACCATGCATAAACCGGCGCGGTCGAGAGCACTATTGCACAAAGGCCTCGGAAGCGCCTCGCATCCTAAATAACCGAGAACTTCTTGTGGCAATCGCATCGTAAACAAGATAAGCATCACTCCTGGCTCAAGCGGCAGATGCAAAGCCTCTTGGTGGACATCAATCGCATTCAAATCTTGCCACCAAGAATGCTTTTGTCACTCATGAGACACATCGGCGATCATGGAAGAGTTTGACATCGCGGTCTGAAGCGTAGATCTTCAAGATGATGGCTTCACCGAACGCTTCAAGTTTGACTCCACTCCTCCACGGAATGCAGTCCTATGACGAACTCCATCACTTGAAGACTCTGACTATTCTTCCTCCGTGGCAACGGTGAATGCCAGAGTGATCAATGATGAAGCCGATGCTACTTCACCGCCCCCTACTTCTGCACGCGTCGACACTGCACCAAGTTCGTTTGCACCGCCAAACAACCACGACAACCCTGCTGCTTCACCTTCTCTTGATGAAAGCGAGTAGATGCTCTATGCCTTCAAACCTTTTTGGTCTTTACTGACAAAAGGGGGAGAAGCATATGAGTTTGATAGTCTTCAAGCGGGTTCATAAGGGCGGTTGCATAATATTTTGCCTAGTGTTTACAACTCTCGCTTTTGATACATTTGGTTCTTTGAGTTGTAACACTTAAACTCGATGGTCGTCTCGCTACTTATTTGCTTTACTCGTGCGATGATAAATTCCGATGTGCGATGATAATCGCCGACTTAGATCATTCTCGCAGACATCCATTTTTCATTATGCATGTCATTCTCTTAGTTATATCATTTCATGCATGATGAATTATCTTCATAAGTTGAAGAGGATCTCCACAGGTACAACCTGCCATGTGCATTTGCATTCCAAAAGCAAACTACTTATATGCACATCTTCAGGGGGAGCCTTTGCCACTTATGAAGACAATTCCCTATCCTTTACAATTTCACATACTTTATCCCCGTTGAAAACTTCAACCAGTTTGTCATCAATCACCAAAAAGGGGGAGATTGTAAGTGCATCTAGTGCCACCCCTAGTTGGTTTTGGAGTATTGACGACAAATGTGGTTAAGGGACTAATGCGTTTGTGAGAATTGCAGGATAACGCAGGTAGTGTCCCCCATTGATTCGGTTTACCTACCGGAGATGATCCCTAAAAATGTATGAAGACATTGACGACAATGGTGGTATGTGAAGATATTCATATTGAAGTCTATGACATGAGAAGACATTGAGTGAAGACACTGGAGCACGAAGACTGTGTCGTTTCGTTGTTTCCTTTTCTTCTTTGTTGAGTCATAGGAACCACCGTACTGTTAAGTGGGGTCCAAGTGAAAAAAGTCAGAATGACTGAAGTGATGCTCAACCCAAATCCTATGTCTTCTAGCGAAGACAATGAGAGCAAAACTTATCCAGAGCTGGATGAGTCAGCTTTGGTTGTAGCCCGAGTAAAGTTGTCGTGTGTGTTTGAAATCGACCGTTGGAACACGTGTCGGTTCCTTAGTGACCCGTGGTCATTTCGGACATATCGGTCGGGTTGCCTAGTGGCTATAAATAGCCCACCCCTACACCATAAATTGGTGGCTGCTTGCAGAGTTAGTGCACGGCTTTTGTCGCTTGATAGCAACCCACCTCAAGCCTTTGAGAGAGAGAAACCTTGCAGGACAAAGCCCAAACGCCCAGAGCCAAAGAGTGTTAGGCATCATCAAGTCCTTTTATCTGCATGTGACTGAAGACTTATTACACTTGAGGACTGTGAATCCTCCAAATGGTTAGGCGTCGCGTTACGAGCATCCAAGAGTCATTGTGGATTGCCGGTGAACGCAGATCTGTGAAGGTTGGAAGTCTACCTTGAAGACTTACCAGAGTGATTGGGTGAGTACTGTGTGTCCTTAGCTCAAGGGGAATAAGGTGAAGACGCGGTCTTCTCGAGTTGAATCTCAGCCTCCCTAACCAGATGTACAGCTTGTCACAAAGAATCGAACTGGTCCAACAAATCTGTGTCTTCAACAAGTGACCGGTTCTATCTTCTCCTCTCCTTACTTAGAGTTTGTCTTCGTGAAGTCATTGCCTACTTGTCATACCTGTTTGACTTCATTGCTTGACTACTTTTGTTGATTGGCTTCTCACTATCTTCCATCTTGATCCTACTACCAAGCTCTTATTAGTCTTGTACCTTCACGTTATTGCATACTTGACTATGGTTTGCTTGTTGTAGTTTATCTTCCGCTGCATATCAATTAGGTCATTTCTATTGTTTGTCTTGGAAACATCCGTGTTTTGAAGACTTTCCTAAAAATCGCCTATTCACCCCCCCCCCTAGTCGATAACTAGCACTTTCAGGTTTAAACTCGTGAGTATTGAATCATACGATGGAACAACAGATCCTGCGGTATGGATTGAGGACTTCCTTCTCCATATCCACATGGCCCGCGGTGACGATCTTCATGCCATCAAATACCTCCCATTAAAATTAAAGGGACCAGCTCGGCACTAGCTAAATAGCATGCCAGAAAACTCCATTGGCAGCTGGGAGGACTTAGAAGACGCCTTTCGTGATAACTTCCAAGGTACATACGTCCGACCTCCGGACACTGATGACTTAAGTCATATAGTCCAGCAGCCCGGAGAGTCGGCCAGGAAATTCTGGACTAGGTTCCTAATTAAAAATAACCAGATTGTCGATTGTCCAAATGCTAAAGCCCTAGCGGCCTTTAAACATAGCATTCGCGACGAATGGCTCGCCCGACACCTCGGCCAATAGAAGCCGAAGTCCATGGCAGCCCTGACAACACTCGTGACCTGCTTTTGCATGGGCGAGGATAGATGGCTAGCCCGTAGCAGCAACAACGCAAGCGAACCCGGGCACTTCTGAAGCCAGGAATAGCAGCGGTAGGCCCGACGCAACAAACACAAGTGCCGCAGTAATAATGACAATACCAAAGACACAGCGGTCAACGCCGGATTCAGCGGCTCTAAGCCCGGTCAGCGGAAGAAGCCATTCAAAAGAAATAGAGAAGGATCATCCAGCTTGGACCGAATACTCGATCGACCCTGCCAGATTCACGACACCCCCGACAAGCCTGCCAATCATACCAACCGAAGTTGTTGGATCTTTAAACAGGCCGGTAAGTTAAATACCGAACACAAAGAGAAAGGGTCGCCCAGGGAGGACGACGACGAGGAGCCTCGTCCACCGAAAACAGGGGGTCAGAAGAAATTTCCCCTTGGAGTCAAAACGGTGAACATGGTATATGCCACCCACATCCCCAAGCGGGAGTGCAAACGCGCGCTAAGGGACATCTACGCAATAGAGCCAGTCGCCCCCAATTCAACCCATGGTCAGCCTGTTCAATCACTTTTGATCGTAGAGACCATATGATCAGTATCCGTCATGGAGGTTCGGCCGCACTAGTCCTTGACCCAATCATTGATGGATTCCACCTTACGCGAGTCCTCATGGACGGCGGTAGCAGCCTTAACCTACTATATCAGGATACAATTCTCAAGATGGGTATTGATCCGTCAAAGATCAAGCCCACCAAAACTACCTTTAAAGGAGTAATGCCAGGTGTAGAGGCCCCCTGCACGGGCTCAATCACATTAGAGGTCGTCTTTGGTTCGCCGGACAACTTCCGAAGCGAAGACTTGATCTTCGATATCGTCCCCTTCCGTAGTGGCTACCATGCACTGCTCGGACGAACCGCCTTCGCTCGCTTCAATGTGGTCCCACACTATGCCTATCTCAAACTCAAGATGTTCGGACCACGCGGCGTTATAACAGTCAATGGCAACATGGAACGCTCCCTCCGTACTGAGGAGCACACCGCGGCCTTGGCAGCGGAAGTACAGGGTAGCCTTCTCAAGCCAAATATTACATTGGCGGTCAAGCCCCCTGACACTATTAAATGAATCCGGACTATACAGCAGGGCGATAACCTAGCTTGTCAGGAGCTCGATTAGCAATTCAGCCTCCATCTCAGCTCCAACCAAATTGCAGACCATGTGCCACGTGTACATAACTACGCACTAAAGATACCATGGGCAAAGATGGAGGCATCATGAAGATAAAGTCCACAATACGGCTATACCATACCCGGATAATTATACTTTCCTTTTTACTTTTCTTTTCTACTTTTACCACGTTCCTTACAACCTACATCACCTTTTCAATGGTGCCTAGGCCTCTTTTCAAGACCTATCATGTCAACAACGAGCAATGATCCTCTCGAAGGACAACACACCAAGGAGAAAGACAGCGTATCAGCAGGGCAGAGTATCTAAAAGGTCTTTTAAGACCACCTCATCCGCTTACAGGACCAGCACACAGCTTTCCCTTGTACTTGGCATGTAAGATAGCCTCACTGCTTACTGCACTAGTTGTAACAATACATTTTGACGTATCAATCAGACCATTGGCTTATCTCTTAACCTGTGTTTCCTTCTCCGATTGTCACGTACACCTCGGAACGACTTAAATCGCCAGGTGCTCTATTAAGCCACGTACGCTTTTTTATCGAACAAAAGTCCGAACACTTTCACAGTGTAATCCGGCATCCCAAATATAGCATTATATGTATTGGCTTCGAATCATGTCTTTGGTCAATAGTTGGGTTGCCCGGCTCATGTGGTTACTACCTTACGTTCCGCTCGTTCGGCTAAGGTAGTAAAGGGAGAACTACTGCGATTGTGTTTCTGGTTCATCCGGACAAACACCTCATAGAGAAAGCCAAAAACTGACTGTCATGATGCGATTTGGCGACTACGTATAAATCTCTCGTGATTTTTTCCGCATTATGCGATAGGCCGGCCTTAGACCGGCCGGGCACTCACAGCACCCACGTTCGGATAATCGAACAGTACTAGGGGCTACGCCTATTATAAAACTCCTATGGCCAAAGTGAGAGCGATAAAGCCACATAGTCCAATTGCCTGGTTCACCGCACTAAACACCTCCTTCAAAGACCAAATTGTTGGGTCAAGTGTGTTCAGGTGCTATCCCGAACACCCCTATACTACCTACGTGGGGGCCAAAGTCGACGACTGGCCAACTCTCAGATATCATAAACGGCCACACAGGAGGAGATATCTTAAAGCAGGACAGGCAATGTACGAGCTTTGTTTCATAATACAGGATCGGACAACATAGATACATTCACTCAAATATGATGTCCTTTGAGCACTGGCCCTCTACTATACGGGATCCTTCCAGGACGTCATCGAAATACCGCTCCAGTGTACGATGCTCCTTACCTGCAGGTGGTCCCTTGGTAGCGAGCTTGACGGTGTTCATTTTCGCCCACTGCACCTTGATGCGGGCGAAGGCCATCCGCGCACCTTCGATGCAGGCCGATCGCTTCACGGCGTCAAGATGGGGGCAGGCCTTGATCAGCCGCTTCACGAGCCCGAAATAGCTGCTAGGTATGGATTCGCCAGGCCATAAACGGATTATAAAATCCTTCATAGCCAGCTTGGCCATCCTATGCAGTTCAATCAGCTATTTCAGTTGATCGCTGAGGGGCACTGGATGCTCTGGCGCAAGGTACTGCGGCCAGAAAAATTTCTCCTTTGAGCTCCCCTCTTCGGCTCGGAAGAACTCCGTAGCATCAGCGACACTCCGGGGCAAATCTGCAAACGCTCCTGGAGAACTCCAAACCCGGGTCAATAAGATGTATTTCTCCCTCACAAATATGCTCTGCATATTAAAGACCATACCAGCCGCGATTTTCCTCGCCTCCTGAATCTCCTGCCAGGCGTTTTGGGCTTCAGTCCGGGCCTCCTGAGCATTCTGGAGGGCCTTAGCAAGTTTGGATTTTTTATCCGAAACTTGGTGCTCTAAGGCCTCACACTTGCTTATAGCATCCTTCAGTTCTTGCTGAACTTCGGACACTCTTGACTCATGTTTTAGGCGGGCAGTTCATTCCTCCTCTGCCTCTTTCTTGGCCTCGGCCAGAGCGCTTTTGAGGGTCTCAACCTCAGGCGCGACAGCTGTGAGCAAAGTTATAACAATCATTAAAGTTGGCAAATTATTATGGGTATTATTTTTGGAGGCATTTGTTGTATCACATACCTTGCTTTTCTGACAACTTCCGCCTCAGCTCAGACGCTTTGGCGGCATGGGTAGTCGATGCCTACCATGCAGCCTGTTCGGTTCACATAGATATGTATGTCAATACCCTATATAAGTCATTCGATCCTTTGTTCGGCTTTTCTGAACACCGAACAGAGTCTCAGGGGCTACTATCTATACACATATTTTTTTTCTTATGTAACCAAAAGGCATTACCTCAAAGCCTCGTAGAAGGCTAGTATAGGCCTCGTTTAATCCGCTTTTGGCGGACTGAACTGTAACGCCCTCGATGCGGCTATATCTCCCACGTGTCGAAGCACGACTTAGAGGCATAACCGCATTGAAAGCAATGTCGCAAGTGAGGTAATCTTCACACAACCCATGTAATACATAAGGGAAAAAGATACATAGTTGGCTTACAATCGCCACTTCACACAATACATGAGTAAAGCATTACATCATACAGATACAATCAAGGTCCGACTACGGAACCAAAATAAAAGAAGACTACCCCAAATGCTACACAGATCCCGATCGTCCCAACTGGCTCCACTCTTGATCAACTGAAACGAAACAACACAATGAACAAGATCTTCATCGAGCTCCTCCTTGAGCTCGGGTGGCCACCGCACGGTTTCATCGGCACCTACAAACTGGTTTTGGAAGTATCTGTGAGTCACGGGACTCAGCAATCTCACACCCGAGACCAAGACTATTTAAGCTTAAAGGTAGGACAGGGTAGTGAGGTGGAGCTGCAGCAAGCGACTAGCATATCTGGTGGCTACAATCGCAAAAGAGAGCGAGAAGAGAAAGCAAGGCACGGTCGAACAACTATGATCAAGAAGTGATCCTGAAACTACTTACGTCAAACATAACTCCAACACCGTGTTCACTTACGGACTCCGAGAAGAGACCATCACGGTACACACGCCGTTGGTGTATTTTAGTTAAGATCAACTTCGGTTTTCTACAACCGGACATTAACAAATTCCCATCGCCTCATAACAGCGGGCACGGCTTTGAAAGATAATACCTGCGGGGTGTCCCAACTTAGCCCATTATAAGCTCTCACGGTCAACGAAGGATATTCCTTCTACCGAAGACCCGATCGATCTCGGAATCCCGGACTACAAGACATTTCGACACAATAAAACAAGACCAGCAAAGCCGCCCGGATGTGCCGACAAATCTGATAGGAGCTGCACATATCTCGGTCTCGGGGCACACGGATAGGTCAGCCTCTGAGTAAAACCAGCCCTCGAGTTGCCCGTGGTGGCCCCATGATCTGCCGTTTGGGCCAGCACTCGAAGGAGCACTGTCCGGGGTTAAAATAAAGATGACCCTTGAGTCTGCAGAACCCAAGGAAAAAAGGCTTAGGTGGCAAATGTTAAAACCAATGTTGGGCCTTCTTTGGAGGAGTCTTATTCAAAGTGAACTGTCAAGGGGGTCCCATAAATCACCCAACCGTGTAAGGAACACAAAATCCGGGAACATAACACCGGTATGACGGAAACTAGGGCGGCAAGAGTGGAACAAAACACCAGGCATAAGGCCGAGCCTTCCACCCTTTACCAAGTATATAGATGCATTAATTAAATAAGATATATTTTGATATCCCAACAAGTAAACATGTTCCAACAAGGAACAACATCTCCATGTTCCTACAAGGAACAAACTTCATCTTCACCTGCAACTAACAACGCTATAAGAGGGGCTGAGCAAAGCGGTAACATAGCCAAACAACGGTTTGCTAGGAAAGGATGGTTAGAGACTTGACATGGCAATGTGGGTGGCATGATAAGCAAGTGATAGGCATCGTAGCATAGGCATAGCAAAAGAGCGAGCATCTAGCAAGCAAAGATAGAAGTGATTTCGAGGGTATGGTCATCTTGCACGAAATCCATAAGGAAGAAGAACGAGTCCATGAAGAAGACAAGCGGACGTGGTCGAATCGAATCCTCACAACTCCGAACGAAACCAAAGCTAACGAGAGAAGCAACCGGAAAGGAGCAAACAACATAGTAAACAACAAGAACAAACATGGCATGATGCACAACCCAAATATGATGCATGTCCGTTTTAAATAGCATGGCATGGCAATATGCACAAACAAAACTACAAGTTAAATGGAGCCCAATATGCAACGAGTTGCATATTGACGAACACCACATTCAAATATTTAGTTCTCTCTCGTTATGCTACCCAACAATATTAAATGTTATTAAACATGGCAAGGGGTGAAGCATATGAAACTAACTATTTAGGCAAGATTAAATGAGGCCGAAACAACAACAACAATTCCGAAAAATCCTCATATGCATATTTCGAATTTGCTACTGTTCTGCCCTAAACACAATTTTAATGTTGTTAAACATGCCAAACAAGTACACCATGTTAAACTAGGCATTTTCTACCCCATTTACATATATAATTTATTTAAATCCGAGCTACGGTTATTTAGTTATGAAATAAATCATTTTAGCATGGCATTTAAGCAAATTAATGCAAACAACAATTTTAACATTTAAATGTTGTTATCATGATGCGGATGACATGTGCACGTTTTAAGCAATTTTATGAAAACGTTGACATGAGCATGTTATGAAGCATTGTGTCACCGTGGTGGAACGAAAGGGTGCCACGGCGGCGAAACGAAAATGGTGCCACGGCAACATTTCGGTTCCGGTAGCTCATCGAGATGTCGGTGCAAAAGAAAGTGTGACGGAAGCGAGTTGAGCAAGATGGTGGGGTGTTCCCGGTTACCGGGTTCCCACGGGACGGTGGCATGGCAAAGTGGGGCATCGCAAGGACGATTCGATCACGGTGCAAAACTCGAGCAACTCATACAACACATGCATTCGGTCCACGGCGGTCGTCTCGGGTTATACCTTCGAAGCGTGCGTTCGGGGCGGAATGCGTTTCGTAGAGGGAAGTAGACGTTCTCGCGATGATCGTCGAGGGAAGTAGTCGTACACGGCGTAGTGGAAGTCGTTATTCACGTGGCGACGGTAGTGGTACACGTTCGTACACGTTTCGAAGAGGGACTTGACGCGTCCGATGTCTCCGGGGTCGACGGTTGTGGTACACGGTCATCGTGGTACTTGGCGAGTCCGCGTAGTCGTAGACGTTCCAAGGTATTTGACGCATCAGCAGGTGTAGTCGTACATGCACGTAGATGAACTTGACGCATCCGAAGGGGTACTTGACGAAATCCACCTCGGATGTAGTCGTACCCGTGTAGTCGGACTTGACAAAAAAAACACACCGGCTGCGATCCGCGGTACTTGGAGAATCCGGAGACGTCACTTGGCGAATTCCACGCTCGGAGGAGGAGGCAAGAAGACGACGCGATCTCCAGCGAATGGCAACACGGGCGCCCGAGGGGTCACCAAGACGGCGAAACAGCAGCAAGCAACACTGCTATTGCGAGGCGGAGGTCGGGGCGGAGCTAAGCAACGCTAGCAGGCGGATGGGTGCGAGGAGGCCGGAGGAGCGGCGCTTCGGCACGGTTGGCGCGAGCGGGGAGGCGGAGCTCCTGCTCGGAGAGGTGCGGCGTGGGGAACCGCGTGGAGCGCGAAGGATGGCGGCGGTGACGAATCGGTCGAAGGCGAGCACGAGATGGCATCGGGGAAGGTGCAGCTGTAGTTGTTGCCGGCTCTGACAGAGGCGACATCCGGCGGAGGAGCTAGTGAGGAGGCGATGCCGGGTAGATGAGGTGGCGGCGATGATAAGTCGGGAGGAGAAGGGGTGTGGGGAAGGCGGCAAGGCGGTCGAGGGGTCAGCCGGCGTGGCGGAGCTTCTGTGGGAGAAGCATAGGGGAGGCGGCGCGAGGCTCTCTGCTCCTCTCTCTCCCTGTGAGTGGCGGCGCCAGGAGGAGAACGAAGGGAAAAGGGATCGAGAGGAGGGGGTTCGAGCGAGAGGAAGGAGATGGGATCGAGGCGTTCTTGGCGGGCTGGAGGAGATGGGGATCGAGCAGGGAGAGGGATCGAGAGAGAGCGCTGGGTGCGGCTAGGGTTAGGCGCGGCTGGGCCTTGGGCCGGCTTAGATGGTCGGGCCTAAGTGGCCTGGCTGGGCTCTCTCTCTCTCATCTTAAAGAATAAAAAAAAAGAAAAACAGAACAGAGAAAAATAACGAGAGATTAGGGGAAAGATTTGCGCATGGGGATAATTTTCCCGAACTCGCAAAAAATGAGCTCGATCCAGGAAAATAAAAGAGGCATGATTGGAAGTTTAAATTCAAACTCATTTGATTTAAATTCAAATGATTTGAATAGGAAGTGAGGTTTGGGAAGGTCCAAAAATGTTCAGATTTTTGGTGGAGCTCCAGAATATGATGAAATAATATTGGCAAGGTTTTGAGGTCAACTCGGAGCAGAAAAGGCATGGGATATAATTTGCAAGTGGGTTATGGTGATTCCAAAACAATGGAATATTTTATAATATCTCCCTAAATATCGGGAGGGTATGTTATAAAGAGAAGTCACAAGTGAATTCCCTCGATTTAAATAGATCAAAAGATCTATGCAATTTATTAAGATGAGTTTTAAAATTAATGATATGATGGCATGATGACATAATGCAATGCAAAAATAAAAAGGCAGGCACATAAGAAACACAAGGCGAAACCCGGAATAGCTGGAAGTTTTCTGAAGCTCCGGTCTCGGGGCGTCACAACACTCCACCACTACGAGAGGATCTCGTCCCGAGATCTAGGATGGCACCGGAGAAAAGCGGAAGAGGAAGAGGTAAAACAAAGTTGCTTCTCCGACAAACGAGTGAAACCAAAGAACCTTGAGAGGTTGAATAAAATGAAAGAAAGAAAACAACGAAGATGAAGAAAGTTGAAAACACTCTGTTAGAAAAGAGGAACAAGGGATACGACGAGAACCAAGAGGTTTAGTGATAAGATAGATACTGAAACCACTCCGGTTAAAACTAGATAGACAAGGAATAAGATTGATAAAATTTGGGCAGCACTCCGACTGGAAGAAGAAGGAAACTTGATAAGATGAAAAGAACTTGAAGAGATGACACAACCTCCGGTTAAATGGATAAGCAAGAAAAGAACACGATCCTCAAAAAACGAGGTGATGGGTGAAGAGCACAACATCACAATGCCTCCGTAACAAAAGAATAGAAGTTAGACCGTTGGGATAAAGGGACGGAGAAGAAAATGACAACTTCTGCCACAAATGAGCTTGGAAAGCATCCTTGCAAAGAAGAATTGAACGGAGTTGTTGGAAAATCAACAACGAAAAGAATAAGCTTGTAGTGGGCTTATGGGAAACATCCCAAGACTAAGAGGTGAAGTTCTGCCACTAACGAAAACAATTGCTTGTTTGAGATCAAACAAGAGATGAAAACTTCTTTCGCCGAGAGGATAGAGAGATAACTTGGATCATTGATAAGCACCACAATAGCAACATTCCTTAGGGAAGGCTTTAGGTGAAATATAGCCCAAGATAACTCCAACAAAGGGATTGATGGATTTAAATATACCTCATTCTTGACAACATGTGAATCATGAAGCATGAAGGGAAATTATCAAGAATGACATAACACCACCTCAAAAGATATTGTAGAAAGAATTGCACTTCGGAATGCAAGAAGAAGAATACTTGAACTCCTCAAAACAAAACATGTGTTGAGCACCATGTTTATTTTGAAGTATGGCTTGACGGATCTTAACTCCGCGAGAAATCTTGATGAACAATTGAAGAATGGAAAGAATCCTTGAGGAAGGACCATGTAGAGCCTCCATGATGAACTCCGGTAAACAAAAGGGTGATAGAAAGAAAGAGAAGTTGAAAACACAAAGTGAAGCCTTGCAGTGATAAGATGAAGCTTTGAAATGATATAACCGAGAAAACTTGGAACTCCGGAAAGAAAGATGACTAAATGAAATAAAGAATTTTGATGAACCTCCAAAATAAGGAATTGAATTTACTCGATGGAACAAGAATAAGAATTACATTATGTTGATCCTTCACCAATTAAATTGATGACAAGCAAATGGATTAGGCATATTACTTATTCTCGTTGAAAAAGGATTGAAGAGAGATATTGCTCAACTTGGGAAGGTCTTCAACGATCCGCCGGTAGGATTGAAAATGAACGAAGAAAAGATAAAGAAACACCAGGAAGAATTAGAAAATGAACCAAGATACTTGAGAGAATTTAGATACATTAGAACGAAGAGATCATGAACTGATTAGAGGATATTTCGACGATGCACCGGTGAGATTTGGAAAAACAAGAGTTGAACGCTTGAATGAATAATTCTGAGATGATGGGCTCCAGAGAATCAAACTGAAAAGACTCCTGAAATGCTCCGGGTGGGTTAAAAGAATTCTCACAATCGAAAATAATTATGAGAGGACGGTGTCAAGCTAGAACCATGAATCTTCAAGAGAACGGACCAAGATTTAGGAGAAATCCTTCTTTGGTCTTCAAATGTTGAGAATGATGACGAGAAACACCACCATGAATTGTTGAGACACTCCGGAATGAAAATTAGAAAGGTTGAACCAACAATGAAAATAATTTGAAAGATATTGGACAAAGGCATATGACTGATGAAAACCCATTCTTACGTCAAACTTAGAAAAGAATTTGGAAATAGCTTCGGAAAGAATTAGCAGAGTCAGGTAAGATCCTGGAAAAAGACCTGTGGGTTAGGGCCCACTCAAAAGAACCATCGTTGAACAATTGTTTGAAATAGATATTGCACCGGTAGAATTAAATGGCTCAAAAGGGATAACAACTTCGAGAAATCTTGCACGGATTAGGAATGAAAACACGAATCTTCTGAGATAATCTTCGGCACTCCGGAACAATTGAATAACAAGAACTAAAAGATTATGAGGTGCACCGGTATGAGAAAACATTTGAAACGAGGAAGGGAATATGATGAACACCGAAAACTTGACTTGAGTCCACCGGAGAAGAAAATTAGAATGGAACAATGATAAGGTTGAAACTTCCTTAGCGTCTTCATGAGAAACACCGGATAAGAGCATTGATGAAAAGAATGAAGAGACTTCACTCAAAAAAATGGATACTTGATTAAGAAATCTGATTCCTTGAAGAAAAAGGGTGGGAGGGCGGGAAAACAAAGACAACTTGGGACGGATGAAACAAACACCGTTGAGAAAACTTAGAGTTGATCTTGCGAAAGTTGGAATGATCGGATTTAATTGGAGAGAAGCACACGGTTGAAAAGGATTGAAAAGACGACCTTGATGAACAAAAAGGATTAGCATCCACATAGAAATATGAGAACACCGTTTAGGAAAGGTATGGAATCAACACTTGGCATTGAAGCAACTTGAATACCACAAAACGGAACAAAAACAAAGGATTGGCTTGTAGAATAAGCCGGAACAAATACATATGATAGAGATTTACCCAATCCCATATCATGCATCAGTCGGAAAGATATTCTAGGAGCTACTTGAATTCCCACCTATAAACTCCGAAACTTTACGGTTATGCAATCTGGTGTTGGGGATACAGGGGACACAAAATATATCACCCAAACTAACAATACCTAGATCCATTGTATCCATCCTTCAACACATAACCAAGAAACCTTCGAAATCGTGTACCTCAACCTTGAAAAGCATCCGTTATACGAGTCATGGCAATACTCTCGAGCTCGCCCTAATCTTTGGGTTATCGAGGTTATCTCACCAACAACGCATAAAAGAGATTTTCGATGTCGGCAAAGCTCGGTATTCGAGCTCGCAACGATAAAATTGTGGCGACAACACCTCGGAGCTCAACTCCCGGACACCGCCACAACCCCTAAATGTCGAGGCACCAAGAACAATGTTCTCGTCACAAAACCATCGAACGATCCCAAGATACCAGCGTGATCCTAAAAAAATTTTAGTGAAATTTGGGGAGAGGAAAGTCAAAACTCTCGTCGGGATGCCTCACCAGAGCGATTTAAGGACCGAGGAGTAAAAAGAATCCTACTCTCCGATATATATAATCCTAAGACTCAAAACATTTTCCGTTCTAGACTCAACAACGCCACAAACAATCAAGCGGGGGCTCCTAAGTCGGGAAGGCTCGATTACCAACATAGCGCCCTCGATGCGGCTATATCTCCCACGTGTCGAAGCACGACTTAGAGGCATAACCGCATTGAAAGCAATGTCGCAAGTGAGGTAATCTTCACACAACCCATGTAATACGTAAGGAAAAAGATACATAGTTGGCTTACAATCGCCACTTCACACAATACATGAGTAAAGCATTACATCATACAGATACAATCAAGGTCCGACTACGGAACCAAAATAAAAGAAGACTACCCCAAATGCTACAGATCCCCGATCGTCCCAACTGGCTCCACTATTGATCAATGAAACGAAACAACACAATGAACAAGATCTTCATCGAGCTCCTCCTTGAGCTCGGGTCAAATCCACCTGCACGGTTTCATCGGCACCGCAAACTGGTTTTGAAGTATCTGTGAGTCACGGGGACTCAGCAATCTCACACCATGAGACCAAGACTATTTAAGCTTAAAGGTAGGACAGGGTAGTGAGGTGGAGCTGCAACAAGCGACTAGCATATCTGGTGGCTACAATCGTAAAAGAGAGCGAGAAGAGAAAGCAAGGCACGGTCGAACAACTATGATCAAGAAGTGATCCTGAAACTACTTACGTCAAACATAACTCCAACACCGTGTTCACTTCCGGACTCCGAGAAGAGACCATCACGGTTACACACGCGATTGGTGTATTTTAGTTAAGATCAACTTCGGGTTTTCTACAACCGGACATTAACAAATTCCCATCTGCCTCATAACATGGGGCACGGCTTTGAAAGATAATACCTGCAGGGTGTCCCAACTTAGCCCATTATAAGCTCTCACGGTCAACGAAGGATGTTCCTTCTACTTGAAGACCCGATCAGTCTCGAATCCCGGACTACAAGACATTTCGACAAAGAATAAAACAAGACCAGCAAAGCCGCCCGGATGTGCCGACAAATCCTGATAGGAGCTGCACATATCTCGGTCTCAGGGCACACCGGATAGGTCAGCCTACGAGTAAAACCAGCCCTCGAGTTGCCCTGTGGTGGCCCCACAGTCTGCCCGTTTCGGGCCAGCACTCGAAGGAGCACTGGTCCGGGGGGGGTTAAAATAAAGATGACCCTTGAGTCTGCAGAACCCAAGGGAAAAAGGCTTAGGTGGCAAATATTAAAACCAATGTTGGGCCTTGCTGGAGGAGTCTTATTCAAAGCGAACTGTCAAGGGGGTCCCATAAATCACCCAACCGTGTAAGGAACACAAAATCCGGGAACATAACACCGGTATGACGGAAACTAGGGCGGCAAGAGTGGAACAAAACACCAGGCATGAGGCCGAGCCTTCCACCCTTTACCAAGTATATAGATGCATTAATTAAATAAGATATATTTTGATATCCCAACAAGTAAACATGTTCCAACAAGGAACAACATCTCCATGTTCCTACAAGGAACAAACTTCATCTTCACCTGCAACTAACAACGCTATAAGAGGGGCTGAGCAAAGCGGTAACATAGCCAAACAACGGTTTGCTAGGAAAGGATGGTTAGAGACTTGACATGGCAATGTGGGTGGCATGATAAGCAAGTGATAGGCATCGTAGCATAGGCATAGCAAAAGAGCGAGCATCTAGCAAGCAAAGATAGAAGTGATTTCGAGGGTATGGTCATCTTGCCTGAAATCCCGCAAGGAAGAAGAACGAGTCCATGAAGAAGACAAACGGACGTAGTCGAACGAATCCTCACAACTCCGGAACGAAACCAAAGCTAACGAGAGAAGCAACCCGGAAAGGAGCAAACAACATAGTAAACAACAAGAACAAACATGGCATGATGCACAACCCAAATATGATGCATGTCCGTTTTAAATAGCATGGCATGGCAATATGCACAAACAAAACTACAAGTTAAATGGAGCCCAATATGCAACGAGTTGCATATTGACGGAACACCACATTCAAATATTTAGTTCTCTCTCGGTTATGCTACCCAACAATATTAAATGTTATTAAACATGGCAAGGGGGTGAAGCATATGAAACTAACTATTTAGGCAAGATTAAATGAGGCCGGAAACAACAACAACAATTCCGGAAAAATCCTCATATGCATATTTCGAATTTGCTACTGTTCTGCCCTAAACACAATTTTAATGTTGTTAAACATGCTAAACAAGTACACCATGTTAAACTAGGCATTTTTCTACCCCATTTACATATATAATTTATTTAAATCCGAGCTACGGTTATTTAGTTATGAAATAAATCATTTTAGCATGGCATTTAAGCAAATTAATGCAAACAACAATTTTAAACATTTAAATGTTGTTATCATGATGCGGATGACATGTGCACGTTTTAAGCAATTTTATGAAAACGTTGACATGAGCATGTTATGAAGCATTGTGTCACCGTGGTGGAACGAAAGGGTGCCACGGCGGCGAAACGAAAATGGTGCCACGGCAACATTTCGGTTCCGGTAGCTCATCGAGATGTCGGTGCAAAAGAAAGTGTGACGAGCGAGTTGAGCAAGATGGTGGGTGTTCCGGTTACGGGTTCCCACGGACGGTGGCATGGCAAAGTGGGGCATCGCAAGGACGATTCGATCACGGTGCAAAACTCGAGCAACTCATACAACACATGCATTCGGTCCACGGCGGTCGTCTCGGGTTATACCTTCGAAGCGTGCGTTCGGGGCGGAATGCGTTTCGTAGAGGGAAGTAGACGTTCTCGCGATGATCGTCGAGGGAAGTAGTCGTACACGGCGTAGTGGAAGTCGTTATTCACGTGGCGACGGTAGTGGTACACGTTCATACACGTTTCGAAGAGGGACTTGACGCGTCCGATGTCTCCGGGGTCGACGGTTGTGGTACACGGTCATCGTGGTACTTGGCGAGTCCGCGTGGTCGTGAGACGCCCAAGGTATTTGACGATCAGCAGGTGTAGTCGTACATGCACGTAGATGAACTTGACGCATCCGAAGGGGTACTTGACGAAATCCACCTCGGATGTAGTCGTACCCGTGTAGTCGGACTTGACAAAAAAAACACACCGCTGCGATCACGGTACTTGGAGAATCCCGAGACGCCACTTCGCGAATTCCACGCCGGAGGAGGAGGCAAGAAGACGACGCGATCTCCAGCGAATGGCAACACGGCGGCCCGAGGGGTCACCAAAGACGGGCGAAACAGCAGCAAGCAACACTGCTATTGCGAGACGGAGGTCGGGCCGGAGCTAAGCAACGCTAGCAGGGCGGATGGGTGCGAGGAGGCCGGAGGAGCGGCGCTCGGCACCGTTGGCGCGGAGCAGGGGGCGGAGCTCTGCTTTCGGACAGAAGTGCGGCGTGGGGAACCGCGTGGAGGCGCGAAGGATGGCGGCGGCGACGAATCGGTCGAAGGCGAGCACGAGATGGCATCGGGGAAGGTGCAGCTGTAGTTGCTGCCGGCTCTGACAGAGGCGACATCCGGCGGAGGAGCTGGCGAGGAGGCGATGCCGGGTAGATGAGGTGGCGGGCGATGATAAGTCGGGGAGGAGAAGGGGTGTGGGGAAGGCGGCAAGGCGGTCAGAGGGGTCGCCGGCGTGGCGGAGCTTGCAGCGGGAGAAGCATAGGGGAGGGGCGGCGCGAGGGCTCTGCTCCTCTCTCTCCCTGTGAGTGGCGGCGCCAGGAGGAGAACGAAGGGGAAAAGGGATCGAGAGGAGGGGGGTTCGAGCGAGAGGAAGGAGATGGGATCGGGCGTTGCGGCGGCGCTGGAGGGAGATGGGGATCGAGCAGGGGAGAGGGATCGAGAGAGCGCTGGTGCGGCTAGGGTTAGGCGCGGCTGGGCCTTGGGCCGCTTAGATGGTCGGGCCTAAGTGGCTGGCTGGGCTCTCTCTCTCATCTTAAAGAATAAAAAAGAAAAAGCAGAGCAGAAAAATAACGAGAGATTAGGGAAAGATTTAAAGCATGGGGATAATTTTCCCGAACTCGCAAAAAATGAGCTCGATCCAGGAAAATAAAAGAGGCATGATTGGAAGTTTAAATTCAAACTCATTTGATTTAAATTCAAATGATTTGAATAGGAAGTGAGGTTTGGGAAGGTCAAAAAATGTTCAGATTTTTGGTGGAGCTCCGGAATATGATGAAATAATATTGGCAAGGTTTTGAGGTCAACTCGGAGCAGAAAAGGCATGGGATATAATTTGCAAGTGGGTTATGGTGATTCCAAAACAATGGAATATTTTATAATATCTCCCTAAATATCGGGAGGGTATGTTATAAAGAGAAGTCACAAGTGAATTCCCTCGATTTAAATAGATCAAAAGATCTATGCAATTTATTAAGATGAGTTTTAAAATTAATGATATGATGGCATGATGACATGATGCAATGCAAAAATAAAAGGGCAGGCACAGAAGAAACACAAGGCGAAACCCGGAATAGCTGGAAGTCTTCTGAAGCTCCGGTCTCGGGGCGTCACACGAACCCTCTCGACCTGCGTACCCATAAGGGTACGATGTTCTTCTACAATGATGGCACTCTGAAATGCTTCCATCAGAGTATCCGGCGCCTCTGGATTGACAGAGATCGCCGGTGGAATTTTCGCACCCCCTTCTTTCGAAGGAGGCTGCTCACCTGATCCCGGAGCCGCGTGGGTCTCTGGACTGATATTCGGTTGAGGGCCGTATTGGGCATGGCCCCTAGTATCAGTTTCCATGGGGGTCGATTCTCCCATGTTATCGGCAACAGGGATATCGCCCTCTGACATCACCTTGGCGGCTCCCCGCACCTCTCCCTGGCCCAGAACGGTCTTTCAGGACACCACCTCGGCGATGTCCGTAGCGTTGGGGGAGGAGGCTAGTGGAGGTGACCCGCTGTCCACTCCGTTCGGATCTAGCGAATTCCCCGAAGATGAGGATTGCTAGGGGGAGACGTGAGACGGACTGCAATACAAAATCTAGTATATTAAAATCACAAGTCAAAAGGCCGGATAGATATACAAATATAAGTGCCTTTGGGGGTACTTACTATCCAGCCAGGGGCTTCGGCCTGGGTCGCCACTCGTCGGCGTCCGATTTGGAGTCATCCGTGAGGGAGATTCTCCCTTTCTTGGACGCCTCCACCTCCAAATCTGCGGAAGCCCCCCTCTTCTTCCTTCCCCCTTTAAGGGGAGAGTTGTTCTCCTCCTCCCCCTCTTCGTCTTCGTCAGGGGAGGAGTGAGTCCTGGTGTCTTCGGACACTATGTCTGAAGCACCTCTACGGCGGAGGCCGTATTTGGCCTCCTTGCCCTTCTTCTTGGCCTTCTTTTCCAGCGCCTGATAGGGCGTCGGAACCAACATCCTCGTTAATAGAGGGATGGCTGGGTCTTCAGGCAGTGGACAGTGAATCCGCTCCGCCTTCTTCGTCCAGCCCTGTAAGAAGAATGGAAAGCTTAAGCATACCCCGTGGATTTGCAAGTAACAAAGTTGTCATAAAAACTTATGGGAGACGTTGTGTGAGTATGGTCGAGGCCAGGTCATCGGTCATTTTCGGCCATGGCTTTTGGGTCTTGAACAACAGCTTCCACATGTCTTCGTGCTTCGTGCTGAAGGATCACTGCAGGGTCCGGGGACCGACCGGGTTGAACTCCCACATGTGTTGAGTCCGGCTTTGGCAGGGGAGAATCCGGCGAAAGAGCATCACTTGGATCACGCTAGCGAGACTTGTATTCTTGTCCACCATGCTCTTGATGCGCCTCTGCAGCATCGTCACCTTGTCGGACGACACCCAGTCCAGGCCCTTATTAAGCCAGGACGTAAGCAGCATTGGAGGCCCGGACTTGAACTCGGGGGAAGCAGCCTGGGTGGAGTCGCAGGGTTCCATGACATAGAACCACTCCTGCTGCCACCCCTTCACGGTCTCCACAAAGGTGCCTTTGGGCCAAGTGACGTTGGGGATCTTACTCACCATGGCGCTGCCACACTCCGCATGTTGACCATCCACCACTTTTGGCTTCACATTGAAGACCTTGAGCCATAGGCCGAAGTTGAGGAGGGATGCAGAGGAATGCCTCGCACACCACGATGAATGCCGAGATATTGAGGAAAGAATTTGGGGCTAGATCATGGAAATCTAGCACGTAGTAGAACATGAGGCCACGGACGAAAGGATGGAGGGGAAACCCCAATCCACGAAGGAAATGGGGAATGAAAACTACCCTCTCATGGGGCTTCGGAGTAGGGATGACCTGCCTCTCGGCCGGAAGCCGGTGGGCGATTTCCTTGGCTAAATACCCCGCTTCCCGGAGCTCCTTGATGTTCTCCTCCGTGACAGAGGAGGCCATCCACCTACCCTGTGCTCCGGATCCGGACATGGCTAAAGTATTTTCTGGAACGGAGGGAATCAAAGCTTGGGCGCTGGAGCTCGAGGGCGGATGGGCTGAGGAAGGAGAAGGCGTGGGAGGAAAAGGTGGATCCTTATCCCCTTATAAAGGTGGTGAATATAGAGCGCCCCCTAATGTCTACTACGCAACCTTCTCCTTGTAGACGTTGTTGGGCCTCCAAGTGCAGAGGTTTGTAGGACAATAGCAAATTTCCCTCAAGTGGATGACCTAAGTTTTATCAATCCGTGGGAGGCGTAGGATGAAGATGGTCTCTCTCAAGCAACCCTGCAACCAAATAACAAAGAGTCTCTTGTGTCCCCAACACACCCAATACAATGGTAAATTGTATAGGTGCACTAGTTCGGCGAAGAGATGGTGATACAAGTGCAATATGGATGGTAGATATAGGTTTTTGTAATCTGAAAATATAAAAACAGAAAGGTAACAAGTGGTAAAAGTGAGCGTAAACGGTATTGCAATGAATTGAAACAAGGCCTAGCGTTCATACTTTCACTAGTACAAGTTCTCTCAACAATAATAACATAATTGGATCATATAACTATCCCTCAACATGCAACAAAGAGTCACTCCAAAGTCACTAATAGCGGAGAACAAACGAAGAGATTACGGTAAGGTACGAAACCACCTCAAAGTTATTCTTTCCAATCAATCCGTTGGGCTATTCCTATAAGTGCCACAAACAGCCCTAGAGTACGTACTAGAATAACACCTTAAGACACATATCAACCAAAACCCTAATGTCACCTAGATACTCCAATGTCACCTCAAGTATACATGGGTATGATTATATGATATGCATCACAAAATCTCAGATTCATCTATTCAACCAACACATAGAACCTCAAAGAGTGCCCCAAAGTTTCTACCGGAGAATCAAGACGAAAACGTGTGCCAACCCCTATGCATAGGTTCATGGGCGGATCCCGCAAGTTGATCACCAAAACATACATCAAGTGAATCACGTGATATCCCATTGTCACCACAGATATGCACGGCAAGACATATGTCAAGTGTTCTCAAGTCATTAAAGACTCAATCCGATAAGATTACTTCAAAGGGAAAACTCAATCCATTACAAGAGAGTAGAGGGGGAGAAGAAACATAAGATCCAACTATAATAGCAAAGCTCGTGATACATCAAGACCGTGCCAAATCAAGAACACGAGAGAGAGAGAGATCAAACACATAGCTACTGGTACATAGCCTCAGCCCCGAGGGTGAACTACTCCCTCCTTGTCATGGAGAGCGCCAGGATGATGAAGATGGCCACCCGTGAGGGTTCCCCCGCCGTCGAGTCTTGGAACAGGTCCCGATTGGTTTTGGTGGCTACAAAGGCTTGCGGCGGAACTCCAGATCTATTATGTTCCCGATCGTTTTAGGGTATATGGGTATATATAGGCGGAAGAAGCACGTCGGGGGCCACGAGGGGCCACGAGGGTGGAGGGCGCGCCTAGGGGGTGGTCGCGCCTACCTCGTGGCTCCTCGTTCTTTCTGACGTGCACTCCAAGTTTATCCGTAGCTTTCCTTCCAAAAATAACTTCTAGTTGGTTTCATTCCGTTTCAACTCGTTTGATATTCCTTTTCTTCAAACATCAAACAAGGGAAAAACAGAACTGCACTGGGCTCGGGTCAATAGGTTAGTCCCAAAAGTAATATAAAAGTGTTTAATAAAGCCCATAAACATCCAAAACACAAAATATAATAGCATGGAACAATCAAAAATTATAGATACGTTGGAGACGTATCAGCATCCCCAAGCTTAATTCCTGCTCGTCCTCGAGTAGGTAAATGATAAAAATAGATTTTTTGATGTGGAATGCTACTTGGCATAATTTCAATGTAATTCTTCTTAATTGTGGTATGAATTCAGATCCGAAAGATTCAAGATAAAAGTTCATATTGACATAAAAATAATAATACTTCAAGCATACTAACTAAGCAATTATGTCCTCTCAAAATAACATGGCGAAAGAAAGTTAATCCCTACAAAATCATATAGTTTAGTCATGCTCCATTTTCGTCACACAAGAATGCTCTCATCATGCACAACCCCGATGACAAGCCAAGCAATTGTTTCATACTCAAGTAATCTCAAACTCATAAACCTTCACGCAATACATGAGCGCGAGCCATGGATATAGCACTATGGGTGGAAGAGAATATGATGATGGGGGTTATGTGGAGAAGACAAAAAAGGAGAAAGTCTCACATCAACGAGGCTAATCAATGAGCTATGGAGATGCCCATCGATTGATGTTAATGCGAGGAGTAGGGATTGCCATGCAACGGATGCACTAGAGCTATAAATGTATGAAAGCTCAACAAAAGAAATTAAGTGGGTGTGCATCCAACTTGCTTGCTCAAGAAGACCTAGGGCACTTGAGGAGGCCCATTGTTGGAATATACAAGCCAAGTTCTATAATGAAAAATTCCCACTAGTATAATAAAGTGACAAAACAAGAGACTCTCTATCATGAAGATTATGGTGCTACTTTGAAGCACAAGTGTGGCAAAGGGTAGTAGCATTGTCCCTTCTCTCTTTTTCTCTCATTTTTTTGGGCCTTCTCCTTTTTTATGGCCTTTCTCTTTTTTTTATTCCTCACTTGGGACAATGCTCTAGAAAATGATGATTATCACACTTCTATTTATTTACAACTCAATGATTACAACTCGATACTAGAACAAAGTATGACTCTATATGAATGCCTCCGGCGGTGTACCGGGATATGCAATGAATCAAGAGTGACATGTATGAAAGAGTTATGAACGGTGGCTTTGCCACAAATACTATGTCAACTACATGATAATGTGAAGCAATATGACAATGATGAACATGTCATGATAAACTGGATGGTGGAAAGTTGCATGGCAATATATCTCGGAATGGCTATGGAAATGCCATAATAGGTAGGTATGGTGGCTGTTTTGAGGAAGATATAAGGAGGTTTATGTGTGAAAGAGCGTATCATATCACGGGGTTTGATGCACCGCTAAGTTTGCACCAACTCTCAATGTGAGAAAGGGCAATGCACGGCATCAAGAGGCTAGCAATGATGGAAGGGTGAGAGTGCGTATAATCCATGGACTCAACATTAGTCATAGAGAACTCACATACTTATTGCAAAAATCTACAAGTAATAAAAAACCAAGCACTATGCGCATGCTCCTAGGGGGATAGATTGGTAGGAAAAGACCATCGCTCGTCCCCGACCGCCACTCATAAGGAAGACAATCAAAGAACACCTCATATTTCAAATTTGTTACATAACGTTTACCATACGTGCATGCTATGGGACTTGCAAACTTCAACACAAGTATTTCTCAAATTCACAACTACTCAACTAGCACAACTTTAATATCACTACCTCCATATCTCAAAACAATCATCAAGCATCAAACTTCTCTTAGTATTCAACACACTCATAAGAAAGTTTTTACTATTCTTGAATACCTAGCATATTAGGATTATTTAAGCAAATTACCATGCTATTTAAGACTCTCAAAATAATATAAGTGAAGCATGAGAGTTCATCTATTTCTTCAAAATAAAACCACCACTGTGCTCTAAAAGATATAAGTGAAGTACTAGAGCAATAACAAACTACTCCGAAAGATATAAGTGAAGATCAATGAGTAGTTAGATAATTATGTAGCTATGCGAGGACTCTCTCTCTCATTTAAGAATTTCATATCTTGGTATTTTATTCAAACAGCAAGCAAAGCTAAAGAAAATAAAATGACGCTCCAAGCAAAACACATATCATGTGGTGAATAAAAATATAGCTCCAAGTAAAGTTATCAATGAATGAAGACGAAAGACGGGATGCCATCCGGGGCATCCCCAAGCTTAGGCTCTTGGTTGTCCTTGAATATTACCTTGGGGTGCCTTGGGCATCCCCAAGCTTAGGCTCTTGCCACTCCTTATTCCATAGTCCATCAAATCTTTACCCAAAACTTGAAAACTTCACAACACAAAACTTAACAGAAAATCTCGTGAGCTCCATTAGCGAAAGAAAACAAAACACCACTTCATGTTACTGTAATGAACTCATTCTTTATTTATATTGGTGTTAAACCTACTGTATTCCAACTTCTCTATGGTTTATAAACTATTTTACTAGCCATAGAGTCATCAAAATAAGCAAACAATACACGAAAAACAGAATCTGTCAAAAACGGAACAGTCTGTAGTAATCTGTATCAAATGTATACTTCTGGAACTCCAAAAATTCTAAAATAAATTGGTGGACCTGAGGAATTTGTCTAGTAATCATCTGCAAAAATAATCAATTAAATATCACTCTCCAGTAAAAAGTTTTAGCTAATCTCGTGAGCGCTAAAGTTTCTGTTTTTTACAGCATGATCATAAAGACTTCACCCAAGTCTTCCCAAAGGTTCTACTTGGCACAAACACTAATTAAAACACAAAACTACATCTAAACAGAATCTAGATGGATTATTTATTCCTAAACAGAACCAAAAAGCAAGAAACTAAAATAAAATTGGGTTGCCTCCCAACAAGCGCTATCGTTTAACGCCCCTAGCTAGGCAGGGTGCCGGAACAGGTTCTTGATTGGTTTTTGGTGGCTACAAAGGCTTGCGGCGGCGGAACTCCAGATCTATTATGTTCCCCGATCATTTTAGGGTATATGGGTATATATAGGCGGAAGAAGTACGTCAGGGGGGCCACGAGGGGCCCACGAGAGTGAAGGGCGCGCCCTAGGGGGGTGGGCGCGCCCCCTACCTCGTGGCTCCCTCGTTTCTTTCCTGACGTGCACTCCAAGTTTATCCGGTAGCTTTCCTTCCAAAAACAACTTCTCCAGATGGTTTCATTCCGTTTCGACTCCGTTTGATATTCCTTTTCTTCGAAACACTGAAACAAGGGAAAAACAGGAACTGACACTGGGCTCTGGGTCAATAGGTTAGTCCCAAAAGAAATATAAAAGTGTTTAATAAAGCCCATAAACATCCAAAACACATAATATAATAGCATGGAACAATAAAAAATTATAGATGCATTGGAGACGTATCAACCCCCCCCCCCCCCCACGAGCATTAAAACTCGCCTATTCCCAAGGGGTCATGCGAACGACACAGTTGGGTTACCCAAACCTGTATTAATGGGAATCCCGTAATAAGGGGACACAATCTTTTGCTTTGACACGACGTGTCACCGGAAACTGCGTCTTGAAACGTGAAACGGGAGAATCGATTCAAAATGATGGGGGAGCTGGATGTAACATCTCGTCCGTGGAATTGTCAGTAAAAGACGTGTCATGCTTTTTTGTTAAGTACTATACCCTAGCGGTAGAGGGTTGTGGTAATTGCGCAAATCCGGATACAGTTCCTATAATGAATTGCTTTGAAGTGTTCGGAGGAGGAACCCGCCTTGCAATGCCGAAGACAATCTACGCACCGGACATATCGTCATTGAAGCTAGGTTCAGGGGCTACTAAGGGAGTCCTGGATTACGGGGTCCTCGGGCGCCCGGGCTATAAGACATGGGCTGGATTGATGGGTCGTGAAGATACAAGACGTAAGACTTTTCTCCGTGTCCGGATGGGACTCCCCTTGGTGTGGAAGTCAAGCTTGGTGTGCGGATATGAAGATTCCTTTTTCTGTAAACTGACTCTGTACAACCCTAGCCCCCTCCGGTGTCTATATAAACCGGAGGGTTTAGTCCATAGAGGCAATCATAATCATACAGGCTAGACGTCTAGGGTTTAGCCATTATGATCTCGAGGTAGATCAACTCTTATAACCCCTATACTCATCAAAGTCAATCAAGCAAGAAGTAGGTATTACCTCCATCAAGAGGGCCCGAACCTGGGTAGACATTGTGTCCCCTGCCTCCTGTTGCCTTTGATCCTTAGACGCACAGTTCGGGACCCCCTACCCGAGATCTGACGGTTTTGACACCGACACCTACAAAGGAGATCATCCCATAATTCCTCGAAGTCTACCGCAAGAGAATTATATCGGTTCGGAAGATCATCAGCAGTTGAGGAAAGAGCATCACGCTCTTCGGTCAACTCTTGGTTTTTCTCCATCTCTCCGACCAGTAATCCTTCAGATTTCCTTAGAATTTTCTCAACTTTCTCAAGTTCATCTTGTTGAGATTTAGCAATTTTAACGAGTTTGGCATAAGCTATGTTATCCGAGGAAAAATCATTTCCAGACTCGCGATGTTTGGATGATACCTGTTCCTTTGAAGTTTTAGCCATGAGGTAGAGATGTGAAGGTAAATTTTCATCACTAGATGCATCATCTTCGGAGTCTGTCTTGGAATAATATTTGAAAGGTTCCATAGCAGTAAAAAATTCCCCATACAGACCTGTGTAGAATCTTTCACTATCTGATTCAGACTGTGATGATCCATCTTCAGAGTCCATTGTCATTCCGACACAAGTGCTAGCTAGTAGTGACATTCTCTTCATGTTTGACTCAATCATTCCTCTTCGAGGGTCAGTGAATGGTCTCCTGGAAGATAAATAAGATCCTTCATGAAGGAAATATGCCCTAGAGGCAATAATAAAGTTGTTATTTATACTTCCTTATATCATGATAAATGTTTATTATTCATGCTAGAATTGTATTAACCGGAAACTTAGTACATGTGTGAATACATAGACAAACAGAGTGTCCCTAGTATGCCTCTACTAGACTAGCTCGTTAATCAAAGATGGTTATGTTTCCTAGCCATAGACATGTGTTGTCATTTGATGAACGGGATCACATCATTAGAGAATGATGTGATGGACAAGACCCATCCGTTAGCTTAGCACTATGATCGTTTATTTTATTGCTATTGCTTTCTTCATGACTTATACATGTTCCTATCACTATGAGATTATGCAACTCCCAAATACCGGAGGAACACTTAGTGTGCTATCAAACGTCACAATGTAACTGGGTGATTATAAAGATGCTCTACAGGTGTCTCCGATGGTGTTTTGTTGAGTTGGCATAGATTGAGATTAGGATTTGTCACTCTGATTGTCGGAGAGGTATCTCTGGGCCCTCTCGGTAATACACATCACTATAAGCCTTGCAAGCAATGTGACTAATGAGTTAGTTGCAGGATGATGCATTACGGAACGAGTAAAGAGACTCGCTGGTAACAAGATTGAACTAGGTATGATGATACCGTTGGTCGAATCTCGGGCAAGTAACATACCAATGACAAAGGGAACAACGTATGTTGTTATGCGGTTTGACCGATAAAGATCTTCATAGAATATGTAGGAACCAATATGAGCATCCAGGTTCCGCTATTGGTTATTGACCGGAGATATGTCTCAGTCATGTCTACATAGTTCTCAAACCCGTAGGGTCTGCACACTTAACTTTCGATGACGATTTGTATTATGAGTTATGTGATTTGATGTACCGAAGGTTGTTCGGAGTCCCAGATGATATCACAGACATAACGAGGAGTCTCGAAATGGTAGAGACATAAAGATTGATATACTAGACCATGTTATTCGGACACCGGAAGTGTTTCGTATAGTTTCGGATAAAACTAGAGTGCCGGAGGGGTTACCGGAACTCCCCGGGGAGTAATGGGCCCTAGTGGGCCTTAGGGGAGAGAGAGGGCAGCAGCCAGGAGGTGGCGGCCCCCAAGGTGAGTCTGAATAGGACTAGAGGGGGGGCGGCCCCTCTTTCCCTCTCCCTCTCCCTCTCCTTCCTTCTTCCCCCTTCCACCAAGTGGAATCCTACTAGGACTTGGAGTCCTAGTAGGACTCCTCTCCTTGGGGCGCGCCTCTAGGGGCCGGCCAGCCTCCTCCCTCCCTCCTTTACATACGGGGGAGGGGGCACCCCATAGACACACAAGTTGATATTTTAGCCGTGTGCGGTGCCCCCTCCACAGAAACACACCTCGGTCATATCGTCGTAGTGCTTAGGCGAAGCCCTGGGGCAATAACTTCATCATCACCGTCACCACACCGTCATGCTGACGAAACTCTCCCTCGGCCTCAGCTGGATCAAAAGTTCGAGGAACGTCATCGAGTTGAACGTGTGCAGATCGCGGAGGTGTCGTGTGTTTGGTACTTTGATCGGTCGGATCGCGAAGACGTTCGACTACATCAACCGCGTTACTAAAAGCTTCCGCTTTCGGTCTACGAGGGTACGTGGACACACTCTCCCCGCTCGTTGCTATGCTTCTACTAGATAGATCTTGTGTGATCGTAGGAATTTTTTGGAAATACTACATTTCCCAACATTGGTATCAGAGCCAGGTCTGTGTGTAGATGTTATATGCACGAGTAGAACACAAAGAGTTGTGGCCGATAATAGTCATACTGCTTACCAACATGTCATACTTTGATTCGGCGGTATTGTTGGATGAAGCGGCCCAGACCGACATTACATGATCGCGTTCATGAGACTGGTTCTACCGCCGTGCTTCGCACACAGGTGGCTAGTGGGTGTCTGTTTCTCCAACTTTAGTTGAATCGAGTGTGACTACGCCCGGTCCTTGTTGAAGGTTAAAATAGCACACTTGACGAAAAATCATTGCGGTTTTGATGCGTAGGTAAGAACGGTTCTTGCTAAACCCGTAGCAGCCACGTAAAACTTGCAACAACAAAGTAGACGACGTCTAACATGTTTTTGCAGGGCTTGTTGTGATGTGATATACATGGTCAAAACATGATGGTATATAAATTATTGTATGAGATGATCATGTTTTGTAGAAGTTATCGGCAACTGGCAGGAGCCTTATGGTTGTCGCTTTATTGTATTAAATGCAATCGCCATGTAATTGCTTTACTTTACCACTAAGCGGTAGCGATAGTCGTAGAAGCAATAGTTGGCGAGACGACAACGATGCTTCAATGGAGATCAAGGTGTCAAGCCAGTGACGATGGTGATAATGACGGTGCTTTGGAGATGGAGATCAAAGGCACAAGATGATGATGGCCATATCATATCACTTATATTGATTGCATGTGATGTTTATCCTTTATGCATCTTATTTTGCTTAGTACGGCGGTAGCATTATAAGATGATCTCTCACTAAATTTCAAGGTACAAGTGTTCTCCCTGAGTATGCACCGTTGCTACAGTTCATCGTGCCGAGACACCACGTGATGATCGGGTGTGATAAGCTCTATGTTCACATACAACGGGTGCAAGCCAGTTTTGCACACGCAGAATACTCGGGTTAAACTTGACGAACCTAGCATATGCAGATATGGCCTCGGAACACTGAGACTGAAAGGTCGAGCATGAATCATTTAGTAGATATGATCAACATAGTGATGTTCACCATTGAAAACTACTCCATCTCACGTGATGATCGGACATGGTTTAGTTGATATGGATCACATGATCACTTAGATGATTGGAGGGATGTCTATCTAAGTGGGAGTTCTTAAGTAATATGATTAATTGAACTTTAATTTATCATGAACTTAGTACCTGATAGTATTTTGCATGTCTATGTTGTTGTAGATAAATGGCCCATGCTACTGTTCCGTTGAATTTTAATGCGTTCCTAGAGAAAGCTAAGTTGAAAGATGATGGTAGCAACTACATGGACTGGGTCCGTAACTTGAGGATTATCCTCATTGCTGCACAAAAGAATTACGTCATTGATGCACCGCTACATGCAAGGCCTGCTGCAGGAGCAACTGCTGACGTTATGAACGTCTGGCAGAGCAAAGCTGATGACTACTCGATGGTTCAGTGTGACATGCTTTATCGCTTAGAACCGGGACTTCAACGACGTTTTGAACGTCATGGAGCATATGAGATGTTCCAGGAGTTGAAGTTAATATTTCAAGCAAACGCCCGGATTGAGAGATATGAAGTCTCCAATAAGTTCTACAACTGCAAAATGGAGGAGAATAGTTCACAAGGTGAACATATACTCAAAATGTCCGGTACCACAATCACTTGACTCAACTGGGAGTTAATCTTCCGGTTGATAGTGTCATTGATAGAATTCTTCAATCACTGCCACCAAGCTATAAAAGCTTCGTGATGAACTATAATATGCAAGGGATGGATAAGACAATTCCTGAGCTCTTCGCAATGTTAAAGGCTGCGGAGGTAGAAATCAAGAAGGAGTATCAAGTGTTGATGGTTAACAAGACCACTAGTTTCAAGAAAAAGGGCAAATGGAAGAAGGGGAACTTCAAGAAGAACGGCAAGCAAGATGCTGCTCAAGTGAAGAAGCCCAAGTCTGGACCTAAGCCTGAGAGTGAGTGCTTCTACTGCAAAGGGACTGGTCACTTGAAGCGGAACTGCCCCAAGTATTTGGCGGATAAGAAGGATGGCAAAGTGAAATGTATATTTGATATACATGTTATTAATGTGTACCTTACTAATGCTTGTAGTAGCGCCTCGATATTTGATACTGGTTCTGTTGCTCATATTTGCAACTCGAAACAGGGGCTACGGATTAAGCGAAGATTGTCTAAGGATGAGGTGACGATGCGCGTGGGAAATGGTTCCAAAGTCGATGTGGTCGCCGTCGGCACACTACCTCTACATCTACCTTCGGGATTAGTTTTAGACCTGAATAATTGTTATTTGGTGCTAGTGTTAAGCATGAATATTATATCTGGATCTTGTTTGATGCGAGACGGTTATTCATTTAAATCAGAGAATAATGGTTGTTTTATTTATATGAGTAATATCTTTTATGGTCATGCACCCTTGATGAGTGGTCTATTTTTACTAAATCTCTATAGTAGTGATACACATATTCATAGTATTGAAGTCAAAAGATATAAGTCTAATAATGATAGTGCAACTTATTTGTGGCACTGCCGTTTAGGTCATATTGGTGTAAAACGCATGAAGAAACTCCATACTGATGGGCTTTTGGAATCGCTTGATTATGAATCACTTGATGCTTGCGAACCATGCCTCATGGGCAAGATGACTAAGACTCCGTTCTCCGGAACAATGGAGCGAGCAACAGACTTGTTGGAAATAATACAGATTGATGTATGCGGTCCGATAGTGTTGAGGCTCGCGGCGGGTATCGTTACTTTCTGACCTTCACAGATGATTTGAGCAGATGTGGGTATATCTACTTGATGAAACATAAGTCTGAAACATTTGAAAAGTTCAAAGAATTTCAGAGTGAAGTGGAAAATCATCGTAACAAGAAAATAAAGTTTCTACGATCTGATCATGGAGGTGAATATTTGAGTTACGAGTTTGATCTTCATTCGAAACAATGCGGAATAGTTTCACAACTCACGCCACCCGGAACACCATAGCGTAATGGTGTGTCCGAACGTCGTAACCGCACTTTATTTGTTCTGGTGCGATCTATGATGTCTCTTACTGATATACCGCTATCATTTTGGGGTTATGCTTTAGAGATGGCTGCATTCATGTTAAGTAGGGCACCATCTAAATCCGTTGAGACGACACCATACGAACTGTGGTTTGGCAAGAAATCAAAGTTGTCGTTTCTTAAAGTTTGGGGCTGCGATGCTTATGTGAAAAGCTTCAACCTGATAAGCTCGAACCCAAATCGGAGAAATGTGTCTTCATAGGATACCCAAAGGAGACTGTTAGGTACACCTCCTATCACAGATCTGAAGGCAAAATATTCGTTGCTAAGAATGGATCCTTTCTAGAGAAGGAGTTTCTCTCAAAAGAAGTGAGTGGGCGGAAAGTAGAACTTGATGAGGTAATTGTACCTGCTCCCTTATTGGAAAGTAGTTCACCACAGAAATCAGTTCCAGTGATTCCTACACCAATTAGTGAGGAACCTAATGATGATGATCATGAAGCTTCTGATCAAGTTACTACCAAACCTTGTAGGTCAACCGGAGTAAGATCCGCACCAGAGTGGTACGGTAATCCTGTTCTGGACGTCATGTTACTTGACCATGACGAACCTACGAACTATGAGGAAGCGATGATGAGCCCAGATTCCGCGAAATGGCTTGAGGCCATGAAATCCGAGATGGGATCCATGTATGAGAACAAAGTGTGGACTTTGGTTGACTTGTCCGATGATCGGCAAGCCATAGAAAATAAATGGATCTTCAAGAAGAAGACCGACGCTGATGGTAATGTTACTGTCTACAAAGCTCGACTTGTTGCAAAAGGTTTTTGACAAGTTCAAGTAGTTGACTACGATGAGACTTTCTCACCCGTAGCGATGCTTAAGTCCGTTCAAATCATGTTAGCAATTGTTGCATTTTATGATTAGGAAATTTGGCAAATGGACGTCAAAACTGCATTCCTGAATGGATTTCTAGAAGAAGAGTTGTATATGATGCAACCAGAACGTTTTGTCGATCCAAAGGGTGCTAATAAAGTGTGCAAGCTCCAGCGATCCATTTATGGACTGGTGCAAGCCTCTCGGAGTTGGAATAAACGTTTTGATAATGTGATCAAAGCATATGGTTTCATACTGCACTTTTGGAGAAGCTCAGATTTACAAGAAAGTGAGTGGGAGCTCAGAGCATTTCTAATATTATATGTGGATGACATATTATTGATTGGAAATGATATAGAATTTCTGGATAGCATAAAAGGATACTTGAATGAGAGTTTTTCTATGAAAGACCTCGGTGAAGCTGCTTACATATTGGGCATCAAGATCTATAGAGATAGATCAAGACGCTTAATTGGACTTTCACAAAGCACATACCTTGATAAGATTTTGAAGAAGTTCAAAATGGATCAGT
Source organism: Aegilops longissima (assembly GCA_021605205.1). Lineage (NCBI taxonomy): Eukaryota > Viridiplantae > Streptophyta > Magnoliopsida > Poales > Poaceae > Aegilops > Aegilops longissima. The sequence continues at coordinate 325,340,057 of CM038680.1, forward strand.
CAAAGAAAAGGGTTCTTGCCTGTTTTACAAGGTGTTAAGTTGAGTGAGACTCAATGCCCGACCACTGCAGAAGATAGAGAGAAAATGAAAGTCATTACCTATGCCTCAGCCATAGGTTCTATCATGTATGCAATGCTGTGTACCAGACCTGATGTGTGCCTTGCTATAAGTATAGTAGGGAGGTACCAAAGTAATCCAGGAGTGGATCACTGGACAACGGTCAAGAACATCCTGAAATACCTAAAGAGGACTAAGGATATATTTCTCGTTTATGGAAGTGACAAAGAGCTCGTCGTAAATGGTTTCGTCGATGCAAGCTTTGACACTGATCCGGATGACTCTAAGTCACAAACCGGATACGTATTTATATTGAATGGTGGAGCTGTCAGTTGGTGCAGTTCCAAATAGAGCATCGTGGCGGGATCTACATGTGAAGCGGAGTACATAGCTGCTTCAGGCAGCAAATGAAGGAGTCTGGATGAAGGAGTTCATATCCGATCTAGGTGTCTAGTGCATCGGGTCCAATGAAAATCTTTTGTGACAATACTGGAGCAATTGCCTTGGCGAAAGAATCCATATTTCACAAGAGAACCAAGCACATCAAGAGACGCTTCAATTCCATCCGCGATCTAGTCAAGGCGGGTGACATAGAAGTTTGCAAAATACATACGGATCTGAATGTTGCAGACCCGTTGACTAAGCCTCTCTCACGAGCAAAACATGATAAGCACCAAGACTCTATGGGTGTTAGAAACATTACTATGTAATCTAGATTATTGACTCTAGTGCAAGTGGGAGACTGAAGGAAATATGCCCTAGAGGCAATAATGAAGTTGTTATTTATATTTCCTTATATCATGATAAATGTTTATTATTCATGCTAGAATTGTATTAACCGGAAACTTAGTACATGTGTGAATATATAGACAAACAGAGTGTCCCTAGTATGCCTCTACTAGACTAGCTCGTTAATCAAAGATGGTTAAGTTTCCTAGCCATAGACATGTGTTGTCATTTAATGAACGGGATCACATCATTAGAGAATTATGTGATGGACAATACCCATCTGTTAGCTTAGCACTATGATCGTTTAGTTTATTGCTATTGATTTCTTCATGACTTATACATGTTCCTATGACTATGAGATTATGCAACTCCCGAATACCAGAGGAACACTTAGTGTGCTACCAAACATCACAGTGTAACTAGGTGATCATAAAGATGCTCTACAGGTGTCTCCGATGGTGTTTTGTTGAGTTGGCATAGATCGAGATTAGGATTTGTCACTCCGATTATCGGAGAGGTATCTCTGGGCCCTCTTGGTAATACACATCACTATAAGCCTTGCAAGCAATGTGACTAATGAGTTAGTTGCGGGATGATGCATTACGGAACGAGTAAAGAGACTTACCGGTAACGAGATTGAACTAGGTATGATGATACCGACGATCGAATCTCGGGCAAGTAACATACCGATGACAAAAGGAACAACGTATGTTGTTATGCGGTTTGACCGATAAAGATCTTCGTAGAATATGTAGGAACCAATATGAGCATCTAGGTTCCGCTATTGGTTATTGACTGGAGATATGTCTCGGTCATGTCTACATAGTTCTCGAACCCGTAGGGTCCGCACGCTTAACGTTTGATGACGATTTGTATTATGAGTTATGTGATTTGATGTAACAAAGGTTGTTCGGAGTCCCGGATGAGATTATGGACATGACGAGGAGTCTCGAAATGGTCGAGACATGAATATTGATATATTGGACCATGTTATTCGGACACCGGAAGTGTTTCGGATAGTTTCGGATAAAACCGGAGTGCCGGAGGGGTTACCGGAACCCCCCGGGGAAGTAATGGGCCTTAGTGGGCCTTAGGGGAGAGAGAGGGCAGCAACCAGGAGGTGGCGCCCTCCAAGGGGAGTACGAATAGGACTAGGGGAGGGGGCGCGGCCCCTCTTTCCCTCTCCTTCCTTCTTCCCCCCTTCCACCAAGTGGAATCCTACTAGGACTTGGAGTCCTAGTAGGACTCCTCTCCTTGGGGCGCGCCTCTAGGGGCCGGCCGGCCTCCTCCATCCCTCCTTTATATACGGGGGAGGGGGCATCCCATAGACACACAAGTTGATCTTTTAGCCATGTGCGGTGCCCCCCTCCACAGAAACACACCTCCGTCATATCGTCGTAGTGCTTAGGCGAAGCCCTGCACCGGTAACTTCATCATCACCGTCACCATGCCATCGTGCTGACGAAACTCTCCCTCGGCCTCAACTAGATCAAAAGTTCGAGGGACGTCACCGAGCTGAACATGTGCAGATCGCGGAGGTGCTGTGCGTTCGGTACTTGGATCGGTTGGATCGCGAAGACGTTCGACTACATCAACCGCATTACTAAACGCTTCCGCTTTCGTTCTACGAGGGTACGTGGACAGACTCTCCCCGCTCGTTGCTATGCTTCTCCTAGATAGATCTTGCGTGTTCGTAGGAATTTTTTGAAATACTATGTTTTCCAACACATCATTCTTCGGAAGTTTAGTGTGACGATTCATTCGAGTGAAACCTGAACAGTGAAGGGAAAGCCATCTGTTCCTTGGTTTCCGGCTCATACCCCAGCTAGGGCAATCAACTATAAACTGACCATATAGCTTGCACTTGAAGTACTTCATTTCCTTTGGAGGCAGTTTCTTAGCGGACTTGAATTATTGTTCTTCATCTATGTTAGATAGAGATAAATTCTGCCTTCGTAGGTTTTTCAGTCTTTTCGTGAGCATCTCAAGTTCCCTTGTAATCTTCTTCTTCATCTTGGGAGCTGCCATTAGTGTGAAAGAATTTCTCCTTCGCTTTCTGAAGAAGTATCTAAATGACCCTCTCCAGTTCCATCTTTTCTTCATGAATTGTTAACAGGGTCATGACGTCAACATAGTTAAGATCTTCAAAGTCCAGTCTTTGTACGATTTCAGCGACGATTGAGTCATAGGAACTGTAAGTGCATCTAGTGCCCCTTAGTGATTTTGGTGTATTGAAGACTTATAGGTTAAGCAACTAATGCGTTTGTGAGTGTACACAGGTCTATAAGTCTATGAGGAGTTTGATATTTACAAAGGAAAGTCGACCCTAAAATGAATTTCTTCAATCAAGAATTTGATATTCAAGACTTTACAAGACTTTGAAAGTGAAGAAATTGGTGTGATTCTCAAGACTTGGTAATCGCTGAGGAATATGAAGCGTGAAGACTTTTGTTTTCGTAGTTTCATTTTCTCTTTCTTGAGTCATAGGAAACACCGTACTGTTAAAGGGGGTCGAGGAAATACTAAGGAAAAATTTCCATTTGATGCTCAACTCAAAATCCTACACCTACCAATCCCTTCGAGTGAAGCTTTTGGAAATCTCATACAGCTTCACCAATTTCTTCAAAGGATGTGAGACGAAGCTCTTCTGGTCACTGAGGAATTTGTTCTGACTGAGGAGTTAGGAATTCGCCAGTGCGAATTGCCTACACAGTGAGGAACATGATAGCCCTGAGGAATTTGATGTTCAAAATTCCGACCGTTCTCGTGTTCTTGCCATGCCACCGTCCCAAATATCTTATCCACCTAACGGTCATATCATTGAAGGGCATTTATGTCTTATCATGTCGGGCTGCTCCCTAGGCTATAAATAGCCGCCCCCTACAACCACTAGTTGGTTGGCTGCTCCGAGAGAACTTGACACTTGTCATTTGAGAGCAACCCATCCTCTGAGGAATTTGAGCGAAAATCATCAAGTGAGGAAAACCCAAAGTGAGGAAAACCCAAAACCAAACCCCAACAAACCCAAAGTGATTGAGCATCATCAAGAAATTGATCCCGTGGATCCGACGCTTTTACCTTTGAAGACTGTGCTTCTTCCAGACGGTTAGGCGTCACGGTCTAGAGCATCCAAGAGGAATTGTGGATTGCCGGTGACCAAGTATGTGAAGGTTTGGAAGTCGCTCAAGACTTACCACGAGTGATTGGACGAGGTCTGCGTGACCTTAGTTCAAGGAGAATACGGTGAGGACTTGGTGTCCCGAGCTGCGTGCTCGGTGGATCGGGTGTCCGGATGCGTGTCCTCGAGTTTAAATACTCACCCGCTCCAACCAGACGTATAACCGAGACAGCAGCTTGAACTGGTCTACCAAATCATTGTCTTCACCAACCTAATCGGTTCTATTTCCTCAACCCTTTCATTTCCTCATTCTTGTGTTGAGTGTTTGTTCATATCTGTGTTTGAAGACTTTGATCAAGACTTTCTCAATTTCCTCGCCCAATTTCTTCACCGCTTGTCTTCATCTTGTGTTATCCTCGTGATTACGCTTTACGTACTCTGTGATTGTCTTCATTTCATCATGATGACTATGCCTGTAATCTGCTATGCTTACTTCGAGTACTTATTCCGATGCATGTATTTCTTAGCTAAGGAATTTCCTCACCAGCAAATTCCTCAAGAAGAATTTGTAAAATTCTCTAAAATCGCCTATTCACCCCCTCTAGTCGATATAACGACTTTCAATTGGTATCGAGCAAGGTACTCCTTGTTCTCGTGTGATTTTGGTTTAACCACCGGAGTTTTAGTTATGTCGACCGCAGTATGATCAAGGTCTCAGCAGGTGTCCTACCTTCGATGGGACGGACTACCCCTCATCGAAGAACAAAATGCTAATGCATCTTGAAGCAATTGACAACGATCTCTCGGTATGTTGTGACAAAAGGTGTTTCCTCACCACACCCTCTCTCGAATGATGCTTGATGTGAAGAGATTCAAGCAACTCGATTCTCAAGCGAAGAATATCATATGTGGCCATCCGAGCAAAGGTCAATATGGAAGAGTGAGTGCTTTGGAATCGCTAAACTCATCCGGGACAGTCTGTCCAAAGTAAATGAAGGTACTTCAACTCAGCGTGACTCTAGAGTTGATGTTCTTCTAATCTCTTCAACCGCTTCAAAAGACTCGACAACGAAAATGTTCAACAAACCTTCGATCGCCTCACCGACATCTCAAATGAGCTTCAAGCACTGGTGCCACCGACATCACCGACCATGAGGTGGTGAAGAAATTGCTAAGATCGCTTGATTCCTCATTTGATACTCGCACCGATGATACAAGAACGAGCTGACTACAAGTCTCTTGATCCTGCCGATATCCTCGAAGGCTAAATACTCACGAAGTTCCAAATTTTGTGAAAAGAGAGATCTCTATGGTTCGGCTATGGAAAAACACGTGCCTCAAGGCCAAGGCTGAATCTGAATCGAGAGTGAAGACTCGTAGTAGCCTTGGAGATCTGAAGAATTTGGCGAGAGCTAGCATCGCTCGTGAAGAAATTCCAGAAATTCACAAGGCGTGGTCGTTTTGGAAAATCCTCAAGAAGCGGTGATTCCTCATCTAGTGACTATAAGCGAAGACTTTGCCACAAATGCAAGAAACCTGGTCACTATATCCAAGATTGTCCTCGATGGGAAAAGGAATTAAGAAAGAAGAAACACAAGGATTACGCTTACGATGACGGAAGAAGAAGAAGAAATCATCCAAATCTTCATCATCAAAATCCTCAAAGCCTTCTTCTCACAAGAAGAGCAGCTCCAAAAGGCTCGGCATTCATTGGCAAGGAAATGGACTCGAAGCTGAATCTGAGGAAAATGAGGAAGAGGAGGAGTCTCAAGAATCCGAATCTGTGTGGCTAGTCCGGCTCTTGCTCGCTTATGTTAGCAAGTCCATCTTCAACATCAAGAAACCGACTCACCGACAAACCCGATGAGGAAAATGATGACTACGCCCCACCTATTGCTTCATGGCAAAAGGTGCCAAGGTACTCAATTACACCTCCTCTGAATCTAGTGAAAATGAATCGATGAGGATCTCAAGCCCAGCTACTCTAAACTTGCTAAGATTGCTATAAAACAACAAAGGGCTTTTGAAAAGGTTCAAAACATGCTAGATAAGAGTGATGATATGTTAGGTGAAGAAATGGATCGCACTCAAGCCCCGATCGAAAATCTTCAGAGAGTTCACCTAGGCTTGACAGCCTTCAAGGTCATCATAACACTCTCTTATCTCGATCATGAGAAACTTTCTTGTGAATTTCTTCAAAGAAAGCAAGATCTTGAGAAGCTAAGAGTGAGTTATGAAGATCTTCGAAGGAGCGATTCATTACTTGCTCAACAAATCAGCGCTTCTCAAGAAGAATTTGTTCCTCCATGCTTAAAGTGCATTGAACGTGAATCGCTAATTCTTCACCAATGTTCAAATGCTTCAACTGTTACAAATTCTTCACCTGCCTCTGCTATCACAAATTCCTCACCGAGGACATTGCTAGTATTATCGGCGATGCAGGGTTGAAGGAATTGTACATGACAGCATGTACAAAAGCCTCAAAGGGCATCGACTCTTTGTGATGTGCTTAAAAGCAGATCCTCAACGAAACCCTAGGAAAGAGGGTATTGCCTTTGAGAGGAAACTCAATGTCGATGGAACGTCTCGAAGCCCGAGCGGTATCCCAAAACCTCATGGGTTGCTGCAAAGGGACCTCCAGCTTGATCCATCTACCTTATCTGGTTTTACATGTGAATTTCCTCATTCGATGATGAGTCATTTGACTCAAACTATAAACTGCTCAAAAATCAGAATGGTGAAGTATTTGCTAGATATGTTGGCACTAATCGCAGAATGGGTTCCCTATGAAGAAAATCTGGGTTCCCAAGAAGTGCCTTGAAAGTCTTCAGTGAATGTCCTCATGACACCACCAAGGAAGAAAAGGAACCCCAAATCAAATTCTTCATATGGACAAAATTCTTCATATGGATCCAAGTCCTCATACGGACCAAATTCCTCACGTGGATCAAATTCCTCAAAAGGATCAAAGTCCTCATATGATTATCATCGTGCTAACAACTCGCTTCGCAGGTAGAGCTAAAGGCTATGAATATGTGCATTATTCTTCAAACCAATATGTTCATAAGTCCTCAAGAATTTCTCTCGCTTATTCATATGCTTACCCTAACCCCTCTTATGTGAAACGAAATGGTTTGGCCTCTATGCCACCATTCTCATATGGTGCTCGCATGAATGATGAACTCTTTGCCACCCCTTCGATGTGGGTGGTGAAGAAAAGAACTAATCTCTTCTGCAGGGTCAGTCTCCAGGCGTGCCTCAACGTCTGAAGAATTTGTTGGGGCTCGACAAAATGCCTGAAAGGACACAGGCTAATCATGATGAAATGAACTTTCATTTCACACGCCCTCATACTACTTATCTGAATACTGACTGATGAAATTCATATGATGAACTTGATATCATATTCTTCACTGATGAAGTATATGAGATCGTAAGTTGTACTAATTCATCTGCAGGATGATCAACCCAAAGCCACTGAGTGGGTTCTCGATAGTGGATGTACAAATCACATGACCGGTGACAAGAATCTATTGATGGATGCTCCTTATCACCGCCTCATCTCAAGCATATCATCTTTGGCCGACAAAGGCAAAAGTCGTATTGGGACTTGGTAAGGTTGCTATCTCTAAGGACATGCACATGGACAAAGTCATGCTTGTTGAGTCTTTAGGATATAACCTCATGTCGGCCTCAATGCTTTGTGATCTTGATATGGTAGTTATCTTTGGCAAGTATCGTTGTGTTGTGATTATGGAAGTCGACAATTCCAAAGTCTTCAAGGCTTTAGGAGAGGAGACTTGTATATTGTTGATTTTTCCACAGACCACAACCAGCCGTGTGTCTACTTGCAAAAGCTTCGTAAGGCTGGCTATGGCATCGACGACTTGGTCACGCAGGCATGAGGAATTTGCACACGCTTGCAAAGAAGAAGCATGTCATTGGCATTGAGAATGTCAAATTCCTCAAGGATCACTTATGCGAACTGTGAAGCTGGAAAATGACCAAGGCCAAGCATCCAAATAAGACTATCATGACCACTACTCGTCCTTCGAATTGCTTCACATGGACCTCTTTGGTCCCAATCATTACTCAGATGTTGTTAATGAAGCATCACTATATGGCTTTGTTATTGTTGATGATTACTCTCGTTACATGGGTACACATTGTTACTTACAAAAATCAAGTGCAGAAATCTTCAAACGATTTTCCTCGAGGGCTTCAACCAACTTTGGTGTGAAGATCAAGCACATCGGAGTGACAATGGAACCGAGTTCAAGAATTCGGACTTGAGGATTATCTTGATGAACTTGGTATTACTCATGAGTTATCTGCCCTTATACTCCTCAAAGAAATGGCGCCGTGGAGCGCAAGAACGTAACTCTTGTTGAGATGGCTCGACTATGCTTGATGAATACAAAACGCCTAGTCGCTTTCGGATTGAAGCAATTGACACTGCGTGCCACATCATCAACAGAGTATATCTTCACAAATTCTTCAAGAAGACTGCCTATGAACTCCTTACGACAAGAAACCCAATGTAAGTTATTTCAAAGTCTTCTTGCTAAATGCTGGATTAGAGATCCTCACCACACCTCTAAATTTGCAATCGAAAGCACATGAAGGTTTTATGCTTGGTTACGGAAAGGACTCGCACACCTACTGTAGTCTTCAACATCACTCTTCACAAGATTGTTGACATCAGAGATGTGCGGTTCGATGAAACTAATGGCTCGCAAAGAGAGCACCTACCTTCAGTGTTAGATTAACCAGCACCGAGGATTCTATCAGTTCAAGGCAACCGAGGATGTCATTCCCATCAAGAAACTGCTGAAGAATTCATTCTGACGCGAAGAACGCCGAGTGGCGCACCAAGATAATGTCAAGAAAATGGTGCCGAGGAAAATGATCAAATTCCTCAAGACAACCAGCTCATCCTCGCGTTGCAAAAGAAGTGCAAGTTGACAAGATCATCGATGACATTGAAGCGCCAGTCCTCTCACTCGCTCAAAAGCTTCACACTTATCTAACTTTTGTGGGCACTATGCTTTTGTCTCTATCACAGAGCCCACTAAGGTAGATGAAGCATTTCGAGCCGGAGTGGATTCAGGCCATGCAAGAAGAATTACATCATTCGAGCTCAACAACGTGCTGGGAACTGGTCAAACGTCCAGATCCTCGCAAGCATAATATCATTGGCACAAAGTGGATCTACCGCAACAAGCAAGATGAAAATGGTCTTGTGGTGAGGAATAAGGCACGACTAGTAGCTCAAGGCTACACGCAGTTGAAGGAATTGATTTCGATGAAACTTTTGCACTGTTGCTAGACTTGAGTCTATTCAAGATATTACTCGCCTATGCTAACCATCACAATATCACTTTATATCAAATGGATGTGAAAAGTGCATTCCTCAATGGTAAGCTTGAGGAAGAAGTATATGTTGCTCAACCCCTGTGTTTTGAAGATCCAAAGAATCGACAAAGTCTTCAGACTAAATAAGGCCCTCTATGGCCTCAAGCAAGCCCCTCGGGCGTGGTATGATACATTGAAGGAATTCTTCGTGAAGAATGGCTTCACACCCGTTCACTCGACCCTACTCTCTTTACTAAATCATATGATGGTGAACTGTTTGTGTGCCAAATATATGTTGATGATATTATCTTTGGCTGTCTCGACCAACGTTATAGTGATGAATTTGCCTATATGATGAGTGAAGAATATCAAATGTCTATGATGGAGAGTTGAAATTCTTCTTAGGTCTTCAAATTCAATCAACAACACAATGGCATATTCATATCTCAGAGAAATACCTCAAAGATGTCCTCAAGAAATTCGCATGCAAGATTGCAAAGGCGTCAAAATTCCTATGCCCACAAATGGCCATCTATGCAATCGATGAAAATGGTATTGACTTCGATCACAAGGTATACCGCCCATGATTGGTTCTTTATTGTACTTATGTGCATCTAGGCCAGATATAATGCTTAGTGTTTGCATGTGTGCCCGATTTCAAGCTACACCAAGGAATCACACCATAAGGTCTGTGAAGCATATTCTTCGATATCTAGCTCACACACCAACACTAGGATTATGGTACCCCAAGGGCTCTACTTTTGATCTCATTGATATTCGACTCGACTATGCTGGTGATCGTGGATCGCAAGTCAACATCTGGTACTTGTCATTTCCTGACGATCTTTGGTCCGTTGGTCCTCAAGAAACAGAATCGTATCACCGCCCATCTTGAAGCTGAATACATTGCTGCTGGCTCTTGTTGTGCTCAATTACTATGGATGAAGCAAACCTCAAGGACTACGGCATCAACGTGAAGAATGTGCCTCTCATCGTGACAATGAGAGTGCCATCAAGATTGCTCACAACCCAGCTTCAGCACTCAAGACAAAGCACATTCAAATTCGCCATCATTTTCTTCGAGATCATGTGTTGAAGGGCGACATCTCCATCGAGCACGTGAAGATCAAGAACAGCTAGCTGATATCTTCACTAAGCCCTTGGATGAGAAGAGATTTAGCAAGTTGCGGTGTGAGCTAAATATCTTAGAATCTTCGAACGTTCTTTGAAAAGGACACACATCCTAACACTTATGCAAAATTGATGACTTAGATGTGCAACACATGAAGAAACGTTTTTCTTCAATCAATGAAGAATAACACTCTAAATGTGAAGAAATTAATGAAGAATTTGATTCTCGTAACCCTCGACAATTGTACGCGGTGTCTGAAATCATCATTCTTATACGTGGGTTACGCCACCACCAAAGTTGAAAATCTTCAATTTGAGTTTTCCTCGCTTTTGAAATTCTTCGCTTTTGAAATTCTTCGCTTTTCAAATTCTTCAGTTTTTCAAATTCTTCAACTTTGCAAAATCTTCACTGCTTCCGCTGCCTTTCTTCATTGGCTATATATATATATGGATTTATGTCCTCTACAAGATTCACTTATGGCTATTTCTTCAAGTCGCTTTTTACGCTAAGTGAATGTGATCGGACCCTTTCCTCTATGCTATACTCAACCCAATCCATTCACAAATTCTTCATGTGCGTTCTACTTTGAAACTCGCTCAAATTCTTCATCGTGTCCTTGATAAATGAAGAAATTGCAACGGAACTTTTAAAACGAATCTTATTCAAACCTTCGCTTTTACCGCTAAACCGCCCCGCATCCCACGATGCATTATTATATTCACCCACGATCGCACACGATCTCCACTACACAGTACGTGGGTGACACATGTCGTGAGAAGGGAAGCGGTCAGGGGCACGTTCGTCCTAAATCTTCGGACGATCCATTTTCACCGTGGCTATAAATACCCCTCTCTCCCTTCCTCACTCTTTTACTTCGCTCGACCTCTCTCCCGCTCGAGCTCCTCAAAACCCTAGCGCCGCCGCTACTCCATCGTCGCCGGTGAGGAAAAGCTTCACCGCTTTGACCTCTTCGCCGACGATTCGCTACCGACCGTGGAATTTCTTCACTCCGCCGTCGCCGTAGCTGATTTCCTCTGCCAAGTTAGGGCGGGAAGATCTGAACGATTTAACTTCTCAACTGTTCATCTCAGTTCGTCGTGTTCTTCACTTCGTAAATTAAAAGTTACTTTTATTACTCGCTTTGATTCTCAAATCTTCTTCAAATTCTTCAAAGGTGTTTATTTCAAATTCTCACACATATGAACACCTCAAATCTCTTGACTCATTTCTCTAAGCAATGATTTTCTTCAAGATTCCTCAATTGTGTGGATCTTCGATCTATACAACTCGAACCTAAGATAAAGAACGCTTATTGAAATTCTTCAAGGCTCATCTGGTCAAAATCCTCAAACTTGTTCTTTTGAAAACCCTCCGAGAACGATATGACCTCTTCAAATTCCTCGCACCTATACTCTGCTCACAGTACAAATGTCTGCTGCTGAATCCCTAGGTTCTCATCAACTTAACTCATTTGCAGCGTTCCTCGAAGAAAACTGCACACTTCTTCAGAGAACTCAATTGTTCAATTTCCTCACCAAGAAAATGGCGATGGCAAGAAGCCGCAGAAGGGAGGAAAGAAACCCGAGGTCATGACAAGATTCAAATCCCCGAGGAAATATATGCTGACTCTCGTACACCGATGAGGAAAGCAAAAATCAACGCAAGGTGCGATTCGTAAGATTGAACGGAGATGGGCACGGAATGGAAGGAATACCGATATGTAACACCTAAGTACATGAAGAAATTCGCTAAATCCTCCATGCCCAAGAGCTCCTTTGGCACTAGGCCAAATAGCTGATCCCACTAGCGCCAAACGCGTGAGGACTTTCCGATGAGGGGCTAAACGCCAAGCAAAGTTGGCTAAGCAAGCAAAGGAAGCGATGAAGAAATTCAATGAGGATTCTCGCTGCTGCATCGCCATCGAGGTCTCGGTCAAACCGAGGAAATCAATGCAAAAGAAGCCGCTCATAAGCCAAGTGCTTCATCATCTGTGCCCTCACGGCCAAGTTCCTCAAAGAAGCACCTTCCAAGCAAATTCCTCACACTGCCTGCTGCTCCACCAAAGTCCTCAACAGCTCGGCCCAAACCTTCGCCTCCTGTGCACCTAGCTACATGTCAAAGGACTGCTGGTTTCTCAATTGCCTCGAGCATCTCTGCAAGTTCCTCACTGCCCTCAATTCTTCATCTAGCCCGACTCTGCTGAAGACAAAAGCAACAATTGACGTGGTCCTCGGCCTAGCCCAAGGAAGAAACAGCTTGTAGTCCACGTACATCGATGATGAGGCATCCGATGAAGAACTTGAAGAAATCATCGAGACCGCCAAGTTAGGGCCGCTAGAGCCAAAGGTACATCCGTGCCACGCTTTTGGACCCAAAGAAAGTCCTCGACTTCATCGACCTCGCACAATGATCCCAATACCCTCTCGCTCGATCTTCCTTTGACACTGGTCAAAGTCATACCGACTCACTTCATCGCTGAAGAAAATGGAAGTTTGAGAAGGCGAGGGAAATCAAGAAGGCTCAATACAGAAGGAGAGGTTCTCAAGAAAATGTTGTCAAGATGACACCGAGGAACTCCTTCAAATCCAAACCGACATTCGAACCTCAAGAAGAACTTCGACACATACTATGCTGATTGGCAAGTAGTCAAGACCAGATTCGCCGATCCGACGAAGAAACTCACAAGTGTTGCTGCACTGCAACGTGAAAATCCTCAGTCAAGCATCAGCTCAGCCTCTCAAGAAAATGCTGATTCTGTGGCTGATGAAGAAATTCCAGCCACCGAAGAAATTGCCAGGCACCCACTAGTGGTGCGCTGAAGAAACTGCCAAGACAGGGAACTGCATCGCTTGCTCTCAAGAAATCTGCACCAAATTCCTCACTCCTCCTGCGCCAACTCCAACTCCAATTCTTCCATCCGCTTCGATGTGAAGAAAACAAAGGTCATGAACGAGCTGTCAGGAAGAAAAGGAAAGCATCACCGTCAGATTCTTCTACTGCGAAGAAATTGAAGCCAATGACCAGCTCCATTGAAGACCCAATTGATGCTATTCCAATTTCCTCCGTACCATCAAAGGAAGTAGTTCCTTTTGGAGAAGAATATGAAATCCCAACCGGATCGATGAAGAACATCAATCTCCGCTTCATCGGAGAAAATTGATGAAGAAATTGAAGTGGAAGCAATCCTTCAACTCCGGTTATTTCCTCATCGACCATGAAATTCCTCAAGCTGGTATCGAGGAAATGAAAATGAAGATGTGGATATTGGATGCACCACTCCAAAGGTGATCAATGATGACTTTTGGGAAAGTCAAGATCCCAATACTCCTCTCTTCACCCCGCTTCAACAAGTTCCTCACTCCCCGCATGATCGTCCCAGATAGACTCAAGAAAATCAACCCATCGGTTCTGCATGAAGAAATTCCAGCCACTAGTGCCGATGAAACTGCCTTCGCTGAAAATCCTCGATCGCATGTTGAGGACCAAGAAATTCCTCAAGTCAAGAACCTGAACTTATGATTCCAGAGGTGGTGATGCAACTCATCGACACCCTCTGCCCAAGCAAAAGAATCCGTTCTCAACCAAACAAAAGTTCAAGGTGAAGATTTCTTTGCCGAGCATGTGTTCTTCATCAATATAATCCTTATGATTCTCTCGAATTAGGAAGAGGCGCTCGAATGCCACCAAGCCAACTTCTATTCCTCGCTTTTCAACAAGGACAAAATCTTCGATCATGCCCATATTCCTCATGTGGATATGGAGTCACCGCTGTGCTTTGAGCCCGCCCTAAGTGTTCTTCACGACGCAGTCTCCTAAACTTCAGACCGATATTTGTGATTGGAGCGAAGAGCTAATTCTTCGATTCTATGCAACCTCGCACATCACCGGAGACGCTCAAGATGTAACTTCATGGGTCTTGGATTGATGACCGAAAACACCCACTACAAGGCACCAAAGAAGTGAATTGCTTCGCCCTCCCACTCGATCCTCCGATTGATGGTGCACGTCGCATCTATGAAGAAAAGGAACTTTCAAATCACTATATGCAAGTGCCGATGAAGCCATTGAAGCCAAGGCAGCACCAAGAACCAAATTCCTCGTCAAGGAATTATTATATGTGCCTCGGACCGCCTATCGAATTTTGACGAAGACTATGAGTCCTATCAAGGGCCACGACTCGAATGATGAAGAGGTCGTTGGCATCATGAAGAATATGCTTTTCAACATCATCCATGGCGTTCCGTCAATTTCCATGATTTCTTCATGAGGACTCGCTAACATTGCCATGTCACCTTTTGAGTGAAGCCTTATGCACCTTGGATTATGAGATTCATCAGTCAAGATCTTCACCTTTGAATTACAAGGTCGACACTTTGAACCACCGCAGCTACCGCCTCGATTGAAGTCCTCAAACGGCCAATTGCCTCACCGATGAAAAGGGAAAGGCTCTGCTGTGATAGATGAAGGCATTCGTCCATTGGATGGACAGTTTAGCAGCAAAGATCCTACTCCACCAATGATGACTCGCCACACATGACTCAAAGAAGAATACCTCGCTTAAGCATAGTCCTCAAGCTATCGCACCTGTGGTGATGATGATCGTGAATTACTCCTCGCCTTCATCGGAAGGTTGATCGCAATCATAAGTGGGTCAAACGTCAATTTGGCACTCTTCTTTACAACATGACCTCAACTCACAATGCAAAGAAGAAAACCACTACTACCTTCATGAAACCTTCAAGCGCACTGGGCTGTTCTTTCACATGTCTACAATGAAGAAGAACTGCAATCAATGGGACTCAAGGAAGAATTTGACTGGTCTGCACCTCCTCCAAGAAATTCAAGAAGGTCAAAGTTCCTTCCTTAGTGGCTAGCTCCTATTCTTCATCTCGCGACAATCGATGAAAATGAAGATTTGGAAGACATCGCTGCTGGTCCTACTTCGACAAACAACCCCGACAATGTCAAGCGCCCGCCTTCAACTTGAAATTCTTCAAGAGCGTTAGTCCTCGCCGATCCTTTTGGTCATTTGATGACAAAGGGGAGAAATTTGAGTTAGTCTTCAAGCGGGTCTCGCTTTTGTCTATATACAATATTTTATTAAGTTACAACTCTCGCTCTTCCGAAACCTTTTATTGGATCGAGTTGTAATCTTAAACCCGATGGTGCTTTGATACTTTTGATGCATTATGCTTTTGCTCTATGCTCGATTACGATAGTGTTGATATGCTCGATATTTGTTATGCTCGATCCTCATGAGCTCGTTGAAAATCTTCAAATCGATTTGGGATCCGATACTCATAGTTTCAAATTCCTCATACGCATTGGGCTCGATACTCTTTATGCATTATTTTGCATGCTCGCATATCATCAAGCACCATATTTCATCATGCATTTCAAATTCCTCATATTATATGTCAAATCGTGTATGAATTACAAGATATAGGGGAGATCTCCATGATTCAATTCTTCAAATGTGCATTGCCTCAAAAGCAAATTCCTCACTATGCACATCTTCGGGGAGTTCTTCTATATCTTGCAATCAAAATCCTCATTATCGAGATTTACACTTCATATATTTATCCTCATTGAAAACTTAACCTATGTTGTCATCAATCACCAAAAGGGGGAGATTGTAAGTGCATCTAGTGCCCTTAGTGATTTTGGTGTATTGAAGACTTATAGGTTAAGTAACTAATGCGCTTGTGAGTGTACACAGTCTATAAGTCTATGAGGAGTTTGATATTTACAAAGGAAAGTCGAATTCTAAAATGAATTTCTTCAATCAAGAATTTGATATTCAAGACTTTCAAGACTTTGAAAGTGAAGAAATTGGTGTGATTCTCAAGACTTGGTAATCGCTGAGGAATATGAAGCGTGAAGACTTTTGTTTTCGTAGTTTCATTTTCTCTTTCTTGAGTCATAGGAAACACCGTCTTCGTTAAAGGGGGTCGAGGAAATACTAAGGAAAAATTTCCATTTGATGCTCAACTCAAAATCCTACACCTACCAATCCCTTCGAGTGAAGCTTTTGAAATCTCATACAGTTCAATCAATTTCTTCATGATGAGAGACGAAGCTCTTCCGTCGCCGAGGAATTTGTTCTGACGAGGAGTTAGGAATTCGCCAAAGTCGAATTGCCTACACAAGGAGGAACATGATAGCCCCGAGGAATTTGATGTTCAAAATTCCGACCGTTCTTTATCTTCGGCCACTGTCCCAAATATCTTATCCACCTAACGGTCATATCATTGAAGGGCATTTATGTCTTATCATGTCGGGCTGCTCCTAGGCTATAAATAGCCGCCTCACAACCACTAGTTGGTTGGCTGCTCGAGAACTTGACACTTGTCATTTGAGAGCAACCCATCCTCCGAGGAATTTGAGCGAAAATCATCAAGTGAGGAAAACCCAAAGTGAGGAAAACCCAAAACCAAACCCCAACAAACCCAAAGTGATTGAGCATCATCAAGAAATTGATCCCGCGTGGATCCGACGCTTTTTACCTTTGAAGATTGTGCTTCTTCCAGACGGTTAGGCGTCACGGTCTAGAGCATCCAAGAGGAATTGTGGATCGCCGGGTGACCAAGTATGTGAAGGTTTGGAAGTCGCCTGAAGACTTACCACGAGTGATTGGACGAGGTCTGCGTGACCTTAGTTCAAGGAGAATACGGTGAGGACTTGGTGTCCCGAGCTGCGTGCTCAAGGATCGGGTGTCCGGATCTGCGTGTCCTCGAGTTTAAATACTCACCGCTCCAACCAGACGCATAACCGAGACAGCAGTTGGAACTGGTCTACCAAATCATTGTCTTCACCAACCTAATCGGTTCTATTTCCTCAACCCTTTCATTTCCTCATTATTGTGTTGAGTGTTTGTTCATATCTGTGTTTGAAGACTTTGATCAAGACTTTCTCAATTTCCTCGCCCAATTTCTTCACCGCTTTGTCTTCATCTTGTGTTATCCTGTGATTACGCTTTACAGACTCTGATTGTCTTCATTTCATCATGATGACTATGCTTGTAATCTGCTATGCTTACTTCGAGTACTTATTCCGCTGCATGTATTTCTTCGCTAAGGAATTTCCTCACCACAAATTCCTCGAAGAAGAATTTGTAAAATTCTCTAAAAATCGCCTATTCACCCCCCCTCTAGTCGATATAACGCACTTTCAATTGGTATCAGAGCAAGGTACTCCCTTGTTCTGTGTGATTTTGGTTTAACCACCTGGAGTTTTAGTTATGTCGACCGCAGGTATGATCAAGGTCTCAAAGCAGGTGTCCTACATTCGATGGGACGGACTACCCCTACTGGAAGAACAAAATGCGAATGCATCTTGAAGCAATTGACAACGATCTCTGGTATGTTGTGACAAAAGGTGTTTCCTCACTCACACCCTCTCTGAATGATGCTGATGTGAAGAGATTCAAGCAACTCGATTCTCAAGCGAAGAATATCATATGTGGCCATCTGAGCAAAGGTCAATATGGAAGAGTGAGTGCTTTGGAATCGCCAAACTCATCCGGGACAGGCTGTCCAAAGTAAATGAAGGTACTTCAACTCAGCGTGACTCTAGAGTTGATGTTCTTCTAATCTCTTCAACCGCTTCAAAAGACTCGACAACGAAAATGTTCAACAAACCTTCGATCGCTTCACCGACATCTCAAATGAGCTTCAAGCACTGGTGCCACCGACATCACCGACCATGAGGTGGTGAAGAAATTGCTAAGATCGCTGATTCCTCATTTGATACTCCGCACCGATGATACAAGAACGAGCTGACTACAAGTCTCTTGATCCTGCCGATATCCTCGAAGGCTAAATACTCACGAGTTCCACTTTGTCAAAAAGAGAGATCTCTATGGTTCGGCTATGGAAAACACGTGCCTCAAGGCCAAGGCTGAATCTGAATCTGAGAGTGAAGACTCGTAGTAGCCTTGGAGATCCTGAAGAATTTGGCCAGAGCTAGCACCGCTCGTGAAGAAATTCCAGAAATTCACAAGGCGTGGTCGTTTTGGAAAATCCTCAAGAAGCAAGTGATTCCTCATCTAGTGACTATAAGCGAAGACTTTGCCACAAATGCAAGAAACCTGGTCACTATATCCAAGATTGTCCTCGATGGGAAAAGGAATTAAGAAAGAAGAAACACAAGGATTACAGCCTCGATGACGTGAAGAAGAAGAAGAAATCATCCAAATCTTCATCATCAAAATCCTCAAAGCCTTCTTCTCACAAGAAGAGCAGCTCCAAAAAGGCTCTGGCATTCATTGGCAAGGAAATGGACTCAAGCTGAATCGAGGAAAATGAGGAAGAGGAGGAGTCTCAAGAATCCGAACTGTGTGGCTAGTCCGGCTCTTGCTACGCCTATGTTAGCAAGTCCATCTTCAACATCAAGAAACCGACTCCACCGACAAACCCGATGAGGAAAATGATGACTACGCCCCACCTATTGCTTCATGGCAAAAGGTGCCAAGGTACTCAATTACACCTCCTCTGAATCTAGTGAAAATGAATCGATGAGGATCTCAAGCCCACTACTCTAAACTTGCTAAGATTGCTATAAAACAACAAAGGGCTTTTGAAAAGGTTCAAAACATGCTAGATAAGAGTGATGATATGTTAGGTGAAGAATGGATCGCACTCAAGCCCCGATCGAAAATCTTCAGAGAGTTCGCCTAGGCTTGACAGCTTTTCAAGGTCATCATAACACTCTCTTATCTCGATCATGAGAAACTTTCTTGTGAATTTCTTCAAAGAAAGCAAGATCTTGAGAAGCTAAGAGTGAGTTATGAAGATCTTCGTAAGGAGCGCGATTCATTACTTGCTCAACAAATCAGCGCCTCTCAAGAAGAATTTGTTCCTCCATGCTTAAAGTGCATTGAACGTGAATCGCTAATTCTTCACCAAATGTTCAAATGCTTCAACTGTTACAAATTCTTCACCGCCTCTGCTATCACAAATTCTCACCGAGGACATTGCTAGTATTATCGGCGATGCAGGGTTGAAGGAATTGTACATGACAGTATGTACAAAAGCCTCAAAGGGCATCGACTCTTTGTGATGTGCTTAAAAGCAGATCCTCAACAGAAACCCTAGGAAAGAGGGTATTGCCTTTGAGAGGAAACTCAATGTCGATGGAACGATCGAAGCCCGAGCAAGATCCCAAAACCTCATGGGTTGTGCAAAGGGACCTCCATTGATCCATCTACCTTATCTGGTTTTACATGTGAATTTCCTCATTCTGATGATGAGTCATTTGACTCAAACTATAAACTGTTCAAAAATCAGAATGGTGAGGTATTTGCTAGATATGTTGGCACTAACTGCAGGAACAGTTCCCCTATGAAGAAAATCTGGGTTCCCAAGAAGTGCCTTGAAAGTCTTCGTGAATGTCCTCATGACACCACCAAAGAAGAAAAGGAACCCCAAATCAAATTCTTCATATGGACAAAATTCTTCATATGGATCCAAGTCCTCATACGGACCAAATTCCTCACGTGGATCGAATTCCTCAAAAGGATCAAAGTCCTCATATGATTATCATCGTGCTAACAACTCGCTTTCAGTAGGTAGAGCTAAAGGCTATGAATATGTGCATTATTCTTCAAACCAATATGTTCATGAGTCCTCAAGAATTTCTCTCGCTTATTCATATGCTTACCCTAACCCTCTTATGTGAAACGAAATGGTTTGGCCTCTATGCCACCATTCTCATATGGTGCTCGCAGAATGATGAACTCTTTGCCACCCCTTCAGATGTGGGTGGTGAATAAAAGAACTAATCTCTTCTCGCAGGTCAGTCTCGAGGCGTGCCTCAACGCCTCAAGAATTTGTTTGGGGGCCCTACAAAATGCCCGAAAGGACACAGCTAATCATGATGAAATGAACTTTCATTTCACACGCCCTCATACTACTTATCTGAATATCGATGATGAAATTCATATGATGAACTTGATATCATATTCTTCACGATGAAGTATATGAGATCGTAAGTTGTACTAATTCATCTGCAGGATGATCAACCCAAAGCCACCGAGTGGGTTCTCGATAGTGGATGTACAAATCACATGACCGTGACAAGAATCTATTGATGGATGCTCCCTTATCACCGCCTCATCTCAAGCATATCATCTTTATTGACAAAGGCAAAAGTCGTATTGGGACTTGGTAAGGTTGCTATCTCTAAGGACATGCACATGGACAAAGTCATGCTTGTTGAGTCTTTAGGATATAACCTCATGTCAGTCTCAATGCTTTGTGATCTCGATATGGTAGTTATCTTTGGCAAGTATCGCTGTGTTGTGATTATGGAAGTCGACAATTCCAAAGTCTTCAAGGCTTTAGGAGAGGAGACTTGTATATTGTTGATTTTTCCACGTGACCACAACCAGCCGTGTGTCTACTTGCAAAAGCTTCGTATATCTGGCTATGGCATCGACGACTTGGTCACGCAGCATGAGGAATTTGCACACGCTTGCAAAGAAGAAGCATGTCATTGGCATTGAGAATGTCAAATTCCTCAAGGATCACTTATGCGAGCCCGTGAAGTCGAAAAATGACCAAGGCCAAGCATCCAAATAAGACTATCATGACCACTACTCGTCCCTTCGAATTGCTTCACATGGACCTCTTCGGTCCCAATCATTACTCAGATGTTGTTAATGAAGCATCACTATATGGCTTTGTTATTGTTGATGATTACTCTCGTTACACATGGGTACACATTGTTACTTACAAAAATCAAGTGCAGAAATCTTCAAACGATTTTCCTCGAGGGCTTCAACCAACTTTGGTGTGAAGATCAAGCAGGACTACAAGTCTTTGATCCCCGATATCCTCGAAGGTAAAACTCACGAAGTTCCAAATTTGTAAAAGAGAGATCTCTATGGTTCGCTAGGAAAACACGTGTCTCAAGGCCAAGGCTGAATCAATCGAGAGTGAAGACTCGTAGTAGCCTTGGAGATCCCAAGAATTTGGCCAGAGCTAGATCGCCGTGAAGAAATTCCAGAAATTCACAAGGCGTGGTCGCTTTGGAAAATCCTCAAGAAGGGATTCCTCATCTAGTGACTATAAGCTAAGACTTTGCCACAAATGCAAGAAACCTGGTCACTATATCCAAGATTGTCCTCGGGAAAAGGAATTAAGAAAGAAGAAACACAAGGATTACGCCTGAGACGGAAGAAGAAGAAGAAATCATCCAAATCTTCATCATCAAAATCCTCAAAGCCTTCTTCTCACAAGAAGAGCAGCTCCAAAAGGCTCGCATTCATTGGCAAGGAAATGGACTCGTTGAACTGAGGAAAATGAGGAAGAGGAGGAGTCTCAAGAATCCAACTGTGGGCTAGTCCGGCTCTTGCACGCTTATGTTAGCAAGTCCATCTTCAACATCAAGAAACCGACTCACCGACAAACCCGATGAGGAAAATGATGACTACGCCCCACCTATTGCTTCATGGCAAAAGGTGCCAAGGTACTCAATTACACCCTCCAATCTAGTGAAAATGAATCGATGAGGATCTCAAGCCCAGCTACTCTAAACTTGCTAAGATTGCTATAAACAACAAAGGGCTTTTGAAAAGGTTCAAAACATGCTAGATAAGAGTGATGATATGTTAGGTGAAGAAATGGATCGCATCAAGCCCCGATCGAAAATCTTCAGAGAGTTCGCCTAGGCTTGACAGCCTTTCAAGGTCATCATAACACTCTCTTATCTCGATCATGAGAAACTTTCTTTGAATTTCTTCAAAGAAAGCAAGATCTTGAGAAGCTAAGAGTGAGTTATGAAGATCTTCGTAGGGCGATTCATTACTTGCTCAACAAATCAGCGCTTCTCAAGAAGAATTTGTTCCTCCATGCTTAAAGTGCATTGAACGTGAATCGCTAATTCTTCACCGAATGTTCAAATGCTTCAACTGTTAAATTCTTCACCTGCTCTCTATCACAAATTCTCACCGAGGACATTGCTAGTATTATCGGCGATGCAGGGTTGAAGGAATTGTACATGACAGCATGTACAAAAGCCTCAAAGGGCATCGACTTTGTGATGTGCTTAAAAGGATCCTCAAGAAACCCTAGGAAAGAGGGTATTGCCTTGAGAGGAAACTCAATGTCGATGGAACGGATCGAAGCCCGAGCAAAGATCCCAAAACCTCATGGGTTGCTGCAAAGGGACCTCCAGCTGATCCATCTACCTTATCGGTTTTACATGTGAATTTCTCATTCGATGATGAGTCATTTGACTCAAACTATAAACTGCTCAAAAATCGAATGGTGAGGTATTTGCTAGATATGTTGGCACTAATCGAGAAGGCCCTATGAAGAAAATCTGGGTTCCCAAGAAGTGCCTTGAAAGTCTTCAGTGAATGTCCTCATGACACCACCAAGGAAGAAAAGGAACCCCAAATCAAATTCTTCATATGGACAAAATTCTTCATATGGATCCAAGTCCTCATACGACCAAATTCTCACGGGATCAAATTCCTCAAAAGGATCAAAGTCCTCATATGATTATCATCGTATAATAACTCGCTTTCGCAGGTAGAGCTAAAGGCTATGAATATGTGCATTATTCTTCAAACCAATATGTTCATGAGTCCTCAAGAATTTCTCCGCTTATTCATATGCTTACCCTAACCCCTCTTATGTGAAACGAAATGGTTTGGCCTCTATGCCACCATTCTCATATGGTGCTCGCAAATGATGAACTCTTTGCCACCCCTTCCGTATGTGGGTGGTGAAAAAAAGAACTAATCTCTTCAAGGTCAGTCTCCGCACGCGCCTCAACGCCCAAGAATTTGTCGGGGCCCGACAAAATGCCCGAAAGGACACAAGAATCATGATGAAATGAACTTTCATTTCACACGCCCTCATACTACTTATCTAATATCGACCGATGAAATTATGATGAACTTGATATCATATTCTTCACCGATGAAGTATATGAGATCGTAGTTGTACTAATTCATCCGCAGGATGATCAACCCAAAGCCACCGAGTGGGTTCTCATAGTGGATGTACAAATCACATGACCGGTGACAAGAATCTATTGATGGATGCCCTTATCACCGCCTCATCTCAAGCATATCATCTTTGCCGACAAAGGCAAAAGTCGTATTGGGACTTGGTAAGGTTGCTATTCTAGGACATGCACATGGACAAAGTCATGCTTGTTGAGTCTTTAGGATATAACCTCATGTCCTCAATGCTTTGTGATCTGATATGGTAGTTATCTTTGGCAAGTATCACTTGTGTGATTATGGAAGTTTACAACCCAAAGTCTTCAAGGCTTTAGGAGAGGAGACTTGTATATTGTTGATTTTTCCACGGACCACAACCAGCCGTGGTTCTACTTGCAAAAGCTTCGTTGGCTATGGCATCGATTTACTTGGTCACGCAGGCATGAGGAATTTGCACACGCCAAAGAAGAAGCATGTCATTGGCATTGAGAATGTCAAATTCTCAAGGATCACTTATGGGGCCGTGAAGCGAAAATGACCAAGGCCAAGCATCCAAATAAGACTATCATGACCACTACTGTCCCTTCGAATTGCTTCACATGGACCTCTTCGGTCCCAATCATTACTCGATGTTGTTAATGAAGCATCACTATATGGCTTTGTTATTGTTGATGATTACCTCCTAAATGGGTACACATTGTTACTAAAAAATCAAGTGTGAAATTCAAACGATTTTTCCTCGAGGGCTTCAACCAACTTTTGTGAAGATCAAGCACATCAGAGTGACAATGGAACCGAGTTCAAGAATTGGACTTGAGGATTATCTTGATGAACTTGGTATTACTCATGAGTTATCCGCCTTATACTCCTCAAAGAAATGGCGTGGAGCGCAAGAAGTAACTCTTGTTGAGATGGCTCGACTATGCTTGATGAATACAAACGCCTAGTCGCTTTCGGATTGAAGCAATTGACACGCGCACATCATCAACAGAGTATATCTTCACAAATTCTTCAAGAAGACGCCTATGAACTCCTTACGCATAAGAAACCCAATGTAAGTTATTTCAAAGTCTTTGCTAAATGCTGGATTAGAGATCCTCACCACACCTCTAAATTTGCAACAAAGCACATGAAGGTTTTATGCTTGGTTACGGAAGGACTCAGACACCTACGTAGTCTTCAACATCACTCTTCACAAGATTGTTGACACGAGATGTGCGGTTCGATGAAACTAATGGCTCGCAAAGAGAGCACCTACCTTCGGTTAGATTAACCAGACCGAGGATTCTATCGTTCAAGGCAACCGAGGATATCATTCCCATCAAGAAACTGCAAGAATTCATTCCGACGCGAAGAACGCCGAGGATGCACCAAGATAATGTCAAGAAAATGGTGCCGAGGAAAATGGTCAATTCTCAAGACAACCAGCTCATCCTCGCTGTAAAAAGAAGTGGTTGACAAGATCATCGATGACATTGAAGCGCCAGTCCTCTCACTCGCCAAAAGCTTCACACTTATCTAACTTTTGTGGGCACTATGCTTTTGTCTCTATCACGAGCCCACTAAGGTAGATGAAGCATTTCGAGCCGGGGATTCAGCCATGCAAGAAGAATTACATCGCCGAGCTCAACAACGCGGAACGGTCAAACGTCCCAGATCCTCGCAAGCATAATATCATTGGCACAAAGTGGATCTACCGACAAGCAAGATGAAATGGTCTTGTGGTGAGGAATAAGGCACGACTAGTAGCTCAAGGCTACACGCAGGTTGAAGGAATTGATTTCGATGAAACTTTTGCACTGCTGCTAGACTTGAGTCTATTCGATATTACCGCTATGCTAACCATCACAATATCACTTTATATCAAATGGATGTGAAAAGTGTATTCCTCAATGGTAAGCTTGAGGAAGAAGTATATGTTGCTCAACCCCTGTGTTTTGAAGATCCAAAGAATCCCACAAAGTCTTCAGACTAAATAAGGCCCTCTATGGCTTCAAGCAAGCCCCCAGGTGGTATGATACATTGAAGGAATTCTTCGTGAAGAATGGCTTCACACCGTTCACTTTCGACCTACTCTCTTTACTAAATCATATGATGGTGAACTGTTTGTGCCAAATATATGTTGATGATATTATCTTCTCGACGACCAACGTTATAGTGATGAATTTGTTTATATGATGAGTGAAGAATATCAAATGTCTATGATGGAGAGTTGAAATTCTTCTTAGGTCTTCAAATTCCAACAACACAATGGCATATTCATATCTCAGAGAAATACCTCAAAGATGTCCCAAGAAATTCGCATGCAAGATTGCAAAGGCTAAAATTCCTATGCCCACAAATGGCCATCTATGCAATCGATGAAAATGGTATTGACTTCGATCACAAGGTATACCGCCCATGATTGGTTCTTTATTGTACTTATGTGCATCTAGGCCAGAATAATGCTTAGTGTTTGCATTGTGCCCGATTTCAAGCTACACCGGGAATCACACCATAAGGGAAGCATATTCTTCGATATCTAGCTCACACACCAACACTAGGATTATGGTACCCCAAGGGCTCTACTTTTGATCTCATTGATATTCTGACTGACTATGCCGGTGATCGTGGATCGCAAGTCAACGTCCGGTACTTGTCATTTCCGACGATCTTTGGTCCGTTGGTCCTCAAGAAACAGAATCGTATCACCGTCCATCCGAAGCTGAATACATTGCTGCCGCTCTTGTTGTGCTCAATTACTATGGATGAAGCAAACCTCAAGGACTACGGCATCAACGTGAAGAATGTGCCTCATCGGACAATGAGAGTGCCATCAAGATTGCTCACAACCCGCTCAAGACTCAAGACAAAGCACATTCAAATTGCCATCATTTTCTTCGAGATCATGTGTTGAAGGGCGACATTCCATCGAAAGCACGTGAAGATCAAGAACAGCTAGTGATATCTTCACTAAGCCCTTGATGAGAAGAGATTTAGCAAGTTGGGTGAGCTAAATATCTTAGAATCTTCGAACGCTTTTGAAAAGGACACACATCCTAACACTTATGCAAAATTGATGACTTAGATGTGCAACACATGAAGAAACGTTTTTTCAATCAATGAAGAATAATACTCTAAATGTGAAGAAATTAATGAAGAATTGATTCTCGTAACCCTACCACAATTGTACGCTGTGTCTGAAATCATCATTCTTATACGGGGTTACGCCACCACCAAAGTTGAAAATCTTTAATTTGAGTTTTCCTCGCTTTTGAAATTCTTCGCTTTTGAAATTCTTCGCCAAATTCTTCCTTTCAAATTCTTCAACTTTGCAAAATCTTCATGCTTCCTGCCTTCTTCATTGGCTTATATATATGGATTTATGTCCTCACAGATTCACTTATGGTTATTTCTTCAAGTCGCTCGCTAAGTGAATGTGATCGGACCTTTCCTCTATGCTATACTCAACCCAATCCATTCACAAATTCTTCATGTGGCTTCTACTTTGAAACTCGCTCAAATTCTTCACGTGTCCTTGAAAACAAGAAATTGCAACGGAACTTTTAAAACGAATCTTATTCAAACCTTCGCTTTTCCATTAAACCGCCCGCATCCCACGATGCATTATTATATTCACCCACGATCGCACATGATCTCCACTACACGACGGGTGAACATGTCGAGAAGGAAGCGGTCAGGCACGCTCTTCCTAAATCTTCTGACGATCCATTTTCACCGGGCTATAAATACCTCTCTCCCTTCTCACTTTTATTGCCGACCTCTCCCGCCGAGCCCTCAAACCCTAGCGCCCGCACTCCATCGCCGGTGAGGAAAAGCTTCACCGCTTTGACCTTCCCGACGATTGCACG
>CM038680.1:325367353-325664810 GCA_021605205.1 Aegilops longissima
CGTGGTCCTCGGCCTAGCCCAAGGAAGAAACAGCTTGTAGTCCACGTGCCATCGATGATGAGGCATCCGATGAAGAACTTGAAGAAATCATCGAGACCGCCAAGTTAGGGCCGCTAGAGCCAAAGGTACATCTGTGCCACTTTGCTTTTGGACCCAAAGAAAGTCCTCGACTTCATCGACCTCCGCACAATGATCCCAATACCCTCTGCTGATCTTCCTTTGACACTGGTCAAAGTCATGCGTTGACTCACTTCATCGCTGAAGAAAATGGAAGTTTGAGAAGGCGAGGGAAATCAAGAAGGCTCAATACAGAAGGAGAGGTTCCTCAAGAAAATGTTGTCAAGATGACACCGAGGAACTCCTTCAAATCCAAACCGACATTCAGAACCTCAAGAAGAACTTGACACATACTATGCTGATTGGCAAGTAGTCAAGACCAGATTAAATCGATCGACGAAGAAACTCACAAGTGTTGCTGCACTCTGCAACGTGAAAATCCTCAGTCAAGCATCGGTTCAGCCTCATCAAGAAAATGCTGATTCGTGGCTGATGAAGAAATTCCAGCCACCGAAGAAATTGCAGGCACCCACTAGTGGTGCGCAAGAAACTACTCAAGACAGGGAACCGCATCGATTGCTCTCAAGAAACTGCACCAAATTCCTCAGCTCCTCCTGCGCCAACTCCAACTCCAATTCTTCCATCTCGCTTCGATGTGAAGAAACAAAGGTCATGAACGAGCTGTGAAGAAAAGGAAAGCATCATTGCGTCGATTCTTCGTGCACAAGAAATTGAAGCCAATGACCAGCTCCATTGAAGACCCAATTGATGCTATTCCAATTTCCTCCGTACCATCAAAGGAAGTAGTTCCTTTTGGAGAAGAATATGAAATCCCAACCGGATCTGATGAAGAACATCAATCTGCCGCTTCATCGGAGAAAATTGATGAAGAAATTGAAGTGGAAGCAATCCCTTCAACTCCGGTTATTTCCTCATCAGACCATGAAATTCCTCAAGCTGGTACTGAGGAAAATGAAAATGAAGATGTGGATATTGGATGCACCACTCCAGTGATCAATGATGACTTTTGGGAAAGTCAGCATCCCAATACTCCTCTCTTCACCCCGCTTCAACAAGTTCCTCACTCCCCCATGACAATTTGTCCAGATAGACTCAAGAAAATCAACCCACGGGTTACGTGCATGAAGAAATTCCAGCCACTAGCGCCGATGAAACTGCTTCTTGCTGAAAATCCTCGATGCGCATGTTGAGGACCAAGAAATTCCTCAAGCTGAAGAACCTGAACTTATGATTCCAGAGGTGGTGATGCAACTCACTGACACCCCTCTGCCCAAGCAAAAGAATCCGTTCTCAACCAAACAAAAGTTCAAGGCTGAAGATTTCTTTGTCGAGCATGTGTTCTTCATTGAATATAATCCTTATGATTACGCTCGAATTAGGAAGAGGCGCTCGAATGCCACCAAGCCAACTTCTATTCCTCGCTTTTCAACAAGGACAAAATCTTCGATCATGCCCATATTCCTCATGTGGATATGGAGTCACCGCCAGGCTTTGAGCCCGTCCTAAGTGTTCTTCACGACGCAGTCTCCTAAACTTCGTGACCGATATTTGTGATTGGAACGAAGAGCTAATTCTTGATTCTATGCAACCCGCACATCACCGGAGACGTGAAGATGTAACTTCATGGGTCTTGGATTGATGACCGAAAACACCCACTACAAGGCACCAAAGAAGTGAATTGCTTCGTGCCCTCCCACTCGATCCTCCGATTGATGGTGCACGTCGATCTATGAAGAAAAGGAACTTTCAAATCACTATATGCAAGTCTTGATGAAGCCATTGAAGCCAAGGCAGGCACCAAGAACCAAATTCCTCGTCAAGGAATTATTATATGTGCCTCGGACCGTCTATCGAATTTTGACGAAGACTATGAGTCCTATCAAGGGCCACGACTCGAATGATGAAGAGGTCGTTGGCATCATGAAGAATATGCTTTTCAACATCATCCATGGCGTTCCGTCAATTTCCATGATTTCTTCATGAGGACTCGCTAACATTGCCATGACACCTTTTGAGTGAAGCCTTATGCACCTTGGATTATGAGATTCATCAGTCAAGATCTTCACTTTGAATTACAAGGTCGACACTTTGAACCACCGCTACTACCGCCTCGATTGAAGTCCTCAAACGGCCAATTGCCTCACCGATGAAAAGGGAAAGGCTGCTGCTGTGATAGATGAAGGCATTCGTCCATTGGATGGACAGCCAGAAAGCAAACATCCTACTCCACCAATGATGACTCGCCACACATGACTCAAAGACAAATACCTCGATTAAGCATAGTCCTCAAGCTATCGCACCTGTGGTGATGATCGATCGTGAATTACTCCTCGGTCTTCATCGGAAGGTTGATCGCAATCATAAGTGGGTCAAACGTCAATTTGGCACTCTTCTTTACAACATGACCTCAACTCACAATGCGGTGAAGAAAACCACTACTACCTTCATGAAACCTTCAAGCGCACTGGCTGTTCTTTCACATGTCTACAATGAAGAAGAACGCAATCAATGGGACTCAAGGAAGAATTTGACCGGTCGCACCTCCTCCAAGAAATTCAAGAAGGTCAAAGTTCCTTCCTTAGTGGCCAGCTCCTATTCTTCATCTCGCGACATCGATGAAAATGAAGATTTGGAAGACATCGCTGCTGGTCCTACTTGACAAACAACCCCGACAATGCTGGCGCTCCGTCTTCTACTTGAAATTCTTCAAGAGCGTTAGTCCTCAGTTTCGATCCTTTTGGTCATTTGATGACAAAGGGGAGAAATTTGAGTTAGTCTTCAAGCGGGTCTCGTTTTTGTCTATATACAATATTTTATTAAGTTACAACTCTCGTTCTTCTGAAACCTTTTATTGGATCGAGTTGTAATCTTAAACCCGATGGTGCTTTGATACTTTTGATGCATTATGCTTTTGCTCTATGCTCTGATTACAGTAGTGTTGATATGCTCTGATATTTGTTATGCTCTGATCCTCATGAGCTCGTTGAAAATCTTCAAATCGATTTGGGATCTGATACTCATAGTTTCAAATTCCTCATACGCATTGGGCTCTGATACTCCTTATGCATTATTTTGCATGCTCTGCATATCATCAAGCACCATATTTCATCATGCATTTCAAATTCCTCATATTATATGTCAAATGCGTGTATGAATTACAAGATATAGGGGGAGATCTCCATGATTCAATTCTTCAAATGTGCATTGCCTCAAAAGCAAATTCCTCACTATGCACATCTTTAGGGGGAGTTCTTCTATATCTTGCAATCAAAATCCTCATTATCAGTATTTACACTTCATATATTTATCCCCATTGAAAACTTAACCTATGTTGTCATCAATCACCAAAAAGGGGGAGATTGTAAGTGCATCTAGTGCCCCTTAGTGATTTTGGTGTATTGAAGACTTATAGGTTAAGCAACTAATGCGTTTGTGAGTGTACACAGGTCTATAAGTCTATGAGGAGTTTGATATTTACGGTGAAAGTCTAACCCTAAAATGAATTTCTTCAATCAAGAATTTGATATTCAAGACTTTCAAGACTTTGAAAGTGAAGAAATTGGTGTGATTCTCAAGACTTGGTAATCGCTGAGGAATATGAAGCGTGAAGACTTTTGTTTTCGTAGTTTCATTTCTCTTTCTTGAGTCATAGGAAACACCGTCATCGTTAAAGGGGTCGAGGAAATACTAAGGAAAAATTTCCATTTGATGCTCAACTCAAAATCCTACACCTACCAATCCCTTCGAGTGAAGCTTTTGAAATCTCATACGATTCATCAATTTCTTCAAAGGATGAGACGAAGCTCTTACCGTCGCCGAGGAATTTGTTCGATCGAGGAGTTAGGAATTCGCCGGTCTGAATTGCCTACAAATGAGGAACATGATAGCCCCGAGGAATTTGATGTTCAAAATTCGATTCTTTGTCTTCTTGCGCCACCTGTCCCAAATATCTTATCCACCTAACGGTCATATCATTGAAGGGCATTTATGTCTTATCATGTCGGGCTGCTCCCTAGGCTATAAATAGCCGCCTCTACAACCACTAGTTGGTTGGCTGCTCGAGAGAACTTGACACTTGTCATTTGAGAGCAACCCATCCTCCGAGGAATTTGAGCGAAAATCATCAAGTGAGGAAAACCCAAAGTGAGGAAAACCCAAAACCAAACCCCAACAAACCCAAAGTGATTGAGCATCATCAAGAAATTGATCCAGCGTGGATCCGACGCTTTTACCTTTGAAGACTGTGCTTCTTCCAGACGGTTAGGCGCCACGGTCTAGAGCATCCAAGAGGAATTGTGGATTGCCGGGTGACCAAGTATGTGAAGGTATGGAAGTCGCTCAAGACTTACCACGAGTGATTGGACGAGGTCTGCGTGACCTTAGTTCAAGGAGAATACGGTGAGGACTTGGTGTCCCGAGCTGCGTGCTTTCGATGATCGGGTGTCCGGACTGCGTGTCCTCGAGTTTAAATACTCGGCCGCTCCAACAGACGCATAACCGAGACAGCAGTTGGAACTGGTCTACCAAATCATTGTCTTCACCAACCTAATCTGGTTCTATTTCCTCAACCCTTTCATTTCCTCATTCTTGTGTTGAGTGTTTGTTCATATCTGTGTTTGAAGACTTTGATCAAGACTTTCTCAATTTCCTCGTTCAATTTCTTCACCGCTTGTCTTCATCTTGTGTTATCCTCGTGATTACGCTTTCAGACTCTGTGATTGTCTTCATTTCATCATGATGACTATGCTTGTAATCTGCTATGCTTACTTCGAGTACTTATTCCGCTGCATGTATTTCTTCGCTAAGGAATTTCCTCACCAACAAATTCCTCGGTGAAGAATTTGTAAAATCTCTAAAATCGCCTATTCACCCCCTCTAGTCGATATAATGCACTTTCAATTGGTATCGAGCAAGGTACTCCCTTGTTACGTGTGATTTTGGTTTAACCACCGGAGTTTTAGTTATGTCGACCGCAGTATGATCAAGGTCTCAGCAGGTGTCCTACATTCGATGGGACGGACTACCCTCATGGAAGAACAAAATGCGAATGCATCTTGAAGCAATTGACAACGATCTACGGTATGTTGTGACAAAGGTGTTTCCTCACCACACCCTCTCCGAATGATCTTGATGTGAAGAGATTCAAGCAACTCGATTCTCAAGCGAAGAATATCATATGTGGCCATCGAGCAAAGGTCAATATGGAAGAGTGAGTGCTTTGGAATCGCTAAACTCATCCGGGACAGCTGTCCAAAGTAAATGAAGGTACTTCAACTCAGCGTGACTCTAGAGTTGATGTTCTTCGGAATCTCTTCAACCGCTTCAAAAGACTCGACAACGAAAATGTTCAACAAACCTTCGATCGCCTCACTGACATCTCAAATGAGCTTCAAGCACTGGTGCCACCGACATCACCGACCATGAGGTGGTGAAGAAATTACTAAGATCGCTTGATTCCTCATTTGATACTCCGCATCGATGATACAAGAACGAGTGACTACAAGTCTCTTGATCCTCGCCGATATCCTCGAAGGCTAAATACTCACGAGTTCCGACTTCTTCAAAAGAGAGATCTCTATGGTTCGGCTATGGAAAACACGTGCCTCAAGGCCAAGGCTGAATCTGAATCGAGAGTGAAGACTCGGTAGTAGCCTTGGAGATCTGAAGAATTTGGCCAGAGCTAGCACGCTCGTGAAGAAATTCCAGAAATTCACAAGGCGTGGTCGTTTTGGAAAATCCTCAAGAAGCGGTGATTCCTCATCTAGTGACTATAAGCGAAGACTTTGCCACAAATGCAAGAAACCTGGTCACTATATCCAAGATTGTCCTCGATGGGAAAAGGAATTAAGAAAGAAGAAACACAAGGATTACAGTTACGATGGCGTGAAGAAGAAGAAGAAATCATCCAAATCTTCATCATCAAAATCCTCAAAGCCTTCTTCTCACAAGAAGAGCAGCTCCAAAAAGGCTCGGGCATTCATTGGCAAGGAAATGGACTCGAAGCTGAATCGAGGAAAATGAGGAAGAGGAGGAGTCGAAGAATCCGAATCTGGTGTGGCTAGTCCGGCTCTTGCATCGCTTATGTTAGCAAGTCCATCTTCAACATCAAGAAACCGACTCCACCGACAAACCCGATGAGGAAAATGATGACTACGCCCCACCTATTGCTTCATGGCAAAAGGTGCCAAGGTACTCAATTACACCTCCTCCGAATCTAGTGAAAATGAATCGATGAGGATCTCAAGCCCAGCTACTCTAAACTTGCTAAGATTGCTATAAAACAACAAAGGGCTTTTGAAAAGGTTCAAAACATGCTAGATAAGAGTGATGATATGTTAGGTGAAGAAATGGATCGCACTCAAGCCCCGATTGAAAATCTTGAGAGAGTTAGGTCTAGGCTTGACGACCTTCAAGGTCATCATAACACTCTCTTATCGATCATGAGAAACTTTCTTATGAATTTCTTCAAAGAAAGCAAGATCTTGAGAAGCTAAGAGTGAGTTATGAAGATCTTCGAAGGGCGCGATTCATTACTTGCTCAACAAATCAGCGCCTCTCAAGAAGAATTTGTTCCTCCATGCTTAAAGTGCATTGAGCGTGAATCGCTAATTCTTCACTGAATGTTCAAATGCTTCAACTGTTACAAATTCTTCACCTGCCTCTGCTATCACAAATTCCTCACCGAGGACATTGCTAGTATCATCGGCGATCAGGTTGAAGGAATTGTACATGACAGCATGTACAAAAGCCTCAAAGGGCATCAGACTCTTTGTGATGTGCTTAAAAGCAGATCCTCAACAGAAACCCTAGGAAAGAGGGTATTGCCTTTGAGAGGAAACTCAATGTTGATGGAACGTCTTTCGAAGCCTGAGCAAGTATCCCAAAACCTCATGGGTTGCTGCAAAGGGACCTCCAGATTGATCCATCTACCTTATCTGGTTTTACATGTGAATTTCCTCATTCTGATGATGAGTCATTTGACTCAAACTATAAACTGTTCAAAAATCAGAATGGTGAGGTATTTGCTAGATATGTTGGCACTAACTGCAGGAACAGTTCCCCTATGAAGAAAATCTGGGTTCCCAAGAAGTGCCTTGAAAGTCTTCAGGTGAATGTCCTCATGACACCACCAGTGAAGAAAAGGAACCCCAAATCAAATTCTTCATATGGACAAAATTCTTCATATGGATCCAAGTCCTCATACGGACCAAATTCCTCACGTGGATCGAATTCCTCAAAAGGATCAAAGTCCTCATATGATTATCATCGTGCTAACAACTCTGTTTCGCAGGGTAGAGCTAAAGGCTATGAATATGTGCATTATTCTTCAAACCAATATGTTCATGAGTCCTCGAAGAATTTCTCTGCTTATTCATATGCTTACCCTAACCCCTCTTATGTGAAACGAAATGGTTTGGCCTCTATGCCACCATTCTCATATGGTGCTCGCAGAATGATGAACTCTTTGCCACCCCTTCAGATGTGGGTGGTGAATAAAAAGAACTAATCTCTTCTGCAGGGTCAGGTCTCCAGACGTGCCTCAACGTCTGAAGAATTTGCTGGGGGCCTGACAAAATGCCTGAAAGGACACAGGCTAATCATGATGAAATGAACTTTCATTTCACACGTCCTCATACTACTTATCTGAATACTGACTGATGAAATTCATATGATGAACTTGATATCATATTCTTCACTGATGAAGTATATGAGATCGTAAGTTGTACTAATTCATCTGCAGGATGATCAACCCAAAGCCACTGAGTGGGTTCTCGATAGTGGATGTACAAATCACATGACTGGTGACAAGAATCTATTGATGGATGCTCCTTATCACCGTCTCATCTGAAGCATATCATCTTTCTTGACAAAGGCAAAAGTCGGTATTGGGACTTGGTAAGGTTGCTATCTCTAAGGACATGCACATGGACAAAGTCATGCTTGTTGAGTCTTTAGGATATAACCTCATGTCGAGTCTCAATGCTTTGTGATCTCGATATGGTAGTTATCTTTGGCAAGTATCGTTGTGTTGTGATTATGGAAGCGACAATTCCAAAGTCTTGAAGGCTTTAGGAGAGGAGACTTGTATATTGTTGATTTTTCCACGGGACCACAACCAGCCGTGTGTCTACTTGCAAAAGCTTCGTATATCTGGCTATGGCATCGACGACTTGGTCACGCAGGCATGAGGAATTTGCACACGCTTGCAAAGAAGAAGCATGTCATTGGCATTGAGAATGTCAAATTCCTCAAGGATCACTTATGCGGAGCCTGTGAAGCTGGAAAAATGACCAAGGCCAAGCATCCAGCGAAGACTATCATGACCACTACTCGTCCCTTCGAATTGCTTCACATGGACCTCTTCGGTCCCAATCATTACTCAGATGTTGTTAATGAAGCATCACTATATGGCTTTGTTATTGTTGATGATTACTCTCGTTACACATGGGTACACATTGTTACTTACAAAAATCAAGTGCAGGAAATCTTCAAACGATTTTCCTCGAGGGCTTCAACCAACTTTGGTGTGAAGATCAAGCACATCAGGAGTGACAATGGAACCGAGTTCAAGAATTCCGGACTTGAGGATTATCTTGATGAACTTGGTATTACTCATGAGTTATCTGCTCCTTATACTCCTCAGCAAAATGGCGTCGTGGAGCGCAAGAACAGAACTCTTGTTGAGATGGCTCGCACTATGCTTGATGAATACAAAACGCCTAGTCGTTTACGGATTGAAGCAATTGACACTGCGTGCCACATCATCAGAGTATATCTTCACAAATTCTTCAAGAAGACTGCCTATGAACTCCTTACGGACAAGAAACCCAATGTAAGTTATTTCAAAGTCTTGATTGCTAAATGCTGGATTAGAGATCCTCACCACACCTCTAAATTTGCAATTGAAAGCACATGAAGGTTTTATGCTTGGTTACGGAAAGGACTCGCACACCTACTGAGTCTTCAACATCACTCTTCACAAGATTGTTGACCTTTGTAGATGTGCGGTTCGATGAAACTAATGGCTCGCAAAGAGAGCACCTACCTTACGTGTTAGGCGAACCAGCACCGAGGATTCTATCAGTTCAAGGCAACCGAGGATATCATTCCCATCAAGAAACTGCTGAAGAATTCATTCTCAGACGTGAAGAACGCCGGTGATGCACCAAGATAATTTGAAGAAAATGGTCTTTGAGGAAAATGGTCAAATTCCTCGAAGACAACCAGCTCATCCTCGCGTTGCAAAAGAAGTGCAAGTTGACAAGATCATCGATGACATTGAAGCGCCAGTCCTCTCACTCGCTCAAAAGCTTCACACTTATCTAACTTTTGTGGGCACTATGCTTTTGTCTCTATCACGAGCCCACTAAGGTAGATGAAGCATTTCGAGCCGGAGTGGATTCAGGCCATGCAAGAAGAATTACATCGATTCGAGCTCAACAGCGTCGGGAACTGGTCAAACGTCCAGATCCTCGCAAGCATAATATCATTGGCACAAAGTGGATCTACCGCAACAAGCAAGATGAAAATGGTCTTGTGGTGAGGAATAAGGCACGACTAGTAGCTCAAGGCTACACGCGAGTTGAAGGAATTGATTTCGATGAAACTTTTGCACTGTTGCTAGACTTGAGTCTATTCATATTACTCGCCTATGCTAACCATCACAATATCACTTTATATCAAATGGATGTGAAAAGTGTATTCCTCAATGGTAAGCTTGAGGAAGAAGTATATGTTGCTCAACCCCGTGTTTTGAAGATCCAAAGAATCGACAAAGTCTTGAGACTAAATAAGGCCCTCTATGGCCTCAAGCAAGCCCCTCAAGCGTGGTATGATACATTGAAGGAATTCTTCGTGAAGAATGGCTTCACACCCGTTCACTCGACCCTACTCTCTTTACTAAATCATATGATGGTGAACTGTTTGTGTGCCAAATATATGTTGATGATATTATCTTCTATTGTCTTGACCAACGTTATAGTGATGAATTTGCCTATATGATGAGTGAAGAATATCAAATGTCTATGATGGGAGAGTTGAAATTCTTCTTAGGTCTTCAAATTCGTCAACAACACAATGGCATATTCATATCTCGGAGAAATACCTCAAAGATGTCCTGAAGAAATTGGCATGCAAGATTGCAAAGCGTCAAAATTCCTATGCCCACAAATGGCCATCTATGCCTCGATGAAAATGGTATTGACTTGATCACAAGGTATACCGCTCCATGATTGGTTCTTTATTGTACTTATGTGCATCTAGGCGGATATAATGCTTAGTGTTTGCATGTGTGCCCGATTTCAAGCTACATCAAGGAATCACACCATAAAGGTGTGAAGCATATTCTTGATATCTAGCTCACACACCAACACTAGGATTATGGTACCCCAAGGGCTCTACTTTTGATCTCATTGGATATTTCGACTCGACTATCTTTGGTGATCGTGTGGATCGCAAGTCAACGTCTGGTACTTGTCATTTCCTCGGACGATCTTTGGTCCATTGGTCCTCAAGAAAGAGGCGTATCACCGCCCATCCTTCTTGAAGCTGAATACATTCTTCTGGCTCTTGTTGTGCTCAATTACTATGGATGAAGCGAACCCTCAAGGACTACGGCATCAACGTGAAGAATGTGCCTCTCATTGTGACAATGAGAGTGCCATCAAGATTGCTCACAACCCAGATTCAGCACTCGAAGACAAAGCACATTCAAATTCGTCATCATTTTCTTGAGATCATGTGTTGAAGGCGACATCTCCATCGAGCACGTGAAGCGAAGAACAGCTAGCTGATATCTTCACTAAGCCCTTGGATGAGAAGAGATTTAGCAAGTTGCGGTGTGAGCTAAATATCTTAGAATCTTGAGCGTTCTTTGAAAAGGACACACATCCTAACACTTATGCAAAATTGATGACTTAGATGTGCAACACATGAAGAAAGCGTTTTCTTCAATCAATGAAGAATAATACTCTAAATGTGAAGAAATTAATGAAGAATTGATTCTCGTAACCCTCGACAATTGTACGCGTGTCTGAAATCATCATTCTTATCTGGTGGGTTACGCCACCACCAAAGTTGAAAATCTTTAATTTGAGTTTTCCTCGTTTTTGAAATTCTTGAGTTTTGAAATTCTTGATTTTCAAATTCTTCGCTTTTTCAAATTCTTCAACTTTGCAAAATCTTCACTTTATTTCCGTCGTCTTTCTTCATTGGCTATATATATATATGGATTTATGTCCTCTGACATTCACTTATGGTTATTTCTTCAAGTCGCTTTTTACGCTAAGTGAATGTGATCGGACCCTTTCCCTCTATGCTATACTCAACCCAATCCATTCACAAATTCTTCATGTGCGTTCTACTTTGAAACTCGTTCAAATTCTTCTTTGTGTCCTTGACGGTGAAGAAATTGCAACGGAACTTTTAAAACGAATCTTATTCAAACCTTCGCTTTTACCGCTCAAACCGTCCCGCATCCCACGATGCATTATTATATTCACCCACGATCGCACATGATCTCCACTACACTGTACGTGGGTGACACATGTCGTGAGAAGGGAAGCGGTCAGGGGCACGTTCGTCCTAAATCTTCGGACGATCCATTTTCACCGTGGCTATAAATACCCCTCTCTCTCCCTTCCTCACTCTTTTACTTCGCTCGACCTCTCTCTCCCGCTCGAGCTCCTCAAAACCCTAGCGCCGCCGCTACTCCATCGTCGCCGGTGAGGAAAAGCTTCCTTGCCTTGACCTCTTCGCCGACGTACTTTCGCTACCGACAGTGGAATTTCTTCACTCCGCGTCGCCGTAGCTGATTTCCTCTGCCAAGTTAGGGCGGGAAGATCTGAGCAGACGAACTTCTCAACTGTTCATCTCGGTTAAATCGTGTTCTTCACTTGAGTAAATTAAAAGTTACTTTTATTACTCGCTTTGATTCTCAAATCTTCTTCAAATTCTTCAAAGGTGTTTATTTCAAATTCCTCACACATATGAACACCTCAAATCTCTTGACTCA
This sequence comes from Aegilops longissima, assembly GCA_021605205.1. NCBI lineage: Eukaryota > Viridiplantae > Streptophyta > Magnoliopsida > Poales > Poaceae > Aegilops > Aegilops longissima. Next base: position 325,379,445 of record CM038680.1, read on the forward strand.
TTTCTCTAAGCAATGATTTTCTTCAAGATTCCTCAATTGTGTGGATCTTGATCTATACAACTCGAACCTAAGATAAAGAACGCTTATTGAAATTCTTCAAGGCTCATCTGGTCAAAATCCTCAAAACTTGTTCTTTTGAAAAACCCTCCGAGAACGCATATGACCTCTTCAAATTCCTCGCACCTATACTCATTCACGGTACAAATGTCCTGCTTTGAATCCCTAGGTTCTCATCAACTTAACTCATTTGCAGCGTTCCTCGAAGAAAAACTGCACACTTCTTGAGAGAACTCAATTGTTCAATTTCCTCACCAAGAAAATGGCGAGATGGCAAGAAGCCGCAGAAGGGAGGAAAGAAACACGAGGTCATGACAGCATTCAAATCCACGAGGAAATATATGCGACTCATGTGACACCGATGAGGAAAGCAAAAATCAACGCAAGGTGCGTATTCGGAAGATTGAGCGGAGATGGGCACGGAATGGAAGGAATACCGATATGTAACACCTAAGTACATGAAGAAATTAGCGTTAAATCCTCCATGCCCAAGAGCTCCTTTGGCACTAGGCCAAATAGCTGATCCCACTAGCGTCAAAAGCGGTGAGGACTTTCCGATGAGTGGGCTAAACGCCAAGCAAAGTTGGCTAAGCAAGCAAAGGAAGCGATGAAGAAATTCAATGAGGATTCTCTGCTGCTCATCGCCATCGAGGTCTCGGTCAAACCGAGGAAATCAATGCAAAAGAAGCCGCTCATAAGCCAAGTGCTTCATCATCTGTGCCCTCACGGCCAAGTTCCTCAAAGAACACCTTCCAAGCAAATTCCTCACACCGCCGCTTTGCTCCACCAAATTCCTCAACAGCTCGCCCAAACCTTGGGCCTGTGCACCTAGCTACATGTCAAAGGACTGCTGGTTTCTCAATTGCCTCGAGCATCTCTCGCAAGTTCCTCACTGCCCTCAATTCTTCATCCGCCCGACTTCTGCTGAAGACAAAAGCAACAGTGACGTGGTCCTCGGCCTAGCCCAAGGAAGAAACGACTTGTAGTCCACGTGCCATCGATGATGAGGCATCGATGAAGAACTTGAAGAAATCATCGAGACCGCCAAGTTAGGGCCGCTAGAGCCAAAGGTACATCTGTGCCCTTTGCTTTTGGACCCAAAGAAAGTCCTCGACTTCATCGACCTCGGCACAATGATCCCAATACCCTCTCGCTCGATCTTCCTTTGACACTGGTCAAAGTCATCGTTGACTCACTTCATATTTGAAGAAAATGGAAGTTTGAGAAGGCGAGGGAAATCAAGAAGGCTCAATACAGGAAGGAGAGGTTCTGAAGAAAAATGTTGTCAAGATGACACCGAGGAACTCCTTCAAATCCAAACTGACATTGAACCTCGGCAAGAACTTGACACATACTATGCTGATTGGCAAGTAGTCAAGACCAGATTAAATCGATCGACGAAGAAACTCACAAGTGTTCTTTGCACTGCAACGTGAAAATCCTCAGTTGAAGCATCGTTCAGCCTCATCAAGAAAATGCTGATTCGTGGCTGATGAAGAAATTCCAGCCATTGAAGAAATTGCCAGGCACCCACTAGTGGTGCGCTCAAGAAACTGCTCAAGGCAGAGGCTGCATCGGTTGCTCTCAAGAAAGCGCACCAAATTCCTCGGCTCCTCCTGCGCCAACTCCAACTCCAATTCTTCCATCCGCTTCGATGTGAAGAAAACAAAGGCTCATGAGCGAGCTGCTGTGAAGAAAAGGAAAGCATCAGTTGCGTCAGATTCTTCGGCTGCGAAGAAATTGAAGCCAATGACCAGCTCCATTGAAGACCCAATTGATGCTATTCCAATTTCCTCCGTACCATCAAAGGAAGTAGTTCCTTTTGGAGAAGAATATGAAATCCCAACGGATCGATGAAGAACATCAATCGCCGCTTCATCGGAGAAAATTGATGAAGAAATTGAAGTGGAAGCAATCCTTCAACTCCGGTTATTTCCTCATCGGACCATGAAATTCCTCAAGCTGGCATCGAGGAAAATGAAAATGAAGATGTGGATATTGGATGCACCACTCCGGTGATCAATGATGACTTTTGGGAAAGTCGGCATCCCAATACTCCTCTCTTCACCCCGCTTCAACAAGTTCCTCACTCCCCGCACAGATGTCCAGATAGACTCAAGAAAATCAACCCATCGGTTACGTGCATGAAGAAATTCCAGCCACTAGCGCCGATGAAGCTACTTCTTCCGCTGAAAATCCTCAGGGCGCACAAGTTGAGGACCAAGAAATTCCTCAAGTGAAGAACTGAACTTATGATTCCGAGGTGGTGATGCAACTCATCGACACCCTCTGCCCAAGCAAAAGAATCCGTTCTCAACCAAACAAAAGTTCAAGGTGAAGATTTCTTTGCCGAGCATGTGTTCTTCATGAATATAATCCTTATGATTCGCTCGAATTAGGAAGAGGCGCTACGGACTGCCGGTCAAGCCAACTTCTATTCCTCGGTGCTTTTCAACAAGGACAAAATCTTGATCATGCCCATATTCCTCATGTGGATATGGAGTCTTTGCCGAGCTTTGAGCCCGTCCTAAGTGTTCTTCACGACGCAGTCTCCTAAACTTCTGACCGATATTTGTGATTGGAGCGAAGAGCTAATTCTTGATTCTATGCAACCCCGCACATCACCGGAGACGTGAAGATGTAACTTCATGGGTCTTGGATTGGATGACCGAAAACACCCACTACAAGGCACCAAAGAAGTGAATTGCTTCGTGCCCTCCCACTCGATCCTCCGATTGATGGTGCACGTCGCATCTATGAAGAAAAGGAACTTTCAAATCACTATATGCAAGTCTTGATGAAGCCATTGAAGCCAAGGCAGGCACTAAGAACCAAATTCCTTGTCAAGGAATTATTATATGTGCCTCGGACCGTCTATCGAATTTTGACGAAGACTATGAGTCCTATCAAGGGCCACGACTCGAATGATGAAGAGGTCGTTGGCATCATGAAGAATATGCTTTTCAACATCATCCATGGCGTTCCGTCAATTTCCATGATTTCTTCATGAGGACTCGCTAACATTGCCATGACACCTTTTGAGTGAAGCCTTATGCACCTTGGATTATGAGATTCATCGGTCAAGATCTTCACTAAATTACAAGGTCGACACTTTGAACCACTGCAGCTACGCCGCCGATTGAAGTCCTCAAACGGCCAATTGCCTCGGTGATGAAAAGGAAAGGCTCTGCTGTGATAGATGAAGGCATTCGTCCATTGGATGGACAGCCGCAAAGCAAACATCCTACTCCACCAATGATGACTCGCCACACATGACTCAAAGACAAATACCTCGATTAAGCATAGTCCTCAAGCTATCGCACCTGTGGTGATGATGATCGTGAATTACTCCTCGGTCTTCATCGGAAGGTTGATCGCAATCATAAGTGGGTCAAACGTCAATTTGGCACTCTTCTTTACAACATGACCTCAACTCACAATGCGGTGAAGAAAACCACTACTACCTTCATGAAACCTTCAAGCGCACTGGCTGTTCTTTCACATGTCTACAATGAAGAAGAACTGCAATCAATGGGACTCAAGGAAGAATTTGACTGGTCTGCACCTCCTCCGAAGAAATTCAAGAAGGTCAAAGTTCCTTCCTTAGTGGCCAGCTCCTATTCTTCATCTCGCGACACTGATGAAAATGAAGATTTGGAATGACACTGCTGCTGGTCCTACTTCGACAAACAACCCCGACAATGCTGGCGCTCCGTCTTCTACTTGAAATTCTTCAAGAGCGTTAGTCCTCAGTTTCGATCCTTTTGGTCATTTGATGACAAAGGGGGAGAAATTTGAGTTAGTCTTCAAGCGGGTCTCGTTTTTGTCTATATACAATATTTTATTAAGTTACAACTCTCGTTCTTCTGAAACCTTTTATTGGATCGAGTTGTAATCTTAAACCCGATGGTGCTTTGATACTTTTGATGCATTATGCTTTTGCTCTATGCTCGATTACGATGAGTGTTGATATGCTCGATATTTGTTATGCTCGATCCTCATGAGCTCGTTGAAAATCTTCAAATCGATTTGGGATCTGATACTCATAGTTTCAAATTCCTCATACGCATTGGGCTCTGATACTCCTTATGCATTATTTTGCATGCTCGCATATCATCAAGCACCATATTTCATCATGCATTTCAAATTCCTCATATTATATGTCAAATCGTGTATGAATTACAAGATATAGGGGAGATCTCCATGATTCAATTCTTCAAATGTGCATTGCCTCAAAAGCAAATTCCTCACTATGCACATCTTCGTGGGGAGTTCTTCTATATCTTGCAATCAAAATCCTCATTATCGATTTACACTTCATATATTTATCCCCGTTGAAAACTTAACCTATGTTGTCATCAATCACCAAAAAGGGGGAGATTGTAAGTGCATCTAGTGCCCCTTAGTGATTTTGGTGTATTGAAGACTTATAGGTTAAGCAACTAATGCGTTTGTGAGTGTACACAGGTCTATAAGTCTATGAGGAGTTTGATATTTGGTGAAAGTCGACCCTAAAATGAATTTCTTCAATCAAGAATTTGATATTCTGAAGACTTTCTGAAGACTTTGAAAGTGAAGAAATTGGTGTGATTCTGAAGACTTGGTAATCGCTTGAGGAATATGAAGCGTGAAGACTTTTGTTTTCGTAGTTTCATTTTCTCTTTCTTGAGTCATAGGAAACACCGTACTGTTAAAGGGGGTCGAGGAAATACTAAGGAAAAATTTCCATTTGATGCTCAACTCAAAATCCTACACCTACCAATCCCTTCGAGTGAAGCTTTTGAAATCTCCATACAGTTCAGTCAATTTCTTGATGTAGACGAAGCTCTTCCGTGCCGAGGAATTTGTTCGATCGAGGAGTTAGGAATTCGCCAGTCGAATTGCCTACACGATGAGGAACATGATAGCCCCGAGGAATTTGATGTTCAAAATTCCGACCAATTCTTGTCTTCTGCGCCACCTGTCCTAGATATCTTATCCACCTAACGGTCATATCATTGAAGGGCATTTATGTCTTATCATGTCGGGCTGCTCCCTAGGCTATAAATAGCCGCCCCCTACAACCACTAGTTGGTTGGCTGCTCCGAGAGAACTTGACACTTGTCATTTGAGAGCAACCCATCCTCTGAGGAATTTGAGCGAAAATCATCAAGTGAGGAAAAACCCAAAGTGAGGAAAAACCCAAAAACCAAACCCCAACAAACCCAAAGTGATTGAGCATCACTAAAGAAATTGATCCCGCGTGGATCCGACGCTTTTTACCTTTGAAGACTGTGCTTCTTCCAGACGGTTAGGCGTCACGGTCTAGAGCATCCAAGAGGAATTGTGGATTGCGGGTGACCAAGTATGTGAAGGTTTGGAAGTCGCTCAAGACTTACCACGAGTGATTGGACGAGGTCTGCGTGACCTTAGTTCAAGGAGAATACGGTGAGGACTTGGTGTCTGAGCTGCGTGCTTTCGGTGATCGGGTGTCCGGATGCGTGTCCTCGAGTTTAAATACTCGGCCGCTCCAACCAGACGTATAACCGAGACAGCAGTTGGAACTGGTCTACCAAATCATTGTCTTCACCAACCTAATCGGTTCTATTTCCTCAACCCTTTCATTTCCTCATTCTTGTGTTGAGTGTTTGTTCATATCTGTGTTTGAAGACTTTGATCAAGACTTTCTCAATTTCCTCGTTCAATTTCTTCATCTGTTTGTCTTCATCTTGTGTTATCCTCGTGATTACGCTTTCGACTCTGTGATTGTCTTCATTTCATCATGATGACTATGCTGTAATCTGCTATGCTTACTACGAGTACTTATTCATTGCATGTATTTCTTCGCTAAGGAATTTCCTCACCAGCAAATTCCTCAGTGAAGAATTTGTAAAATTCTCTAAAAATCGCCTATTCACCCCCCCCCCTCTAGTCGATATAACGCACTTTCAGGAACCATCAAGAGCGCTGAGCAATTTGTCAACAACATCTTTATCGGTGATATTTGCAACTTCTCTCCGATGAAGCCTTTCAACAATATTTGTCAGTCGAGCGGTGGGTTCCATGACACCTTCTCTTCGAAGGCTTCTGAAGTTGGCAAACATGGCACGAAGCATATCAGTGTGCGATTCAGTTCGGAGAATTATTCTGTTATGGACATTTGTTAATCCATCCCAGAGTTCCTTTGTAGTTTCAATGTCTCTGAATTGAATGAACATTCCTCTCGACAGGCTGTCACATATGATATCTTTCGCTTGTGCATTTAGGCGAATATTAGCTTCATCTTCGGGAGTGGGTGTTTCTGGACGTTGAATTGTGTACCCATTCTCCACAATCTGCCATAGCTCGGTACTGATAGCTTGGAGCCTTATCCTCATTCTTCCTTGCCAATAAATATAGTCATTTCCATCGAAGATAGGAAACCTGTCAGAGTGCATGGATCTACCTACGAACGATATACTCAAACTCCAAGGTGGTTAGATCTTTAATAAACAAAGACGACGAGTACCTGCTCTGATACCAATTGTAGGGACCGAGAGTATATCGACCAGAGAGGGTGAATGGGAGATTAAAAAATTCTTTCGAATGTGTTGAATTTGTCCCAGACATAACAACGGAAAAAGATACAAGAGAATTAAACTATTGGCAGGTGAACCTACTAAGGTACAAATCCTTCGAGGTAGGCAGTGATGATGGCACGAGTATAATAGATAATAGGTTTGACTATCACGATGGTAATGCAGTAGGCAATCAAGTGCAACAACATGATAGATACCCGAATGCAAACCGTGAGATAAATACCACAAGAGATGCTAAAAAGAGAGTACTGCTCGAAAGATAACAGAGAAATGTAGTAGACTATGATACGTCTCCAACGTATCTATAATTTTTTATTGTTCCATGCTATTGTATTATCATTCTTGGATGTTTTACAATCAATTTATAGCAACTTTATAGCATTTTTTGGGACTAACCTATTGACATAGTGCCCAGTACCAGTTGCTGTTTTTTTGCTTATTTTTTACTTCGCAGAATATCAGTACCAAACGGAGTCCAAACGCAGTGAAACTTATTGGAGAATTTTTTTGGACCAGAAGACACAAGATGGGCCAAAGAAGTACCAGAGGGGAGGCCCGAGGTGGGCACAACCCACCAGGGCGCGCCCAGGGGGGTTGTGCCCTCTTCGGTGACCTTCCGCACCGCCTCTTCGCCCTATAATTTTCCAAATATTCCAGAAACCCTCAGGGAGTCGATAGATCAGAAGTTCTGCCGCCACAAGCCTCTGTAGCCACGAAAAACCAATCTAGACCCCATTTCGGCACCCTGCCGGAGGGGGAAATCATCACCGGTGGCCATCTTCATCATCCCGGTGGCCACCATGATGAGGAGGGAGTATTCCACCCTTGGGGCTTAGGGTTTGTACCAGTAGCTATGTGCTTAATCTCTCTCTCTCTCTCATGTTCTTGAGATGGCACGATCTTGATGTATCGCGGGCTTTGTTAATATAATTGGATCATATGGTGTTTCTCCCTCTCTATCTTGTTGTGATGAATTGAGTTTTCCCTTTGAGATTTTGTTTTATCGGATTGAATATTTTTATGGATTTGAGAGCACTTGATATATGTCTTGCATATGAATACCCATGGCAACAATGGGATATTATATTAAGTCACTTGATATATGTTTTGGCACTCAACTCGCGGATTCCCGAGGTGACATTGGGGTAATCTGTGCATAGCGGTTGATCCATGTTTTCGTCTTTGTTTCTCCGGTAGAAATCTTGGGGCAGTCTTTAAGGTTCTTTGTGTTGGATCGAGTATTATGAATCTGAAATTGTTTGATGTGCACCGTATAATTAACTCATGGATACTTGTGGTGACATCTCTGTTGGAAAAGGCAGTGCCTAGAAGGCGCTTAGGTACGCCTAGGCGCTAGGCAATGGCCAAACGCCTCGCCTAGGGCATAAATGGATGTCTAGGCAGGGCAAGCAAGGAATTGCCTACCCAAGCAAGAAATCATGCCACATACTACATCGATATGCCAAACGGGTTATATTCCAATGGAAATAGGTGGTAATTAACTTATTTATATGCCCTAAACTAATATCAACACCCATATAATAATCACAAATACACTACGAGTAAAAACTATATTACCGCCTAGGCTGCGCCTAGGGCGCTTATGCACCGCCTAGGCACTAGGCGAAGGCCAACCGCCTCACTTACGCCTACCGCTTTTTCCAACCTTGGGTGACATTGGAGTATCTAGGTGACATTAGAGTTGGTTGATGCGTATCATATGATGTTATTTTAGTACGAACTCTTGGATAGGTCGAACAGAAAGAATAACTTTGTGTTATTTTAGTATGAACTCCTGAATAGATCGAACGGAAAGAATAGCTTTAATGTGGTTTCGTACCCTACAAACTATTTCTTCTTATGTTCTCCATTAGATAAGAACTTTGGAGTGATTCTTCATCACACGTTGAGGGATGGTTATATGATCCAATTAGATTAGCATTTTTGAGAGATCGCAATAGCGAAAGTACGGACACTAGGCCTCATTTTCAAGCATTGCAATTCTGTTAGTGCTCTGTTTTATCAATTGCTACCTTGCTGTTTTTTTATTGTTCCTGTTACAAAAATCAATATCTACTATCATTACTACACTTGTATCACCATATCTTTGCCGAACTAGTGCACCTATACAATTTACCATTGTATTTGGTGTGTTGGGGACACAAGAGACTTTTTATTATTTGGTTGCAGGGTTGTTTGAGAGAGACCACCTTCATCCTATGCCTCCCACGGATTGATAAACCTTAGGTCATCCACTTGAAGGAAATTTGCTACTGTCCTACATAACTCTGCGCTTGGAGGGCCCAACACGAGTCTACAAGAACAAGTTGTGTAGTAGACATCAGACTACTAGCGAATGACAGCAACTCTGATCAAGTCAGGTACACAATCGAAATCAAGCACGAAAGATAATCTATGAAAGAAATTCACAACGAGTGGAAAGAACAAGTAGCGCTCGAAGGCGACACGTGTGTTTCGTAGACCAGTTCGTCCTTCTACTAAAGGACTACGTCTGGTTGGAGGGACTTGTGATTGAACACAGGAGCAAACCTCTCTCTGTCCTATTCTCCTTCAACTAGGAGTTGATCAGACTCCAGTTGGTTTCACTCATGGTAGATGCTTATCAGCGATCTCCAAGCCTTCGACAGACTTCCTTTGCAAACCACAATCACTCTTGGTTGCTGAAGATGTTACTCGGTGAAGACAACAACTCTTCAACACTTGAGCCGACACCTATCCGTCGAGAGAGTGCGCAACTCTCAAGAGTAATAGGTAAAAGAACTCTGACTCATAACCACTTTGATGCTCAACCACCGTCCAAGTTTTGGATTTTGGGTTTCTCTCGGTGGATTTTAAACTCAAATCACTTGGAGAGGGGATGCTCAATCAGTCTTCTAAAAAATCTTAAGCGGAGCAGCCGACGGAACACGTTGGAGCGGGGTGGCTATTTATAGCCGTAGCCTTCCCTGATGGGAAATGATTATGGACACACGGTCTAGCCAATGGCAAACCGACACGTTTGCAACATCGGATTTTTTAAGCAACGGTAACATTACTTGAGGAACAAGTAATGCCAACTCTTTGGTCTGAGACAAATCTCTCGCAGTCTCTTGCTGGCAAGTATTTGCTCGGAACACAAAGAGATTTCTCTCACAACTTTCATAGGTTTGGGCTAAGCATCATAGCGGATCTAAGCTTAGAGACCTATACCCCTCTTAATAGTACAGAGTCCTAAGACTCAAAAAAGAGAAGAAGAAGAAGAACGAATAGAATTCTACGTCTTCGCTTCGTCTTCGAACTTCTCAGTCTCTTTCCTTCGGGCCACCTCCGAACCAATTGCTTCATAGTAGCAACAAAAGGGGTCAACTTGTTCGCATCAATCTGCTCGCCAAAACGGCCTAGAGAGATATGACACAACATCTCTGTATCTCAAATATCCTTAGGTGAAGTTCCTCGAACTTGACACCAAAGTTAGCATTCTCCTTCGGTTCTGCATGGACTATTTCTCTCTCTGTGCACTACCAAACAAATTAGTCCATGCCTGTTTCTGCTAACAATCCCCAAAACATATGAGGGCAAGAATTGCACCAACAGTTAGTGTGGACAAGTCTACTATTTTTTTAGTCCAAGAACATATGCGAATGTGAAGGCCAAGGTTTGCTCCTCTCTCGATATTATGACGGAGGCATTGAATGACAAAAAATTTGGGATTGCCAGCTATAGTTGGACTTGATAAAAGTGAGAGTTCCCAGTATTTGATTAACCGGTTAGTGCTGAGACTTAATGGTTGGAAGGAAAGATGTCTGTCTTGGGGAGGCAAAGAGATCCTTATTAAATCAGTAGCACATGTTATACCAACTTATGCAATGTCCATTTTCAAAATTCGTAAAAAATTACAAAGAAATCATATACGCGATATCGTTTTTGGTGGGGCGATGATGTTACTCACAAGAGGATGCACTACTTTGCATGGTGGAAGATGTGCATACTAAAGAAGAAAGGCGCATGGAATTTAGAGATATATGTTGCTTTAAACTTGCATTATTGGCTAAACAAGCTTATCGTCTCATTGATAACCCAGACCCCTATGTGCACAGATCTTGAAGGAGAAATATTACCAAGATGGTGATCTTATGTGTGCAACTTTGAAAAACAAAGCTTCATATACTTGACAAAGTATTATGGCTGGTGTTGAAACCCTAAAACTTGGGCATATATGGAGAGTATGGGATGGGTGGAAAATCAGTATTTGGGAGGGTGAATGGATCCCACAATCTCCATCAGGGAAGGTGATTAGAACTAGATTAACAACCTCCTGACTCATGTGAGTGATCTTATAAACCCTGCATTAGGCGATTGGGGCGAACTAGTGGTGATCCCACAATCTCCATTGGGAGATGGATGCCCAACGGATCCTTGCAATACCCCTTCCTTTGCATGAAATGAGAGATTTCCTGGCGTGGAATTGTACAAAATCGGGCACTTTACAGTGCGCTCAGCCTATCATGTTGTATGGCAATCCCAGTTTGGCCACAAAGTTATAGAATTCAGCAGGACCTTCTACGCAAAGTGATACATGGGGCTCAGTTTGGAGCCTATGGTGTCCAACTATGATTCTTTTTATTTGGAGGGCGCTGTATAGCGTGGTCCCGTGCCGATCAGTACTAGCCAACAAGCATCTCAAAATCAATCCATGTTGTCCTACTTGCAAAGTAGGTCCTGATACGATCAAGCATCCGTTGTTCGAGTGCAAGCTTGTGTCGGACGTGTGGAAGTTGCTTTGCATCGAGGATATTATCAAAAGGGCGATATGTGTGGACAAGGTTGGTGAGGCTATACTAGAGCACTTGATATGTATGATGGAGCATGGCATTCATATATTAGGTCTGCACAAGTTGAGAGAAACAGTGGCAACCCCAGCTTGGTATTTGTGGTATGAATGTAGAAAATTGACCCATGGAGAAGAAATTCAAACGGCAGTCCAAATAAATTTGGTGGTGAGAGGAGGCAAAATTCATTATCTCATGCAGTCCGAAACCAATGCAGAGAGTGACTGGTTGGGTAAAACCAAGAAACGATTATGTGAAACTAAACGTTGATGTTGGGTTGGATATGGATACACTTGAGGGACCGGTTGGCGCAGTGCTCCGGGATCACAATTGGAAGTTCATTGTTGCTGCAAATGCAGAAGTTGATATATGCTTTGATTCTTTCACGGGAGAGGCTACCGTGGTTAGATTTGACATGAATCTTGCGTCGGATGTTTGTAAGTTGCTTGGCATCGAGGATATTGTCAAAAAGGTGCTCGATGTGGACAAGACCGGCGATGCTATAATAGAGCACTTGTTGTGTATGATGGAGCATGAGATTCATATATCAGGTCTGCCCAAGTTGAGAGAAACAGCGGCAACCGCAACTTGGTATTTGTGGTATGAGCGTCGAAAATTTACCCATGGAGAAGAAACTCAAAGTGCAGCCCAAATAAATTTGATAGTGAGAGGACTTGCGACAAATTTCATAATCCCATGCAGTCCAAAACCAATGCGGAGAGTGGCTGGTTGGGTGAATCCAAGGTAAGATTATGTGATCAATTGGATATGGATACACTTGAGGGATCAATTGGCGCAGTGCTCCGGGATCACAATTGGAAGTTCATTGATGCTGCAAATGCAGAAATTGATATATGCTTTGATTCTTTCACGACAGAGGATACCACCGCTTAGATTTGGCATGAATGTAGCTCGTATAGTGGGATGCAGCAAAACTGAGATCAATTCTGACAGCGTGGAGGTGTTTAAAAAAGTTAGATGGCAGCTCTTCTTCTCACGGGTTAGCTAGGATAGCTGAGTTTTCTCCTCCTAAATTATGGATAGATTCTACCCCTAGTGCGATCATCCCAATACTTGTAAGGGATATTATCCTCTTCTAACGCATGAATAAAGGAGGAGATGATTGTAAAAACAACAACAGCAGCAGCCACACGAGATCCCTCACCTGACACCGGCAGACACAGCTGAGCCACAGAGAATCCCCTCCAATCTCGCCCCCATCTTCCCCGACCCCAAGAACCCATCTCCCATCAGTCCACCATCACTCTTCTTCCTCCCCCTTCTCCATCCATGCTCCTGCCCCTCCCCTCCCCGCCCCCCCATCTCATGCTCCTGCGTCTGCCCCCCTGCCTCCTCTCCTCCTCGTCCTGCTCCGCTCCTCTCCTCCTCCCCGCCATTCCTCACGATCCCAGCCCGCGCCCCTAGGCAACCAAGCCCGCGACCCCCGATCCGATCCGTCCTCCCCGTCACGCAGATCGCTGGATGTGCTAGTCTAGTGCCAGTCGGGATCCCGCCTGCTCGCCGCCGTCTCTGGGTTTGTTGCTAGCGCGCTTCTTCTCGCTCCGCCCGCCATGGACGGCGTCCGGAGCTTAGCACAGTCCCTGGGAGCCGAAGATGGCGGCCGGAGCAACCTTTTCCGCACCCTTGGCCCGGCGCTCTTCATCTCGATTGGGTACATCGACCTCGGCAAGTGGGTCACCACCGTGGACGCCGGCTCTCGCTTCGGCTATGATCTCGTGCTGCTCGTGCTGCTCTTCAACTTCTCCGCCGTCCTCTGCCAGTACCTCTCCATATGCATCGGCATGGTCACTACCAAGAATCTTGCCCAGGTAACCACCACTCTCCTCGCTTCCTTCTTCGTCTTGCTTTGCAGAGTTATTCAAACAGCTCTAGCGAGTCGCCATGGATGACCTAGATACGATTGGCAGTGTTCTCCAATGATACAATAGCTCCCATGTAATCAAAGTTCCTCTTTGTTTTTTAAGACAAAAGGTAAACTTTCGTTACCCGGCCATTCGAAGACACAAAGTTTGTTACAAATTGAAAGGTAAAGCTGGGTAGTGTACATGAATAATCAGTGCCCCCCAAACCAGAGGAACACTATCCAGAACTGCACGCAGGTAGCAAACTTGAGCAAAATCACGTCCCCAAAGCCAAAAGGCATTACCCCACAGCTGCACGCAGGCAGCAACCAGCAATCACCCACCCAAAGTTCCTCTTTTTTTTGGCTCCCTTTTACCTTTAGAGAATTCAGCTCTTTCTAAATGTTGTCCCCTTTCAAATAAATAAATAAATGCTGTCCTTTTCCTTTCAAATAAATAAATAAATGTTGCCCTTTATCATTCTGTATCATTCAGCTGTATGCATCGAATTCGTTCTACGGGAATTTGATTTTTGTTTTGTTGCGATACTTTTACATGAACATGAAGATATGCGTCCAGGAGTACAGTCAGCCAATATGTGTTGGCCTTGGTGTTCAGGCATTGCTGTCCTTGTTAACTGCAGAGATTACCATGGTATGTCTAGGCACTTTACACAAATCTATGTTCTGTCAGTGTTTCATTCCGGAAATTTTCTTTGCCTATGTGATACATGCATTAACTTGCCAAAGCATGTGATGTTACTGGTTCCCAAGTTCCAAAATTTTGATGGTCTGACGGTGATGTTTGGTTATTTCAGATATCAGGCATTGCAATGGGGTTTAACCTTGTATTCGAATACGATGACCTTGTCACAGGCATATGGTTTGCAAGCTTTGCAGTTAATCTACTACCATATGTGATCTCCCATCTGGTAATTTTAATAAAAACTGCATCTCATACGAGGAACCTTCTCAAATTCTTACGTGCACTTGGCTCCTGCTTCTGCCCATTACAGGACAAGAAGATGGCTGGAATATTCAATGCCTGCATAGCAGGTCTCGCACTTGTTTGTTTCGTGCTTGGTTTATTGGTCAGTCAACCAAGAGTTCCTCTCGATATGGATGTGATGTTCCCCAAGTTGAGTGGTGAAAGTGCCTACTCGCTCATGGCACTTCTGGGTGGAAATGTAATAGCGCACAACTTCTATGTTCATTCATCATTTGTACAGGTAAGTACTTTCCGTGTTTCTTGTTCATGGTCACTTGAAAAATATTCAGGTAGTGTGGTGCATTAGTTACATTTGGGGCCCTTAATTTTTTTTAAACTTGTCTTCAGTTCCATATCAAGTTCGTGTGGCTGTGTTTAAACTTATGTAATTCGGAATGTGCCGTGTATGGTGTTTACGACATTCCATATTTTGTCAATCAAGTTATGCCACCTTTTTCTTGAGATGAATCAACTTATACCACCTTATCTTCCATTGGAAGTTTTTAAGTGCAGATGTCTGTAGGCCCGTTTGGCCCAATGTAAGGCTTTCCCTTCCAGTAATTTGATATGTCGCCTTCATGCGTTCTCACTCTTAGCAGTCAACGATCTTCAGTATTTGCTGTTTGACCTTCAAGACTTTTAAGTTACAGATTTCTCACCGGCTCACCGCTCATAGTGGATACCAACATAGCTTTCATACTTTCGTACCCTAAAACTAGGTGGCTCAGATCCACCTTGAGTTTGTACACATGTTTATAGGCCTGTTAATCTAGGTTGGCCCATGCAAAGCTTGTATATACCCCTTTTCCGGTAATGGGTAGGCATATACTTGTGAACAGCACAATTCTCTCCCTCTCAGCAGAGTTATCATACAGTCTTAACTAACCAGTATCCATGTTGCATTTTGTTAGACAAGATCAATCTTAGTCTGTAAACACCCCACTAAGCCATATAAGTTTAGATCCCGAGTCCTTGTTACCAGTGATGACTTTGTGGTATGATATACTGGTGTGGTTTGTTAATCCCTAAAAGAATTGTGTGCGTCTGTGCGAAGGCATGATAGAAGATATGTAATTTATGTTCTTGTTTTCTCACAAAAAGAAAAGGCAAACCTGTTCGTGCTACCTTACATGAAGTGTGATGAAAAACTCAACTTGATTTATGGAAAATCTGTTGGACTTCAGTAAACAAAATGATAGTTAAAACACCAGCATTCTGCAGCCAGTCCCCATGTGGTTATGACTTTGACTTATGAGGTCTTGGAAATTCATCATGTTTTTGGTGTTTACGAACAGTTATATAACACATCAAGTACATCTTCATTTGTTGATTCGACAAATAAGTTTATTTTGCTTAATTTGTACTCTGCATATTGTACCCCCTTTACCTTGTTTATGTTAATTTGAATATCATATGTGCAGGCTCAAAGAAGATCCCCTGTTACACTTGGGGCCTTATTTCATGACCACCTTGTTTCGATCTTATTTATTTTTTCTGGGGTTTTTCTTGTGAACTATGTTCTGATAAGCTCAGCCGCAGTTGGATCCGGTGATACACTGCTCCTGACCTTTCAAGATGTTGTAGAGCTAATGAACCAGGTCCGTGTCCTTTCTGTAGTTCCTACTTACCTTTTAAGTTTTGTATCTGACATGTCCCACCTATCCCACATATTGAATTATTTGCGATATTGCCTTTTTTTTATTTCAGTCCTGCATTGAAGTTATATTCTGAGTTTTTCTGAATCTTGTCTTCTGCAGATATTCATGAATCCTGCAGCGCCGCTTGTGTTCTTAATGGTTCTTCTCCTTTCGAGCCACATCGTCTCACTGTCATCTATTATTGGTAGCCATGCAATTGTAGAGAATTTCTTTGGTATAAACCTTTCTCTTTCGGCACATCATCTGCTACTCAAGGTTTTTGCCATGATTCCTACAATCTACTATGCAAAGGTTGCGGGCTCAGAAGCGATATATCAGTTAATTATCATCTGTCCAGTCATCCAGGCTATGCTCCTTCCTGCGTCTGTTATACCTGTTTTCCGGGTTGCTTCGTCAAGATCAATAATGGGCAACTACAGAATATCTTCATCTGTTGAAATATTGGCCTTTCTCGCATTTCTTCTCATGCTATTTACGAATATCATTTTCAAGGCAGAAATCCTGTTTGGTGATAGCACCTGGACAAACAGCATGAAAGGGAACACCGGGAGCCCTGTTGTACTTCCATATACTCTTATCGTCCTAATTTCATGTTCATGTCTTCTGTTTACACTGTTCCTGGCTGTTACTCCACTGAAGTCTGCAAGTAATGAAGCTGAAACTCTGGAGTTCTCTATGCACTCTCAGAGAGAACCATTGGGCAGTACTCACCATAGAGAAGATGTTTTTCTGGAAGATGTTGCCCATGAAGAAGTTCAAAGGTCTTCTACTGATGCTATTCTCAGGGATCCAATGGAAAGTCATCAAAATCATCAGAAATCAGCTTTGGAGCATACTGAAAGTTCTGACACCACTGTAGAGTCTGATCCTGACAGTCAACAATCAACTGCTTATGCAGTGAGCACTCCTAAAGCTCAACCCTCACCACCTGTCTTCCATGAAGAGCCAAAACTAGTTTGTGTGGCTGACTGGACAGAGTCGGTACCAAAGGTTTCTACAGCCAGTGAAGTAGAACATATTCATGCAGAGAACATC
Source organism: Aegilops longissima (assembly GCA_021605205.1). NCBI lineage: Eukaryota > Viridiplantae > Streptophyta > Magnoliopsida > Poales > Poaceae > Aegilops > Aegilops longissima. The sequence continues at coordinate 325,396,430 of CM038680.1, forward strand.
AAAAGGAAGAGCGCAACTGAAAAAGATGTTGAAGTAGTAGCAGAAGTTTGCAGGGACAAGGATATTGTTGCCTCACATAAATTGGAAAATGAGAAGTCTGCTGGAGGCAGAGCACCTTCCAATCCTGATGGTCCACCATCTCTTACTTTCAGCAGGGGAAAAGACTCTGATGCTGGCAGTGGCAGCCTCTCGACACAGTCTGGTTTGGGCCGTGCTGCAAGGAAGCAGTTAGCAGCACATCTTGACGAGTTCTGGGGGCATCTTTTTGATTATCATGGTAAGCTTACACAAGAGGCTAATGAAAAAAGGTATAACTTTTTGCTTGGACTGGACTTGAGAGCAGCTAATTCTGCTGTGAGGGCTGATAACCAAACCATTGAAGCTTCAAAGAGCCCCTTGATGAGAGATGCGCTGCGAGCATCAGCTACCTCACTGAACTCATGGGACCCGATGTCCCGTGATAAGGATATCCGTAGTCTAGACTGGAGTTCTGGGCATCAGATGGGTCCAATGGGTTCATCCAACTGGTCTCAGAGCATGAATTCACCATATACAGACATTTCGAGTTCAAGCAGCAGCTTACTTGAGCAAAATGCAAAATACTATTCAAATTTCAATATGCCATCTTACTCTGATAATCAGTTATATCAGCCTGCTACTATTCATGGATATCAGCTGGCATCTTATTTGAAAGGGATGAATGCAAGTAGAAATCAGCACTCTAACATCCCCCTGGACCCAAGACGGGTTCCTAGGTCATCTGAATATTCTTTTTCTAACTATGCTGATCCTGTTATGCATGCCCGCAACCAAAATTTACGGGGTTCACTGGGAGCGAACTCTCCACAAAGCCCAACAATGAATCGCTTAAATGCAACGGTTGAGAGACCTTATTATGATTCTACCTCTGTTGATGAAAGTGGAGGTGTTGGCTCACCTGGATACTCAAAGAAGTATCACAGTTCACCTGACATATCTGCAGTAATTGCTGCAAGCAGAAAGGCTTGGTTGAACGAAGCAAATTTAGGTGGTGCTGCCGGAAATCAATCATACCTAAGTAAGCTGGCATCTGAGAGATCACAGTATGTGGACTCGGCAGCCAGGTCCAAAGCTCAAATTGCATTTAATGAGCGGTCACAACATAATCTCCAAAGAGATGTCCTTTCTTTGCAGTTGGGTATGAACCCCAACAATAAATCCCTTTGGGCCCAACAACCGTTTGAACAGCTGTTTGGTATGTCAAGTGCAGAATTGAATAAGAGTGAGGTGAACATTGGCCAGAGATCAAGTGGCATGACAAAGGATGATTCCTCTTACACAGAGTGTGAGGCAGAGCTTCTTCAATCTCTTAGGCTTTGCATCATGAATATCTTGAAACTGGAAGGATCAGGAGGGCTCTTTAGGCAAAATGGTGGTTGTGATGAAAATTTAATTGATCAAGTTGCAGCAGCTGAGAGACTTTCACAAGAAACAACTGAGAATCTGTTGTCAGCTGATCTTCTGCGCATGCGCGGTTGCGGTGAAACCTGCGTTTGGCAGGCTACCCTGGTTGTTAGTTTTGGTGTCTGGTGTATCCGCCGGGTACTGGATCTTTCCCTTGTGGAAAGTAGACCAGAACTTTGGGGGAAGTACACATATGTTCTGAACCGTCTTCAGGTGATTCCTTTGTCTTATGTACTTTTACCATTAAAATGTTTTTTAGGGCAAATGAGAGCGGCGAAAGGCTCCCACTGATTTTTGTTATTATTATAGTAAGTTAGGGATCAACTATCAAGCTATTAACATAGGTTAGGGGAAGGAAAGCAGGGGGGTTGAGGTGAGAATAGCTAACAAAAATACAAGGAGAGCAGGGGGAGATTATAGAGAATGTACAAAAGAGAGTATAAAAGGGAAGAGGATTTGTAGCGCCTGGGTGCTCCACACCCCTATATGAACATTAAGTTCAAAAAAATACCAGGAAATTTCAAAAAAAAAAATCTGGATTTTTGGATATGAAACCTGGGTGCCCAATCTGCATTCGTGTGAAATTTCGTGAAAAAATACCAGAAAACGTATCCGTGGCAAAAAAGACAAAACATTTTCTATGTACCGAAAACCCCGGTTTGGATGGATTTTAGTTCAGACTGTATTTTCTTCGCCACGGATACGTTTCCTGGTATTTTTCTATGGAACTTCATACGGGAGTAGATTGGACACCGAAGTTTGGTATCCCAAAATTTCAGTTTTTTAATATAATTTTCCTGGTATTTTTTAAATTTAATTTTCGTATAGGGGGTGGAGCACCCATGTGCTCCTGTGTATTTCCCGTATAAAAGGGGCTAGTTTCTGTTTGGATCTGTGGACTAGGAGTGCAAAATGTGGCTACCCCTGAAAGAAGGATCCAGGTATTGGTTGACTCATCCATGTAGCAAAGGTTATAAGCATCCTGACTGCATTAATTTGAAAATTAACCTCACCTTCCATTAAGTTACTTTAAATGCATATTTATTTGAGCATAGCAAGTTGGGCAGATATTGCTGTTGGGAGTATTTGATGATGCAAATAAAGTGACCCACTACTATATATGGCATTTGCATAGATTGGAGTTTGACTTATAGTTGTATATAATACACAAGTGAAACAAACTTACCTTAATTCTCAACTTGGCATCTCTCTTGCGATTTCTCCTTGAGAAAAAGACAAACATAAATGCGCTTTGTCTGCTCAGTTGCATTGGATTGTTCTGCTGTGAGAATGCAGAGGCAAAACACCTATTCTTACTGGTTTCATTTTGCTAGCAGTTTTTGCTGATGTTATATATCTACCTTAACGCAGGGAATCATTGAACCCGCCTTTTCCAAGCCCCGGAAACCTCTCACCGGGTGCGCATGCCTTCAGATAACAGGCCCGGGTGCCAGGCCCATTTCTGGCACCTTCACCACTTCAGCTGCCATCTTGGAGACGATCAAGGACGTGGAAGTAGCTATCTGTGGACGCAAGGGTCGAAGCGGAACAGCAGCAGGAGACGTAGCTTTTCCTAAAGGGAAGGAGAACCTGGCTTCAGTTCTCAAGCGGTACAAGCGTAGGCTGTCGAGCAAGCCGTCTGGGCAATAGCGACATGTTTTTACTTGTTTTGTAGGGTTCCTGGCGCCGTCCTAGGGGCAGGTCGCCCTTTCCTGCTTCTCAAGTCCTAGTGGTTTTTTCGTTGCACAACGTTTCTAATGGGGGGCCTGGGAGCTCCTTGACCTTTTTGGGCCCTTCGGTTTTTGCATGTGATGCTTGACAGGGGCCAAGGATGATGCGGGGCAAACCATGTTTTGCCGCCTGAGCGCGGTGTGTTGGAGAAAGTGCGATCTGCTGAATCAGTGGTGCAAAGTCCACCACTGCAGCTCAACTGGACTGTTTTTTGGGCCTTCTGTGCCTGTGCCCCATGTGACTATGTAGAGAGGTTACAAGTAATGTTAATGTGATGTTCTGTTGACATGTGCATGGTTAATGTGATGCTTCTGGACATGGATGAGATGCAATGTAGGAGTACTAGTCCTGGCAGGATATATTTGATCCTGGGGTTCTCTCTTTATTTCATGTGACCGCCCTGTGCTATATATCGTTTGGCGGTTGTTTGGCAATGAATTTGCTTCGTGGAGGCCAAAATCAGCAGAAAAACCAGGGAGGAGAACCAGGCGCTGGCGTGCTGCCGTAGACTTACCGTGCGTGGCTGTGCTATACTAGTCGTTGCCTTGTTCGTGCTTGAGTGGAAGCCGACATCAATGTAGTTCCTTTGGTGCATCATTACGTCGAAAGCTCCCGTGTATCCGTGCGTTGGTGCATCCAGGTGAAGGTACCGCAACCCATGTGTGCTTGCTCGGACGTGTAGATCGGCTGCAATGCGCTTGTGCTTAGATATCCTCTTATCTTGATTTGCTCTTCGATGTGAAATGGATTTATTTGCCTAGTGCTTCTTGTTAATCATTCTTTCTTCGATGTGAAATGGAGTAACCATATAGTACATGCTCCTAATGTATCGGTTTAATGTAGCACACAACAATGTTAGGCATACCTTAAACTTGGGCACCTAAATCTTTGTCCGCCAATCTAAAATCAAATTTCTATGCTTCTAGTGCATGTGAGTAGGGGTGCAGCGCGGCGCCCGATCTGCCTCGCTTCATATACAGACAGTTTAGTTCTAATTGAGTTTGGGTGGATTAGCTTAAATTGTATTGCCATTCGACTTGTGTGGGTCTAAGCGGGAAGCCGTCCTGCACCCCTACATGAGAGCATCAAATCGTTGCTTTTGTGTTAGGCATGCTTCCTACTTTGATTTCTTGTAGCATATGTTTCTATGGTAATTATTCTTGCTACGACCATTGAAGCTATATACTTATTTTAGTAACTAATGAAGTTTTGCGTCACCCGTTACCTGCGTGTGCTTCAATTGCTGCTGGTGTTCCTTCATTGACCCAATTTTTGTCGTTCAATCGCCGTCTTTCTGACATCACCATTGCGGCTTTACGTGCTCTGTTCAATCTGGACTGCGACCTGATGTCAACGGTGGAGAATGCCTTGATCTTCTGTTACTTAGTGATGCTGTGATGTAGCTTCTTTACTATGTTAGACATCCTGATTGTCTTTAAAGAAGGGACGCCTGTTTGTACCTGCAGCCTGTTGCAGCTACATGTTGCCTTGGCAAGGCTGGTTGTTAGTAGTTCTTGTACGCCTGTTTGCTGCTGCTGTATGTGGCTGCAGCTTTTAGGGGCCCTGGCGAGGCAAACAAAAATGTTATTGCTGCTCCTGATCCTTGTCGCCGTTCCTCCCAGTTGTTGTTGCTCTGCTGTGATCACTGTTGTATACCTGATTTCCAAATGACAGACCACAACCACAATCTCACGATCCTGAACTGGAATGTTCGAGGCCTGAATTGACCTGACCGCCGCACTACCGTTCACGAGACCATAGCCTCTACTCCTTGTCACATAGTCTGCCTCCAGGAGTCCAAGATGGATTCAGTCGATGCTTTCACTGCAGCACATATTGGCGGCCACATGCTTAAGAGCTTCGCCCAGCGCCCGGCTGACGGTACACGTGGTGGCATCCTCCTGCTTTGGGACGATGATGTGGTGCAGCTGTCCAACATCCAATTCCGGGCTTTCACCCTTTCAGCAACAGTTACTCTATACCCACAAAGCCCAGCTCCCACCTCCTTCAAATTGACCACTGTCTACGGGCCGACCCGAAGTAACCTCAAGGACGCCTTCTTTGCTGAACTTATTGCCAAAAAAACCACCACTGGGCAACATGTGGCTGGTCACGGGGGATTTCAATCAAATTTACCGGGCGAGAGATAAGAACCGTTCAAATGTTGATCGGAGCCGCATTGTCAGGTTTCGAAACGCTCTCAACTCCTGTGAGCTCAAAGAGATTCATCTCCAGAACAGGAGATTCACTTGGAGTAATGGGCAGAGTGAGCCCACATTGAGCAAGCTTGATAACTTTTTTTGCAATGAAGATTGGGATTTGGAGTTCGACTCTCATATTTTGCATGCCTTATCATCCTCCCTCTCTGACCACTGCCCTCTTCTGCTTGCAAATGCAAACGGGCCGAAGCGCTCCAAATGCTTCCGCTTTGAAAATTTCTGGATCAAGATGCCAGGCTTCTTGACAACTGTCCAAGATGCGTGGAATGAAGGACACAACCATGTTGAGCCGTACCATATCCTACATCACAAACTCAAGAAAACTAGTGTCGGACTGAAGGAATGGAGCAAGTCACTCTTCTCCAACATGAAGGTTCAAGTGCATATGGCCTTGGAGGTCATCCTTCGCCTTGACATCGCACAAGAGTCAAGGTCTCTGAGCCCGCAGGAGATTGATCTTAGGAAAAGGCTCAAGAGGAGGGTGATTGGCTTGGCGGTGCTTGAAAAGGCTCGGAAGCGGCATACCTCTAGAATAACAAACATTAAAGAAGGGGATGCAAACACTAAGTTTTTTCACCTCCGAATCAACCGTCGGCGACGAAAAAAATTTATCCACCGCCTCAAGCACAATGCGGGGTGGGTAACCGACCACAACTACAAGAAGGATATTATCCACAGTTACTTCTCCTTCGTCATCAAAAAGGGACCCAGAAGGAATAAGGACTTTAATTGGGAGTGTATCCCCACTCCAGATTGTGATCTTAGTGACCTTGGGGCTCCGTTCACCATGGAAGAGACTAGAAAGGCCGTCTTCGATTCGCCATGCGATAAGGCGCCGGGGCCGGATGGGTTCACGGGTGCGTTCTTCAAGGCGTGTTGGGATGTTATCAAGGTAGATGTTATGGCTGCTGTCAACCACTTCTCCAATCTCCATGCCACCGACTTACATTGGCTAAATTCAGCCAACATCACTTTAATCCCCAAGAAAGATGGCGCTGAAGATATCTCCGACTTTAGACCGATAAGTCTAATTCATGCCGTGGCAAAGCTCTTTGCTAATATGATGGCAACGCGCCTTTCCATCCACATGAATGACCTCGTGTCGCCGGCTCAAAGTGCTTTTATCAAGAAGCGAAGCATCCACGACAACTTCACCTATGTCCGCAACCTTGCCCGAAGGCTACATCGAAGCAAGACACCCATGTTGCTTTTCAAACTTGATATCAAGAAGGCCTTTGATTCAGTAAGATGGGACTACTTAATGGATCTTCTTCAGCATCTTGGCTTTCCTGCGCGCTTCAGAGGCTGGGTCTCGGCGCTCCTTACCTCGGCTACCTCGAGAGTGTTACTAAATGGTACGGTAGGAGACCCCATTAGGCATGGGAAGGGATTGCGACAAGGAGACCCGATGTCTCCGCTTCTTTTTGTGCTTGCCATCGATCCCCTGCACCACATTCTCAGCAAGGCCACGACCCAAGGCAAACTACTTCCCATCAGAAGAAATACCGCAACTCCTCGTGCCTCCCTGTATGCGGATGATGCAGCCGTTTTTATGGAGCCCATGAAGGAGGACGTCTCCTGCTTTGCCTCCATCTTAGGTGACTTTGGTGAGGTCACGGGACTAGTCACCAATTGCAGCAAGAGCCTGGTGGCCCCAATTCGATGTGCTGGCCTTGATCTTCCTGAAATCCTGCAGCTCTTCCCCGCCAAACTCACGAGTTTCCCAATGACTTACTTGGGGCTACCACTATCGGTGAAGAGACTTAAGGCGGTTCATTTCTTTCCTCTGGAGGACAAAGTTGCGCGCAGGCTCGCCCCCTGGATTGGTTACCTCATGGCCGCACCTGGGAGGGCTGTTCTGGTTAAGGCGGTTCTCACCGCCATAGCTATCTATAGCATTACTTCGCTGATCCTGCCAGCGAAGGTGATGAAGCGTATTGATGCCTTGCGACGGGCATTCCTTTGGGCTGGTTGCGACAAAGTCACTGGTGGCAAGTGTAAAATCAATTGGAACAGAGTTTGCAGTCCTAAAGCTATGGGCGGCCTGGGCGGCCTAAGCCTGGACAAATTTGCCACTGCCCTCCGCTTGAGGTGGCTTTGGAACGAGTGGGCGGAGCAGCCAAAGCCGTGGGTTGGGCTGGGCACCCCTTGCACCGCGGCTGACAGGGACCTTTTCGCGGCAGCAACGAGGGTCGTGGTTGGAAACGGAGATAAGGCTTGCTTCTGGACATCTCCCTGGCTTGATGGTCTCAGGCCAATGGACATCACTCCTAAAATCTTTGAGATCTCCAAAAAGAAGGTTTGCTCTGTCAGGAAGGCCCTCACTGATGATCTATGGATTTCGCAAGTGGACATGGCAAATGGCATTACCGTTGGGCACATTCAGGAGTTTACCATCCTTTGGGAGAAGTTGGACGGGATAACCTTAGATCAAGACACGAATGACACGATCATTTGGAAACTTACAGAGAGCGGTAGCTACTCCACTTCATCGGCCTATTCGCTACAGTTCGAGGGGCGCACCTCCACACCACTCCTAAAGACCGTTTGGAAAGTCTGGCTACACCAAAATGCAAGTTCTTCGCTTGGTTGATCATTCACAACAGAGTATGGACGGCAGATAGGCTACACCGGAGAGGGTGGCCAAATTGCGGTTTATGTCCCCTTTGTAGCCAAGTCCAGAGTCTGCGGCGCATCTCCTCTTCCAATGCCGATTCTCGGTTGCAGTTTGGAATGCGGTTAAGGCGAGGACCGGCTGAGCAATATTGTCACAGCAGATGGGCGGCTATGCAAAGTGTCAGGCACTGGTGGACTGAGATGGTGCTTACGCGCTCGCCTAACGGAAAAGGGATGGCCTCCCTCCTTATGCTTATCTCTTGGGAAATTTGGAAGGAGAGGAATGCTAGGGTCTTCCGGAACGTCTCCGCGCCTCTGATGATTCTCGTGGACAAAATAATGGAGGAGGCGGCCCTGTGGGTTTTGGCGGGTGCCAAAGGGCTTGATGTAATTTTACGCCGTGAGTAGTTGATTTATTTTGGCCATTGTATGGCTGTTGTCCTTGGACTCTGTTACAACTCTCTCTTAATTAATGAAATGCCAAATCTTTTGCCTTGTTTAAAAAAAAACTATTGCTAGTATGTGCTTCATTGTTTCTCCCTGATGCTTTTACTATACAGATTTTGTGCTACAACCCGGCATGAAATAAAGATGCCAAGTGTGCTAGGGCCAAAACGCAGTTAGGTTGTTGACGGTGGCGAGCCCGAGGTGCATTCAACTACACAGTGGCAACCATGGTTCATTGGTTCTCTATGCCTCCTCAAAATGGCCTCATGGCATGACGTTGCCGGCATACAAGATGTACGTGCTGAGGTGGAGGAAATAGTTGCATGGGTCCTCTCAATGGATGCAATACCTCTCGTGCTCCACCGTTGGAAGCATCGGCGCTACGTAAACAGAAATAATTACCGATGGAATTTTTTGGTAGTGCTTCACGATTACCATCGAAGCAAATTCTCATTTAACGAAAGCAATGATTCATAGCTGCGAAAGCATACCCCTTGTCATTCGAAATAAATATGTTTTCTATTTGATGGAAACAAATCCATATTTGTACGGAAGCATTTTGCTAGTTGATTATATATAGCATCGTCATGATTTGAAAGCAAAATATATACTAAATCGAAGCAAATTCTCCATTTAACGGAAGCAATGATTCATAGCTGCGAAAGCATACCCCTTGTCATTCGAAATAAATATGTTTTTTATTTGATGAAAACAAACCCATATTTGTACGGAAGCATTTTGCTAGTTGATTATATATAGCATCGTCATGATTTGAAAGCAAAATATATACTAAATCGAAGCAGATTCTCCACTTAACGGAAGCAATGATTCATAGCTGCGAAAGCATACCGCCTTGTCATTCGAAATAAACATTTTTTCTATTTGATGGAAACAAAATCCATAATTCTATGGAAGCATTTTGGTAATTGATTAAATATAACACCATCATGATTTGGAAGCAAAATATATACTAAATCGAAGCAAATTCTCCATTTAACGGAAGCAATGATTCATAGCTGTGAAAGCATACCGCCTTGTCATTCAAAATAAACATTTTTCTATTTGATGCAAACAAAATCCATAATTCTATGGAAGCATTTTGGTAGCTGATTAAATATAGCATCATCATGATTTGGAAGCAAAATTATATACTAAATCGAAACAAACTTTCCAACACCAAAGCAAATTAGTCATTGGAAACTTTTCTACTGTACGTTGAAAACAAGTTGCTTAGTTTGAAAAAAAATCTTTTAGGTTCGAAGCAGGTTTAAGTTGCATCGGAAAGAAAATGTGAAAACAAACAACATGGGGTGAAAACTTATTTCACCAGGCTTCGTTGAAAATCCAAAAAATATTTTTATCCAGGCTGGTCCGTCTTTTAATTAGCTCTCACCCAGATTTGTTTAAGGAAACTTGACTTCGTGTAGGCTGCTGTCCGAAATCGGGCGTTGTAAACGAGAATAGCCACGCCCGGAATTTGGAAGCACCCAAGTGAAAGGGCGCACGTTACGCAGGACACGCATTCAGTTTCTTGACCAGATCTGACGCTGGAGATAGCTGCTATCGTGCAACCCGAACTCGTCCGATGCAACGTTAGGGATCAGTAGTCTGATCACATCCCTAGGGGTGCCCTAATATTTATTGTGGTGTTTGGGTTCATATGTGTGAGGTTCAGGGTGAGTGTTGTGATGATGTTCAAAATCTCAGTTTTGAACAACATTTCATGTTCCGGATCATTGCAGCTAAAAAATGATTCCCTCCATCCACTGTTATAAAATATCTTAGATATTTTAATATGGATTACATATGGATTGAAATGAGTGAACAAACACACTAAAACAGTATAGGACCTGTTGTGATCCAGTATGGAGCGATTTTGTTTTTCCTCGAGGAGAACTGCCCAGGTCAGTTATAAACAGAAAAGGCGCCTATAGGCGTCTTATAACTGAATATTATCAAGGAAAATACAGTATAACTGAAAGATAAGAAGGCATGAAACCATCAGAAAGAAAACTACATAAAAAATTATATTGGCCATCCTTTGATTGGTGGGCCGCAGGCCAGAGCTTGAAATTTGGCAGTGATACGAACTGCCAAAATCTGAGTCAAGACTCACTTTTAACAGTTAACCCCACATGAAATACTGATACAATAACACATACGCGTGAATATAGCCGTTTAAGGATTTAGTTCCAGATAATTTAGCAACAAAGTGGATATTGCACAGTGCTTTCAAAGAGAGCCTGGACAGTGACCCCATTTACTTGACATACCAAACATAGGCTAAAGGAGACGGTGCAACCAGCTCAACATGCAAAATGCACCATGAGGGTCGATAGTAAGCAGAAGGACCAAAACAGATTTTTGGTGCCAGCCACCTCAAAATGGCAACATTATATAGGTAGTTTCTACTTTGGAGGAAGTAGACCAAGATGTGACCGCCTCTGAACTAGATGATGTTTATTTATAAACTTATCCGCATGGGTTGGATAGGCCACTTTGATGTATGCCCGGAGACACTTGCGGTATGAGAAATCCGCCCAATCGCCATTTGTTCTAACCACATACAGGCATCTGGAGCTCTTGAAATCAGGATGTTTGTTAACCTACAAACACGATGAGCATGCATGCCACAGATTAGGAGATGTCCACAAAATTTACATATCCTTAGGTTCACAGTGAAAAGATTACTCTCACAAGGTACCAGTACATGTTCAGAGCAATGTGAACTTGCACATTATCAAGATTGAGCCTCAACATAAATAATAAGATTTCTAGACAAATAAACAGGAGAATGGTTGAGACTCGAGACTGCAGTTCTATTCTTATGCTCATGGAGGTCCTCCTAAGGAATTAAAAGTACTGCACACACTAAGGTCCTCCTAAGGAATTAAAGTACTGCACACACTAAGGTTCTGAGATATTCTAACAAGCACATGATAAAATTCTCAATAATATACTCCCTCCGTTCCTAAATATTTGTCTTTCTAGAGGTTTCAAATGGTGACTACATACGGAACAAAATGAGTGAATCTACACTCTAAAATATGTCTATATACATCCGTATGTGGTGACCATTTAAAATCTCTAGAAAGACAAATATTTAGGAACGGAGGGAGTATTTAATAACACAAGCATGGCAATGAAGAAACAAAGCAAAAATAAATAAATAGATTTGTTCTAGGGTCTCATGTCTATCTTAGTAAAGAGAACCGATCATGCTAACTCACCATAATAGCATCAAGTCCACAACCAATCTTGTCTTCCGAACGGGGGTGGTGAGCAAGAACCTTTTCTACCACAACCTTTTCATCTTCCGGACTTAAAAACGCACCATCTCCATATCTGTTATAACAGAACACTATCAGAAATGTGATATATGATCGTAGGCACACAACAGCACATCCTTGCAAATTGCAAGATTTATAGTACAGCAACACATATTATTACATAAGTGTGCTTTTCATCAGCTGCACCATTTTTGAAATATTTCCTGCATTGGATTAAAACAAGGTGGGGCACAAGGACTTCACAGCTATACAGCACACCCCACCGGATGAACATTACACGGAGCTGGGGATGCAACATTCACGCCCCAAGGCAAACTCATGGACATACAACAACACACCCCACAAGGCAAACTCATGAACATCCAACAACACAAGGCACACGCAACTCATGGACACACGTCAACACACGTGACATGCCACAAGGCAAACTCAACACGCAAGACACGCATCTATCTACGGGTGGACAAAGCCTGACGCTGCTGAATGAAGAGCCACCGCTCGCTGTCTCAGGGCGTGTGATTGTCAAACAAAAACCGAACAACTCAACCCAGCCATATGGTCATATCACCTTATGCAATCAACCATATCAACCTTCTTGGATACTCCAATCCCAATCGAATCCCCTTCCTTAATAAAGAGAGCTGAACTATCAAAGAGTCATTCCAGTATTCTAGTTATTTAACTGAACTAGGCATGTGCCCGTGCGTTGCCACGGGTCCAAATATGTTTTTAACACAATAAGAGGACCATACGGGACAAATTTTGATGCAAAACAAAAAAATATTATGGTTTAGTTATAAAGCATATATTTTCTGATATTTCTTGAACTGACAAAATAGGTATGTGTGTTTGTGATTGATCTTTGTTGGGTTACCAAAGATAAGGATGATACTTATGTGCTTACGAACCATGAATTTATTGCTGTTTATTGGATTACCAAAGATGTCTGACGGAAGATGAAGGTACGAGCGAAACACAAGTTCGACGGGAGAGGAAACCTTACGTATTTTTTAAGTAAGTAGAGATAGAGATGATCCAACAATACGTTTTTCATCACAGAATGCTTCGATGGTCCTACATATTCCAGTTGTTTAAACATAACCACAGTAATATAGGAAATGGAAAATTGCATCTTACTGAAATATTCACATACAGTTATCTTCCTTATACTCCTTGCTGCAAATGATATCCATGTGTATTTCTCTTTAGAAAACTTTCCAGTTTGACGATTTCTCAGGAAATCCTGATTACCTAGCTCACATTCTTTTACAATGTTTCTTTTTCTCGAACCATTATGGCATGAAAATCTTATGACTTGAGCTTCCTATTCATTGCAACGAGAGGAGAAACGAACAACTGACCTCCTGGAATGGAGGATGTTTTTGACAAGTTCCACGACGGGCCCAACTTCGCGGAGGATCTCCGCCTCAGCCGCCTCCCACTGCTCCTCCTTGGCCCCCGGAGCGGAGGGTTCGTTGCCGGCGGGGAGGTAGCAGAACAGGCGGCTGCGGGTGTAGAGTGCAGCAGATGTGGCGTGCGGCGGGAAGCCGCCGTGGAGGATGCACGTGGCCGCTCGAGCGAGGGCGGCGGCCAAGGCCATGGCTTCTTCAGCTACGGCGAGAAAGGGTTTCCTGTTTGGGGTTTCAACAGATCGGTAGTATGGGCCACTTAGGGCATCTTAGGCTAACTCCGGCGCGCGACCCCATCCCGTCCGGCCCCGTCCGTTTGAGATAAAATGGATAGATCCCACGGCCCATCGCACGACGGTTGGAACCATCTGGTCCATTTTATGTCCGGGCCGATCCATTTCGAGCGCAAACATGCGCCGGGTTTGAGTCGCAACGAACAGCAAACAGACACGTAGCTCGTCCGCTTTGGGGCCGCGTGGCAGGCGGCCACCTACCTCCCACCGTCCGATATTAATGCGCACTCGTGGTCGGCACCATCTGTCATCCGCCCAGGCGAACGGTCGCCGTCCTTCTTAAATGGGGAAGTCGTGGACCGGTCGTCGTCCACACTCCCCACTCCAGCCCGTGCTTCCTCCTCAAAACCCAACACGCCCCAAACCTTATCTTATCCTCTCCCCGTCCTCGATCTCACCGGCCGGCCGCCTCGCAGCCATGGGGTTCTGGAACCACGGCCGCAAGGGGAAGCACGACCGCAAGGCTGGCTCGTCCTCGGGCCGCGTCGCGGCTCCGTGAAAGAGGAGCCCGCATCACCACCGCGTCGGGCCCCCGCGCCTGCCCCATTCACCATCGGCCCTACGGCCAGCAGCGAGCGCGACCGGCAGTACATCCACGCGGATGTTTACCGGCGTTATTGGGAGACGAGGACGCCGCTCCCGTGGAGCGACGTGCACCTCCCCAATAGCTGGCATCTCTCCGCCGACCGGGTGCCGATCCCGCCGGTCCCAGCGAAAGCCGCCGCACCGCGAGAGATCGGCGCCGCCGCCGCCTCTGCCGGACGACCGTACTACGACCCGTGTATGCCTCGACTTGACACAGGCGACACGTGGTTCCGGGACGAGCACGACACGCGGCGCGCCTCTTTCTTCGCCGACACCTTGTCGGGGCCGCGGCAGCCACGTCGAGAGCGCGCAGCGCCTTGCTCCCTAGGTGCGTGGCCGTACACTGGTGCGCGGCCTCACGCCCACGCTGTCGCCTTCACCATCTCCGTCGCCATCACCACCTCCTCGCATGACAGCGGAGGAGGAGGCCCGACTCATGCAACGTGTCATGGAGGACTCCTTGAAGACGCATGATGAGCCACAATGGGAGGGCCTCGAGGAGATGATGGCCCTCTCTGCGGCCGACGATGTTGCCATCCCCGAGCTACAGATGGTGAGGGCGGAGGAGGTGATGGAAGAGGAGCCCGTGGCCGCTTTCCACCCGGGCCTGGTGGGCCAGCAGTGGAGCTGGTCGTGCACGGCTCCGGAGATGGCCGACGCCGTGAGGGGCGTGAACTGGTGCCCCACGCCGCCGCGGCCACCGGAGCGGGAGGCGTCGCCGCGGGAGGAGGTGGTGCAGGCACGTCCCGCCTTCCAGCCTGCCCCCGTGTACCACGCACTGCCGTCCCACCTCTAGACGCCGCCGGACTACGTTGACCTCGTCAGTGACGATGACGACAACGGCGACCACTAAGAAGACGACGACGGCCACGGCATCGACGGGCACGGCAGGAGCGCGCGGGCGGCGGGTTTATTTTGTTTTTTATGTTAATTATGTCTATGTGAACCGTAGAACTGGGCCGTTTTGTGGCCGTGATGGTTAATTTATGTTTTATGTTTTTTATGTTTGCGTTTATTTAATTTTTTCGGCATTTCATTTTAGTTTTTGTGTTTTTTAATACGTCCACCTTGGACATGATTTGGGGTGCGGCCGCGCATTGGGCGCACCGACAACCCAACGACCCCAAGCGGACATGGACGAACCCGTTGCCGCCCCCAAACGGATGAAATCTGGCCAAACCGGGCGTCTGTTTGGGGTCATGCGGTGGAGTTGGCCTTAAACCGCCAGCAAGCATTTGTTCGAGGTTCAAACTTGTTTTGTCATCCAGCACGACACCCATCCATTCATGAACAGGTCTGAACGTCCGTTTTCTCATAAATCAGAAGCAAATCGATATCCCGGTCCCATCAGAAAACCCTCTCCCTCGCCCACGGCCTTTCTCGCGCGAAGTAGTTGCTGTATATTCATGCCGGCCAACGCCGCTCCAGAGTGTCAGGGCCACATTCATGCCGACCCACAGTGGACATGAACTCTCGCTGGAGCCGGCATTGAAGCGGCGTGCCAACCGAGAGCGTGTCCGCGTTTCGTCCCGGTGCACGCACATTCTCTCCGCATTCAAATGACACCCGTCTGTCCGCCTCCCACCATTAACCAAGCGTGGTTGCCGAGGAACCTATCATGGCGCCTGAGGAAGTCCTGGACTAAGGGGTCCTCGGGCGTCCGACCTATTATCTATGGGCCGGACTGATGGGTTGTGAAGACACGAAGGCCGAAGACTGTACCCGTGTCCGGATTGGACTCTACTTGGCGTGGAAGGCAAGCTTGGCGACCAACTATGAAGATTCCTTCTTACGTAACCGACTCCATGTAAACCCTAGACCCCCCCGGTGTCTATATAAACCGGAGGGGTTAGTCCGGAAAGGATACATACACATTACCATAGTCATACAGGCTAGACTTCTAGGGTTTAGCCATTACGATCTCGTGGTAGATCAACTCTTGTAATACTCATATTCATCAAGATCAATCAAGCAGGAAGTAGGGTATTACCTCCATAGAGAGGGCCCGAACCTGGGTAAACATCGTGTCCCCGGTCTCCTGTTATCATCGATCCTAGACGCACAGTTCGGGACCCCCTACCCCGAGATCCGTCAGTTTTGACACCGACATTGGTGCTTTCATTGAGAGTTCCACTGTGCCGTCGGCAAAGGGCTCGATGTCCCCTTCGATGGTTAGTAATGACATTGTCCAGGGAGAAACCTTCCTTCCCGGACAGATCTTCGTATTCGGCAGCTTCTTACTGCGGGCCAACTCGCTTGGCCATCTGGAGCAGATCGACAGCTACGCCCCTGGCCATCAGGTCAGATTCGGAAGCTTGAACTACGTTGCGGGCGTCCGTGGAGACTTGATCTTCGACGGATTTGAGACCGCGGCAACCGCTCCCCGTCGCCCCGATGAACATGGCTTAAACCTGTCATTGGGCCGCATCCAGGAGATAGCTCCTGTAGCAGCTCTGGCCTTAAATCCGGAGCAGATCAAGTCGTCCGAAGATGGGAAGCTCGACCCCATCACGGGGGCTACCGATTCCGCGGTGTTGGAGCCGCACGCGGATTCCACTTCATACAGTATCTCCATCAACGGAACCCCGGACTCGTCTCCGATGTCGAGCTCCGAACCCTGCGAGCCCGCGTATACCGAACTCGATCGGTTATCGATCTTCAAGTTCAGCGCCACAGATGTCTTCCAACACTCGCCCATGGGCGACCTACTAAACTCACTAAAAAACCTATCCCTGGCAGATGACCCGTCGCCGAACTATGTTCGGTTCGAGCTTATGGCGGATGGGGGAGAATTGTGCTTCCCACCTGCCACCCACTTCATAGCCACTGTTGAAGACCCAACCAACACGCCTGGCCCCCGCTCTGAAGACATCGACGGTGTGGACGACGATGAGGGGCAAGGCCAGAGCTTACTACCCACTAAACGCGGGATGACCACTTCATGGTATGACGTGTGTATGATAGACACACCTTACGACGCTCTCGACGATGACAAGGAGGATCCGGTCGAGGATAAACCTCCTGGTACACAGCCCGAACACCGGCGCCCACGGCGCCGCTCTAGGCCGCATCGCGCAAGAGAAAACACTGCTAGCACCAGAGAAGACAATACTCCGGACAATGAAGACCCTGTCGAGGTAGAATCCGAGCAGGAGGAACTGGAAAGCGGGCAAGACGGCCCTGATGAACAGGCCACATATGGAGACTCGGAGGACAACAATTATCTCCCACTCTCTGAGGAAGAGGAGATCCTCGGCAACGAGGATTTTATCGTGCCTAAGGAACCTCTCGAGCAGGAGCGCTTTAAACGCCGGCTTATAGCCACTCCAAGGAGCCTAAGGAAGAAGTAGCTGTAGCTTCAAGCAAGCCAAGATTTGCTCAATGATAGATGGACCGAGGTCTTGGCCGCCGAAGAATACGGCCTTAGCAGCCCATACAAAAGCCACCCCAAGAGTAGGTGGCTCCCTCAATACAATGGCAGGGCGATGGAGCCCACACCACAATCGAACAATGCGGTGGGCCGACCACAGTTCGTCCAGACAAAGCAGCAGCCCAAGCAGAGCACCATACCAACCCATCCGGCCGTCAAAGCAAGAACAAAATAGCTCGGGGGAATACTCGCGACATCAACCAAGACCCGAAGGGTAGAGCAGGACGCACAAGATCGATGTACAGATCACGGAGATATACCCCGACCGACGATAATGGTCACCTATTCGGACACTACAGAGCCGACCATACCCGGTCCGAGCACCGTAAACGGAGCCCGCCGGAGGTGCTTCATAGTGTGGCCCAACATAGAGGAGCCGCACACCCTCTATGTTTCACTAACGAAGTAATGGAGCATGAATTTCCAGACGGGTTTAAACCCATTAACATCGAATCATACGATGGAACAACAGATCCCGCGGTATGGATCGAGGATTACCTCCTCCATATTCACATGGCCCGCGGAGACGACCTTCACGCCATTAAATACCTACCTCTCAAGCTTAAAGGGCCAGCTCGGTATTGGCTAAACAGTCTGCCAGAAAATTCTATTGGCAACTGGGAAGATTTGGAAGACGCCTTTCGAGACAACTTCCATGGAACATATGTCCGGCCATTATATGCCGATGACTTAAGTCATATTGTCCAGGAGCCCGGCGAGTCAACCAGGGAGCTCTGGACCAGGTTCTTAGTCAAAAAGAACCAAATTGTCGACTGTCCAGACGCAGAAGCCCTTGCGGCCTTCAAACATAGCGTCCGGGATGAATGGATAGCGCATCACCTCGGCCAGGAAGGACCCAAATCCATGACAGCGCTTACCGCTCTAATGACTCACTTTTGCATGGGAGAATACAACTGGCTCGCTCGTAAAAGCAACAACGCCAGTGGCTCGGGCACTTCCGAAATCCGAGACGGCAACGGCAAGCCACGACGAACCGAACACAACAGTCGCAGTAATATACGCGACACAGCGGTGAATGCCGGATTTCACAATCCGAAGTCCTGTCAACGGAAGAAGCCACTAAAGGCGAACCAGGATGGACCATCCACCCTTGACAGGATATTGGACCGACCTTGTCAGATTCACGATCATCCTGATAGGCCAGCTAATCATACCAACAGAAACTGTTGGGTCCTCAAGCAGGCAGGCAAGCTTAACGCTGATCACAAGGGGAGGAGGCCACCAGGCGATAAAGAGGACGGATTGGCTCGCCAGCCGAACACCAGGGGCCAGAAACAGTTTCCCTCCAAAATTTGACCACTCCCGGAACGCAAATAGCAGTTCGGCTTCTGCCACCCACCTACTGCACTGGCAAAATTTACACCACGCGTACATCACTACGCACTCAAGATACCATGGGCATCGGCGGAAGCACAATACGGACAACCCTACAAGCATTCCCGTAATGTTTTTATCTGTTTTCCTTATTTTTCTGTATCATCCCTAAAGAACAGGTGACCAACTGGACACCATCTACAACGAAATCTATCGGAGTTCGGATCCGTACACTCACCTAAGGGGCTACTTCCGTTAAGGATTGTAACGCCCCAAGACCGGAGCTTCAGTTGCCTTCCAGGGTTTCCGAGTTTTGTCGTGTGATTTGTTTTGTGTGTGCATTCATCATGTCATCTCTTGCATTGCATCATCTCATCATGCCATTTAATTTTCAAAAACTCAACTAAATAAATTGTATGGATTTTTCGATCCATTTAAATCGAGGGAAGGTTGACTTCTCTTTATAACATATCGTCCCAATATTAGGGAGCTATATAAAATATTCCATTGTTTTGGAATCACCATAACCCACTTGCAAAATAAATCCCATGCCTTTTTCGCTCCGAGTTGACCTCAAAACCTTGCCAATATTATTTCATCATTTTAGGAGCTCCACCAAAAATCCTCAACATTTTGGCCACACCAAACCTAGTCCCAATTCAAGACCATTTGAATTATATTCAAATGAATTTGAATTTAATTCCTTCAATCTTGCCACTTCTATTTTTACGTGGTCATGCTTATTTTTATGAGTCCGGAAAATTGTCCTCGTTCCCAAATTCTTTCCCTAACCCTCTCTTTCTTTTTGTCTCTCTTTAATTGTTTTTGCTTAGAAAATATAAGAGAGAGAGAGAGAGAGAGCCCCCTGCCTCTGGGCCTCCCAACCTCCCGCAGCCCAGCTCCTCCATGGCCCAAGGCCCGGCCGCGCCTAACCCTAGCCCGATCCCCGCATCTCTCTCCTGGTCTCCTCCTCGGCGCACAGCAACCCTTCGCAGGCCCCCACCTCCTGCGCCCGATTCCATCTCCTCCTCTCGATCCTTCCTCCTCATCTCCCTCGCAGCCTCTCTTCTCCTCCCCCCGTCCCCATCACCACCCTTGCCGTCGGCGACCTCCGGAGGGCCACCCGCGCCCGAACCCTCCTCTCGCTCGTCGCCCGCCTCCGGGGTCCTCCTGCCGCCCGCGTCGTTAAGTGGCGTCGGCCGGACCTCCAGCGCCGCCGCCTCGTCCCGTCCCGCGACCCCTACTCGTCGCCTTCGCACCTCAACCGGCCACCGAGCCCGCCGTTGCAGCCGGGCTTCGCCTCGCCGGCTGCCCCAGGCGTCGCTCCCTGCCGTCTCGGCGCCGCAGCACCGGAGCTGCTCCTTCCCAGCGACCCCGAGCCCCAAGTCCCTCCCCGATGCCATCTCGTGCTCGCCTCCGACCCGATTCGCTGCCGCTGCAAGTCCCGCTCGGAACCAGCCCCTTGGATCACGCCAAGTTCATCTGCTGCTCCCTTGCTTCGCGCCTGCGGTCGTCGTCCTCCACGCCGGTAGGGCGCTTAACGCCGCCAGGCGTCGTCCCTCGCCCAAGTTCCTTCGCCTCCAAGCTGTAACCTCCGTGTGTGCTACCACCCCGTGCATGTCGCCAAGTACCACAACATCGATAACCATACAGACCGCCAAGAACGACTACGGGGATTCACCAAGTACCTTTCGGATGCGTCAAGTTCATCTACGTGCATGTACGACTACTTCCACGATGATGCGAGTACAAGTACCCTCTTCGTGGGTTTTGCCAAGTACCTCGATGCGGAGCCCTCGGATCCGTCAAGTCCAACAACGATCGTGTACAACTATCGCGGCGCCGAACGCTCTGAACCCGTACCTCGACGAACCGCCAAGTACCCTTCGATTGCCGAGTACCTCTACCGACGACCCGGACATCTCGAAAAACGTGTACAACTACCGCCGCCACGTGAACAACGACTTCCACTACGCCGTGTACGACTACTTCCCTCGGCGATCATCGCGAGCGTCTACTTCCCTCTCGAACGCGTTCCGCTCGAAAATGCACGTTTGAAGGTATAACCGCCGAGACGACCGCCGTGGATCGAATGCATATGTTGTATGAGATGCCCGCTTGCACCGTGACCAAATTGTCGCCGCTTGTTCCTCCTCGTTGCCATGCCATCGTCTCGTGGGAACCCGGTAACCGGAACACCCCACCATCTTGCTCAACTCGCTCGCTTTCTTTTGCACCGACATCTCGATGAGCTGTCGGAACCGATATGTTGCCGTGGCACCATTTTCGGATTCGTTGTCGTGGCACCCCTTTCTTCCACCACGGTGACACAATGCTTCATAATGCTCTTGTCAACATTTTCATAAAATTGCATAAAACTTGCACATGTCATCCGCATCATGATAACAACATTTAAATGTTTATAATTGTTGTTTGCATTAATTTGCCTAAATGCCATGTTAAAATGATTTATTTCATAACTAAATAACCGTAGCTCGGATTTAAATAAATTATATATGTAAATGGGGTAGAAAAATGCCTAGTTTAACATGGTATACTTTATTTGCATGTTTAACAACATTAAAATTGTGTTTAGGGCAGATCAGTTCCAAATCAAAATATGCATATGGGGTTTTACCGGAATTGTTGTTTGTTGTTCCGGCCTCATTTAATCTTGCCTAAATAGTTAGTTTCTTATGCCTCACCTCTTGCCATGTTTAACAACATTTAATATTGTTTGGTAACCTAACCGAGAGAGAACTAAATATTTGAATGTGGTGTTCCGTCAATATGCAACTCGTTGCATATTGAGCTCCACTTAACTTGTAGTATTGTTTGTGTATATTGCCATGCCATGCCTCATTAAACCGGACATGCATCATACTTGTTGTGCATCATGACATGTTTATGTGATGGTTGTTTACTATGTTGTTTGCTTCTTTCCGGTTTGCTTCTCTCGTTAGCTTCGGTTCCGTTCCGGAGTTGTGAGGATTCTTTCGACTACGTCCGTTTGTCTTCTTCATGGACTCGTTCTTCTTCCTTGCGGGATTTCGGCAAGATGACCATACCCTCGAAATCACTTCTATCTTTGCTTGCTAGATGCTCGTTCTTTTGCTTGCCCATGCCGCGATACCTACCACTTGCTTATCATGCCTCCCATATTGCCATGTCAAACCCCTAACCATCCTTTCCTAGCAAACCGTTGTTTGGCTATGTTACCCTTTGCTCAGCCCCTCTTATAGCGTTGTTAGTTGCAGGTGAAGATGAAGTTTGTTCCTTGTTGGAACATGGAGATGTTGTTCCTTGTTGGAACATGTTTACTTGTTGGGATATCACAATATATCTTATTTAATTAAGCATCTATATACTTGGTAAAGGGTGGAAGGCTCGGCCTTATGCCCGGTGTTTTGTTCCACTCTTGCCGCCTAGTTTCCTTCATATCGGTATTATGTTCCCGGATTTTGCGTCCCTAACGCGGTCGGGTGATTTATGGGACCCCTTGACTGTTCGCTTTGAATAAGACTTTTCGGCAAGGCCCAACATTGGTTTTACCATTTGCCTCACCTATGCCCTTTTCCCTTGGGTTTCGGAGCCCGAGGGTCATCTTTATTTTAGCCCCCCGGGCGGTGCTCCTTCGAGTGTTGGTCCGAACCGAGCAACTTCTTGGGCCACCACGGGCAACTCGAGGGTTGGTTTTACTCGTAGCTTGACTTATCCGGTGTGCCACGAGACCGAGGTACGTGCGACTCCTATCAGATTTGTCGGCACATCCAGGCGTCTTTGCTGGTCTTGTTTTATTCTTTGTCGAAATGTCTTGTAGCCGGGATTCCGAGACTGATCGGGTCTTCCCGGGGAGAAGGAATATCCTTCGTTGATCGCGAGAGCTTATCATGGGCTAAGTTGGGACACCCCTGCAGGGTATTATCTTTCGAAAGCCATGCCCGCGGTTATGTGGCAGATGGGAATTTGTTAATGTCCGGTTGTAGAAAACCCGAAGTTGATCTTGATTAAAACACATCCACCGCGTGTGTAACCGTGATGGTCTCTTCTCGGCGGAGTCCGGGAAGTGAACACGGT
Organism: Aegilops longissima; assembly: GCA_021605205.1. Taxonomy (NCBI): domain Eukaryota; kingdom Viridiplantae; phylum Streptophyta; class Magnoliopsida; order Poales; family Poaceae; genus Aegilops; species Aegilops longissima. Next base: position 325,419,305 of record CM038680.1, read on the forward strand.
GTTGGAGTTATGCTTGACGTAAGTAGTTCAGGATCACTTCTTGATCGTTACTAGTTTCATGACCGTGCCTTGCTTCTCTTCTCGCTCTCTTTTGCGATGTAGCCACCATATATGCTAGTCGCTTGCTGCAGCTCCACCTCATACCTTTACCCTTACCTTAAGCTTAAATAGTCTTGATCTCGCGGGTGTGAGATTGCTGAGTCCCCGTGACTCACAGATACTTCCAAAACCAGTTTGCAGGTGCAGATGAAACCGTGCAGGTGACGCATCCAAGCTCAAGGAGGAGCTCGATGAAGATCTTGTTCATTGTGTTGTTTCGTTTCAGTTGATCAGTAGTGGAGCCCAGTTGGGACGATAGGGGATCTGTGTAGCATTTGGGGTAGTCTTCTTTTATTTTGGTTCCGTAGTCGGACCTTGATTGTATCTGTATGATGTAATGTTTTACTCATGTATTGTGTGAAGTGGCGATTGTAAGCCAACTATGTATCTCTTTCCCTTATGAATTACATGGGTTGTGTGAAGATTACCTCACTTGCGACATTGCTTTCAATGCGGTTATGCCTCTAAGTCGTGCTTCGACACGTGGGAGATATAGCCGCATCGAGGGCGTTACAAGTTGGTAATCAGAGCCTTCCCCGACTTAGGAGCCCCCTGCTTGATTGTTTGTTGGCGTTGTTGAGTCTAGAACGGAAAATGTTTTGAGTCTTAGGATTATATATATCGGAGAGTAGGATTCTTTTTACTCCTCAGTCCCTTCGTCGCTCTGGTGAGGTATCCTGACGTAGAGTTTTGACTTTTCTCTCCTCAAATTTCACTAGAAGTTTTTTTAGGATCACGCGAGTATCTTGGAATCGTTCCGATGGTTTTGTGACGAGAACATTGTTCTTGGTGCCTCCTGACATTTAGGGGTTGTGGCAGTGTCCGGGAGTTGAGCTCCGAGGTGTTGTCGTCACAATTTTATCGCTGCGATTCTGGAATACGAGTTTTGCCGACATCGAAATCTCTTTTGTACAGTTGTTGGTGAGATAACCTCGATAACTTGATCTTGGGCGAGCTCGAGAGTATTGCCATGACTCGTATAACGGATGCTTTTGAAGGTCGAGGTAAGCGATTTCGGAGGTTTCTTGGTTATGTGTTGAAGGATGGATACAATTTGGATCTAGGTATTGTTAGTTTGGGTGATATATTTTGTGTCCCTGATCCCCAACACCTGATTGCATAACCAGAAAGTTTGGGAGTTTATAGGTGGGAATTCAAGTAGCTCCTAGAATATCTTTCCGACGGATGCATGATATGGGATTGGGTAAATCTCTATCATATGTATTTGTTCCGCTTATTCTGCAAGCCAAATCCTTTGTTTTTGTTCCGTTTTGTGGTATTCAAGTTGCTTCAATGCCAAGTGTTGATTCCATACCTTTCCTAAATGGTGTTCTCATATTGCTATGTGAATACTAATCCTTCTTGATCACTTGAGCTTGTCATGTCAATTCTTTTCTCAACCAGCGTGCTTCTCTTCAAGTGGATCCGATCATTCCAACATTCGCAAGATCAATTCTAAGCTTTTTCTCAACGGTGTTCGTTTCATCCGACCTAAGTTGCCTTTGTTTTCCGCCTCCCACCCTTTTTCTTCAAGGACTCAGATTTCTTAATCAAGTATCAATTTTATTGAGTGAAGTTTCTTCATTCTTTTCCTTTAATTTTTTATCCGGTGATTTCTCATGAAGACGCTAAGGAAGTTTCAACCTTATCATTGTTCCATTCTAATTTTCTTCTCCGGTGGACTCAAGTCAAGTTTTCGGTGTTGATCTTATCCCTTTTCCTCTTTTCACAATGCTTTCCCATTCCGATGCACCTCATAATCTTTCACTTCTTGTTATTCAATTGTTCTGGAGTGTTGAAGTTATCTCAGAAGATTCGCTTTTCCATTCCCAATCCGTACAAGCTATCTGGAGATAATTATCTCATTCAAGCCATTTATTTCTACCGGTGCAATCTTTGTTTCAAGCAATCGTTCAACAGTGTTTCTTTTGAGTGGGCCCTAACCCACAGGTCTTTTCCCAGGATCTTACCTGACTCTTCTAAGTTATCCGGAGCGATTCTCAAATTTTTTTCAAAGTGTGATGTAAGTATGGATTTCATCAGTCATATGGCTTTCCCCAAGATCTTTCAAATTCTTTTCATCGTTGGTTCAACCTTTCTAATTTTCATTCCGGAGTGCCTCAACAATTCATGGTGGTGTTTCTCGTCGTCATTCTCGAATTTTGAAGACCAAAGAAGAGTTTCTCTTTAATCTTGCTCCATTCTCTTCAAGGTTCATGGTTCTAGTTTGTTGCCATCCTCTCATAATTGTTTTAGATTGTGAGAATTCTTTTCACCCACCGGAGCATTTCAGAGTCTTTTCAGTTTGATTCTCCGAGCCCATCATCTCAGAATTATCCATTCCAGCTTTCAGCTCTTGTTCTCCAAATCTGACCGGTGCATCATTCAAGTATTCACTAATCAGTTCATGATCTCTCCGTTCTCATGTATCTAAATTCTCTCAAGTATCTTCGTTCATTTCTAATTCCTTACGGCGATTCGTTCTTTTCTTCGTTCTTTTCAATTCTTACGGTGGTTTGTTCAAGATTTCACTTCCTTTGTTATCATATCAATTTATTCGTTGTTTCAATCCTACCGGTGGTTCGTTGAAGACCTTCCCAAGTTTGCGCCATATCTATCTTAATCCTTTCTCACGAGAATAAGTAGTATGCCAAATCCATTGCTTGTCATCAATTCAATTGGTGAAGGATGAGCATAATGTAATTCTTATTCTTGTTTCATCTAGTAAATTCAATTCCTTATTCGGAGGTTCATCAAATTCTTGATTTCATTTGTTCATCTTTCTTATCCAAGCTCCAAGTTTTCAGTATTATCTCATCGTGAAGCTCCATCTTATCACCGCAAGGCTTCACCGGTGTTTTCAACTTCTCTTTCTTTCTTTCATCCTTTCTTTACGGTGTTCTTATGGAGTTTCTTCATGGTGGTTCATCAAGGATTTAATTCATTCTCAAGCGTTCTCAAGATTCTTGTGGGAAGAGCTCAAATATTCTTCTTCCTACATTCAAGTGCAATTCTTTCTACCTTATCTCTTGAGATGGTGTTATGTCATTCTTGACAATTTTCCTTCATGCTTCATGATTCACATGTTGTCGGGAATGAGGTATTTTAAATCCATCAATCTCTTCATTGGAGTTATCTTGGCCTATATTTCACCTAAAGCTTTCCCTAAGGATTGTTGCTATTTATGGTGCTTATAAATGACCTAAGTTCTTCATTTGTCCTCCCGGTGAAATAAGTTTCTCGTCTCCTTGTTGATATAAATCCAATCAATTGTTTCCGTTGGTGGCGTAAGCTCACCTCATAATTTTGAGATGTTTTCATAAGCCCACTACAAGCTTATTCTTACCGTTGTTGTTTTTTTCAAACAACTCCGTTCTATCCTTGTTTGTAAGGATGCTTCATTCAAATTCATTTGTGGTAGAAGTTGTCATTTTCTTCTCCATCCCTTTATCCCAACAATCTAGATTCTATTCTTTCGTTTCGAAGGCATTGTGATGTTGCTCTCTTCGACCCATCGTCTCGTTTTGCCAAGATCATGTTCTTTTTCTTGCTTATCCATTTAACCGGAGGTTGTGTCATCTCTTCAAGTTCTTTTCATCTTATCAAGTTTCCTTCTTCTTCCAGTCGGAGTGCTGCCCAAATTTTATCAATCTTATTCCTTGTCTATCTAGTTTTAACCGGAGTGGTTTCAGTATCTATCTTATCACTAAACCTCTTGGTTCTCGTCGTATCCCTTGTTCCTATTTTCTAACAGAGTGTTTTCAACTTCCTTCATCTTCGTTGTTTTCTTTCTTTCATTTTGTTCAACCTCTCAAGGTTCTTTGGTTTCACTCGTTTGTCGAACAAGCAACTTAGTTTTACCTCTTCCTCTCCCGCTTTTCTCCGGCGCCATCCTAGATCTCGGGACGAGATCCTCTCGTAGTGGTGGAGTGTTGTAATGCCCCAAGACCGGAGCTTCAGTTGCCTTCCAGGGTTTCCGAGTTTTGTCGTGTGATTTGTTTTGTGTGTGCATTCATCATGTCATCTCTTGCATTGCATCATCTCATCATGCCATTTAATTTTCAAAAACTCAACTAAATAAATTGTATGGATTTTTCGATCCATTTAAATCGAGGGAAGGTTGACTTCTCTTTATAACATATCGTCCCAATATTAGGGAGCTATATAAAATATTCCATTGTTTTGGAATCACCATAACCCACTTGCAAAATAAATCCCATGCCTTTTCTGCTCGAGTTGACCTCAAAACCTTGCCAATATTATTTCATCATTTTCGGAGCTCCACCAAAATCCTCAACATTTTGGCCACACCAAACCTAGTCCCAATTCAAGACCATTTGAATTATATTCAAATGAATTTGAATTTAATTCCTTCAATCTTGCCACTTCTATTTTTCTATGGTCATGCTTATTTTTATGAGTCCAGGAAAATTGTCCTTGTTCCCAAATTCTTTCCCTAACCCTCTCTTTCTTTTTGTCTCTCTTTAATTGTTTTCTGCTTAGAAAATATAAGAGAGAGAGAGAGAGAGAGAGCCCAGCCCTGCCTCCTGGGCCTCCCAACCTCCCGCAGGCCCAGCTCCTCCATGGCCCAAGGCCCAGCCGCGCCTAACCCTAGCCCGATCCCCCGCATCTCTCTCCCTGGTCTCCTCCCTCAGCGCCGCAACCCTTCGCAGCGCCCCACCTCCTGCGCCCGATTCCATCTCCCTCCTCTCGATCCTTCCTCCCTCATCTCCCTCGCAGCCTCTCTTCTCCTCCCCCGCGTCCCCATCGCCACCCGCCGCCGTCGGCGACCTCCAGGAGGGCCACCCCGCGCCCGAACCCTCCTCTCGCTCGTCGCCCCGCCTCCAGGGTCCTCCCCTGCCGCCGCGTCGTTCGTGGCGTCGGCCGGACCTCCAGCGCCGCCGCCTCGTCCCGTCCCCGCGGCCCCCTACTCGTCGCCTTCGCACCTCCAACCGGCCACCGGAGCCCGCCCGTTGCAGCCGGGCTTCGCCTCGCCGGCTGCCCCAGGACGTCGCTCCCCTGCCGTCTCCGGCGCCGCAGCACCGGAGCTGCTCCTTCCCAGCGACCCCGAGCCCCAAGTCCCTCCCCGATGCCATCTCGTGCTCGCCTCCGACCCGATTCGCTGCCGCTGCAAGTCCCGCTCGGAACCAGCCCCTTGGATCACGCCAAGTTCATCTGCTGCTCCCTTGCTTCGCGCCTGCGGTCGTCGTCCTCCACGCCGGTAGGAGCGCCAACGCCGCCAGGACGTCGTCCCTCGCCCAAGTTCCTTCGCCTCCAAGCTGTAACCTCCGTGTGTGCTACCACCCCGTGCATGTCGCCAAGTACCACAACATCGATAACCATACAGACCGCCAAGAACGACTACGGGGATTCACCAAGTACCTTTCGGATGCGTCAAGTTCATCTACGTGCATGTACGACTACTTCCACGATGATGCGAGTACAAGTACCCTCTTCGTGGGTTTTTGCCAAGTACCTCGATGCCCGGAGCCCTCGGATCCGTCAAGTCCAACAACGACTGTGTACAACTACCGGCGACGCCGAACGTCTACGAACCCTGTACCTCGACGAACCGCCAAGTACCCCTTCGGATTGCCGAGTACCTCTACCGACGACCCCGGACATCTACGAAAAACGTGTACAACTACCGTCGCCACGTGAACAACGACTTCCACTACGCCGTGTACGACTACTTCCCTCGACGATCATCGCGAGAACGTCTACTTCCCTCTACGAAACGCGTTCCGCTCGAAAATGCACGTTTCGAAGGTATAACCGCTGAGACGACCGCCGTGGATCGAATGCATATGTTGTATGAGATGCCCGTTTGCACCGTGACCGAAATTGTCGCTCGCTTGTTCCTCCTCGTTGCCATGCCATCGTCTCGTGGGAACCCGGTAACCGGGAACACCCCACCATCTTGCTCAACTCGCTTCCGTCACGCTTTCTTTTGCACCGACATCTCGATGAGCTGTCGGAACCGATATGTTGCCGTGGCACCATTTTCGGATTCGTTGCCGTGGCACCCCTTTCTTCCACCACGGTGACACAATGCTTCATAATGCTCTTGTCAACATTTTCATAAAATTGCATAAAACTTGCACATGTCATCCGCATCATGATAACAACATTTAAATGTTTATAATTGTTGTTTGCATTAATTTGCCTAAATGCCATGTTAAAATGATTTATTTCATAACTAAATAACCGTAGCTCGGATTTAAATAAATTATATATGTAAATGGGGTAGAAAAATGCCTAGTTTAACATGGTATACTTTATTTGCATGTTTAACAACATTAAAATTGTGTTTAGGGCAGATCAGTTCCAAATCAAAAATATGCATATGGGGTTTTACCGGAATTGTTGTTTGTTGTTCCGGCCTCATTTAATCTTGCCTAAATAGTTAGTTTCTTATGCCTCACCTCTTGCCATGTTTAACAACATTTAATATTGTTTGGTAACCTAACCGAGAGAGAACTAAATATTTGAATGTGGTGTTCCGTCAATATGCAACTCGTTGCATATTGAGCTCCACTTAACTTGTAGTGTTGTTTGTGTATATTGCCATGCCATGCCTCATTAAACCGGACATGCATCATACTTGTTGTGCATCATGACATGTTTATGTGATGGTTGTTTACTATGTTGTTTGCTTCTTTCCGGTTTGCTTCTCTCGTTAGCTTCGGTTCCGTTCCGGAGTTGTGAGGATTCTTTCGACTACGTCCGTTTGTCTTCTTCATGGACTCGTTCTTCTTCCTTGCGGGATTTCAGGCAAGATGACCATACCCTCGAAATCACTTCTATCTTTGCTTGCTAGATGCTCGTTCTTTTGCTTGCCCATGCCGCGATACCTACCACTTGCTTATCATGCCTCCCATATTGCCATGTCGAACCCCTAACCATCCTTTCCTAGCAAACCGTTGTTTGGCTATGTTACCCTTTGCTCAGCCCCTCTTATAGCGTTGTTAGTTGCAGGTGAAGATGAAGTTTGTTCCTTGTTGGAACATGGAGATGTTGTTCCTTGTTGGAACATGTTTACTTGTTGGGATATCACAATATATCTTATTTAATTAACGCATCTATATACTTGGTAAAGGGTGGAAGGCTCGGCCTTATGCCTGGTGTTTTGTTCCACTCTTGCCGCCCTAGTTTCCGTAATATCGGTATTATGTTCCCGGATTTTGCGTCCCTAACGCGGTCGGGTGATTTATGGGACCCCTTGACTGTTCGCTTTGAATAAGACTTTTCCAAAGAAGGCCCAACATTGGTTTTACCATTTGCCTCACCTATGCCCTTTTTCCCTTGGGTTTCGGAGCCCGAGGGTCATCTTTATTTTAGCCCCGGGCGGTGCTCCTTCGAGTGTTGGTCCGAACCGAGCAAGACTCTTGGGCCACCAGGGCAACTCGAGGGTTGGTTTTACTCGTAGCTTGACTTATCCGGTGTGCCACGAGACCGAGGTACGTGCGACTCCTATCAGATTTGTCGGCACATCCAGGCGTCTTTGCTGGTCTTGTTTTATTCTTTGTCGAAATGTCTTGTAGCCGGATTCCGAGACTGATCGGGTCTTCCGGGAGAAGGAATATCCTTCGTTGATCGCGAGAGCTTATCATGGGCTAAGTTGGGACACCCTGCAGGTATTATCTTTCAAAGCCGTGCCGCGGTTATGTGGCAGATGGGAATTTGTTAATGTCCGATTGTAGAAAACCGAAGTTGATCTTGATTAAAACACATCCACGGCGTGTGTAACCGTGATGGTCTCTTCTCGGTGAGTCAGGGAAGTGAACACTGTGTTGGAGTTATGCTTGGCGTAAGTAGTTCAGGATCACTTCTTGATCGTTACTAGTTTCACGACCGTGCCTTGCTTCTCTTCTCGCTCTCTTTTGCGATGTAGCCACCATATATGCTAGTCGCTTGCTGCAGCTCCACCTCATACCTTTACCCTTACCTTAAGCTTAAATAGTCTTGATCTCGCGGGTGTGAGATTGCTGAGTCCCGTGACTCACAGATACTTCAAAACCAGTTTGCGGTGCCGATGAAACCGTGCGGTGGCGCATCAAGCTCAAGGAGGAGCTCGATGAAGATCTTGTTCATTGTGTTGTTTCGTTTGATTGATCGATAGTGGAGCCCAGTTGGGACGATCGGGGATCTGTGTAGCATTTGGGGTAGTCTTCTTTTATTTTGGTTCCGTAGTCGGACCTTGATTGTATCTGTATGATGTAATGTTTTACTCATGTATTGTGTGAAGTGGCGATTGTAAGCCAACTATGTATCTCTTTCCCTTATGAATTACATGGGTTGTGTGAAGATTACCTCACTTGCGACATTGCTTTCAATGCGGTTATGCCTCTAAGTCGTGCTTCGACACGTGGGAGATATAGCCGCATCGAGGGCGTTACAAGGATGCCCCTCTCCGAGGACGGGTGCTACGTCTTGAGCTTGCGTTGGTTTTCCCCGAAGAGGAGAGGATGATGCAGCAGAGTAGCGTAAGTATTTCCCTCAGTTTTTGAGAACCAAGGTATCAATCCAGTAGGAGGCCACGCGCAAGTCCCTCGTACCTACACAAAACAAATAGCTCAACGCAACCAACGCGATTAGGGGTTGTCAATCCCTTCACGGTCACTTACGAGAGTGAGATATGATAGAGATGATAGATAATATTTCTGGTATTTTTGGTATAAAGATGCAAAGTAAAATAAAAAGCAAAGTAAAAAGCAAAGCAATAATAAAGTGACGGAAGATTAATATGATAGAGAATAGACCCGGGGCCATAGATTTCACTAGTGGCTTCTCTCAAGAGCATAAGTATTTTACGGTGGGTGAGCAATTCTTGTTGAGCAATTGATGAATTGAGCATAGTTATGAGAGTATCTAGGTATGATCATGTATATAGGCATCACGTCTGAGACAAGTAGACCGACTCCTGCCTGCATCTACTACTATTACTCCACTCATCGACCGCTATCCAGCATGCATCTAGAGTATTAAGTTAATGAAAACAGAGTAACGCCTTAAGAAAGATGACATGATGTAGAGGGATAAATTCATGCAATATAAAAAAAAACCCATCTTGTTATCCTCGATGGCAACAATAGAATACGTGCCTTGCTGCCCTTATACATCCTTTGGGAAAGGACACGCAAGATTGAACCCAAAGCTAAGCACTTATCCCATTGCAAGAACTACCAATCTAGTTGGCCAAACCAAACGGATAATTCGAAGAGACTTGCAAAGATAACCAATCATACATAAAAGAATTCAGAGAAGATTCAAATATTGCTCATAGATAATCTTGATCATAAACCCACATTTCATCGGTCTCAACAAACACACCGCAAAAACAAGATTACATCGAATAGATCTCCACGAGAGAGGGGGAGAACATTGTATTGAGATCCAAAAAGAGAGAAGAAGCCATCTAGCTACTAACTATGGACCCGAAGGTCTGAAGTAAACTACTCACACTTCATCGGAGAGGCTATGAGGATGTAGAAGCCCTCCGTGGTGGATTCCCCTTCCGGCGGAGCTCCGGAACAGGCCCCAAGATGGGATCTCATGGATATAGAAAGTTATGGCGGTGGAATTAGGTTTTTGGCTCCGTGTCGATCGTTCGGAGTGCGAGGTATATATAGGAGGAAGAAATGCGTCGGTGGAGCAAGGGGGCCCACGAGGCATGGGGTGTGCCCTAGGGGCCCTCCACCCTCATGGCCGCCTCCTTTCTTTCTTGACGGGGTCCAAGTCTCTGGATCATATTCGTGAGAAAATCACGTTCCGAAGGTTTCATTCCGTTTGGACTCCGTTTGATATTCCGTTTCTTGAAACTTTGAAATAGGCAAAAAAAAAGCAAATGCAGGATGGGCCTCGGTTAATAGGTTAGTCCCAAAAGTAATATAAAAGTGGAAAATAAAGCCCAATATGGTCCAAAACAGTAGATAATATAGCATGGAGCAATCAAAAATTATATATCGTTGGAGCGTATCGGGCATCCCAAGCTTAATTTCTGCTCGTCCTCGAGTAGGTAAATGATAAAAGAGAATTTTTGATGCAGAGTGCTACTTGGCATAATTTCAATGTAATTCTTCTTAATTGTGGTATGAATATTCAGATTCGAAAGATTCAAGACAAAAGTTTAATATTGACATAAAAATAATAATACTTCAAGCATACTAGCAAAGCAATCATGTCTTCTCAAAATAACATGGCCAAAGAAAGTTATCCCTACAAAATCATATAGTTTGGCTATGCTCTACCTTCACCACACAAAGTATTTAAATCATGCACAACCCCGATGACAAGCCAAGCAATTGTTTCATACTTTTGACGTTCTCAAAACTTTTTCAATCTTCACGCAATACATGAGCGTGAGCTATGGATATAGCACTATATGTGGAATAGGATGGTGGTTGTGGAGAAGACAAAAAAGGGAGAAGATAGTCTCACATCAACTAGGCGTATCAACGGGCTATGGAGATGCCCATTAATAGATATCAATGTCAGTGAGTAGGGATTGCCATGCAACGGATGCACTAGAGCTATGAGTATATGAAAGCTCAACAAAAGAAACTAAGTGGGTGTGCATCCAACTCGCTTGCTCACGAAGACCTAGGGCAATTTGAGGAAGCCCATCATTGGAATATACAAGCCAAGTTCTATAATGAAAAATTTGTTGGGGAACGTAGTAATTTCAAAAATTTTCCTACGATCACGCAAGACCACGGTGATGGCATAGCAACGAGAGGATAGAGTATCCGTCCACGTACCCTCGTAGACCGAAAGCGGAAGCGTTATAACAACGCGGTTGATGTAGTCGTACTTCTTCCCGATCCAACCGATCCAAGTACCGAGCGACGGCACCTCCGAGTTCTGCACACGTTCAGCTCGATGGCGTCCCTCGAACTCCGATCCAGCCGAGTGTTGAGGAGAGTTTCGTCGAGACGACGGCGTGGCAGGCGATGATGATGTTCCACCGACGCGGGGCTTCGCCTAAGCTCCGCCACGGTATGATCGAGGTGTAATCTGGTGGAAGGGGCACCGACACGGCTAAGGAACGATCTAATCGATCAACTTGTGTGTCATGGGGTGCCCCTGCCCCTGTATATAAAGGAGGGAAGGGAGGGGCTGGCGGCCAGGAGGGAGGCGCATCAGGTGTCCTACTCCTACTAGGGTAGGATTCCCCCAAATCCTAGTCCAACTAGGGTTTGACCAAGGGAGAGGGAGAGAGGCGCCACCTTCTCCTAATCCTAATAGGATTAGGGAAGGGGAAGGCTGCTGACCAGCTATAGGGCCCCTTTTCTCTTTCCCACTAAGGCCCATCAAGGCCCATTGACCCCGGGGTTCCAGTAACCCCGCATACTCGTAAAATTCCCAATTTCACCCGGAGTGATTCGGAGTCAAACATAGGCTTCCAATATATCAATCTTTATGTCTCGACCATTTCGAGACTCCTCGTCATGTCCGTGATCTCATCAGGGACTCGAACAACCTTGGTACATCAACATATAAAACTCATAGTAGCATCATCGAAGCGTTAAGCGTGCGGACCCTACGGGTTCGAGAACTATGTAGACATGACCGAGACACCTCTCGGTCAATAACCAATAGCGGGACCTGGATGCCCATATTGGTTCCTACATATTCTCGAAGATCTTTATCGGTCAGACCGCATAACAACATCGTTGTTCCCTTTGTCATCGGTATGTTACTTGCCCGAGATTCGATCGTCGGTATCAATACCTAGTTCAATCTCGTTATCGGCAAGTCTCTTTACTCGTTCCGTAATACATCATCTCATAACTAACTCATTAGTTACAATGCTTGCAAGGCTTAGGTGATGAGCATTACCGAGAGGGCCCAGAGATACCTCTCCGACAATCGGAGTGACAAATCCTAATCTCAAATATGCCAACCCAACATGTACCTTCGGAGACACCTGTAATGTACCTTTATAATCACCCGATTACGTTGTGACGTTTGGTAGCACCCAAAGTGTTCCTCGGCAAGCGGAGTTGCATAATCTCATAGTCATAGGAACATGTATAAGTCATGAAGAAAAGCACTAGCAACAAACTATACGATCGGTGCTATGCTAATGGAATGGGTCATGTCAATCAGATCATTCAACCAATGATGTGATCCCGTTAATCAAATAACAACTCCTTGTTCATGGTTAGGAAACATAACCATCTTTGATTAACGAGCTAGTCAAGTAGAGGCATACTAGTGACACTCTGTAGGTTTATGTATTCACACATGTATTATGTTTCCGGTTAATACAATTCTAGCATGAATAATAAACATTTATCATGATATAAGGAAATAAATAATAACTTTTATTATTGCCTCTAGGGCATATTTCCTTGATCTCCCACTTGCACTAGAGTCAATAATCTAGATTACAGTAATGATTCTCACACCCATGGAGTCTTGGTGCTGATCATGTTTTGCTCGTGGAAGAGGCTTAGTCAGCAGGTGCGCAACATTCAGATCCGTATGTATCTTGCATATCTCTATGTCTCCCACGGACCAAATCCGGATGGAGTTGAGGCGTCTTTTGATGTGCTTGGTTCTCTTGTGAAATCTGGATTCCTTTGCCAAGGCAATTGCACCGATATTGTCACAAAAGATTTTCATTGGACCCGATACACTAGGTACAACACCTAGATCGGTTATGAACTCCTTCATCCAGACTCCTTCATTAGCTGCTTCGAAGCAGCTATGTACTCAACTTCACATGTAGATCCATAGCGGCGCTTTGTTTGGAACTGCACCAACCGACAGCTCCACCGTTTAATGTAAATACGTATCCGGTTTGCGATTTAGAATCGTCGGATCAGTGTCAAAGCTTGCATCGGCGTAACCGTTCTGACGAGCTCTTTGTCACCGCCATAAATGAGAAACATATCCTTAGTTCTTCTCAAGTACTTTAAGGATGTTCTTGACCGCTGTCCGATGATCCACTCTGGATTACTTTGGTACCTGCTGCTAAACTTACTGACAAGGCACACATCAGGTCTGGTACACAGCATTGCATACATGATAGAGCCTATGGCTGAAGCATAGGAACATCTTTCATTTTCTCTCTATCTTCTGCGGTGGTCGGGCATTGAGTCTTACTCAACTTCACACCTTGTAATACCGGCAAGAACCCTTTCTTTGCTCGATCCATTTGAACTTTTTCAAAACTTTATCAAGGTATGTGCTTTGTGAAAGTCCTATTAAGCGTCTTGATCTATCTCTATAGATCTTAATGCCCAATATGTAAGCAGCTTCACGAGGTCTTTCATCGAAAAACTTTTATTCAAGTATCCCTTTATGCTATCCAGAAATTCTATATCATTTCCGATCAATAATATGTCATCCACATATAATATCGAAATGCTCTGAGCTCCACTCACTTTCTTGTAAATCTGAGCTTCTCCAAAAGTGCATATAAACCAAATGCTTTGATCACACTATCAAAACGTTTATTCCAACTCCGAGAGGCTTGCACCAGTCCATAAATGGATCGCTGGAGCTTGCACACTTTGTTAGCTCCTTTGGATCGACAAAACCTTCTGGTTGCATCATATACAACTCTTCTTCCGTAAATCCATTCAGGAATGCAGTTTTAACATCCATTTGCCAAATTTCATAATCATAAAATCGGCAATTGCTAACATGATTCGGACGGACTTAAGCATCGCCACGGGTGAGAAGGTCTCATCGTAGTCAATCCCTTGAACTTGTCGAAAACCTTTTGCAACAAGTCGAGCTTTATAGACGATAACATTACCGTCGCGTCGGTCTTCTTCTTGAAGATCCATTTATTCTCAATTGCTTGCCGATCATCGGGCAAGTCAACCAAAGTCCACACTTTGTTCTCATACATGGATCCCATCTCAGATTTCATGGCCTCAAGCCATTTTGTGGAATCTGGGCTCACCATCGCTTCTTCATAGTTCGTAGGTTCATCATGTTCGATAACATGACTTCCAAAACAGGATTACCGTACCACTCAGTGCGGATTTTGTTCTGGTTGATCTCTGAGTTCTGTAGAAACTTGATCTGAAGTTTCATGATCATCATCATTAGCTTCCTCCCTATTTGGTGTAGGTGTCACGAAACTGTTTTTCGTGATGTACTACTTCTCAATAAGGGAGTAGATACAGATTATCTCATCAAGTTCTACTTTCCTCCCACTCACTTCTTTCGTGAGAAACTCTTTCTCCAAAAGTTTCGAATTTAGCAACAAAAATCTTGCCTTCGGATCTGTGATAGAAGGTGTACCCAACTGTCTCCTTTGGGTATCCTATGAAGACACATTTTTCCGATTTGGGTTCGAGCTTATCAGGTTGAAGCTTTTTCACATAAGCATCGCAGCCCCAAACTTTCAAAAGCGACAACTTTGGTTTCTTGCCAAACCACAGTTCATAAGGCGTCGTCTCAGCGGTTTAGATGGTGCCCTATTTAAAGTGAATGTAGCCGTCTCTAAAGCATAACCCCAAAATGATAGCGGTAAATCAGTAAGAGACATCATAGATCGCACCATATCTAATAAAATACGATTCGACGTTCGGACACACCATTACGTTGTGGTGTTCGGTGGCGTAAGTTGAAACTATTCGCATTGTTTCAAATGTAGGCCAAACTCGTAACTCAAATATTCTCCTCCACGATCAGATCGTAGAAACTTTATTTTCTTGTTACGATGATTTTCCACTTCACTCTGAAATTCTTTGAACTTTTCAAATGTTTCAGACTTGTGTTTCATTAAGTAGATATACCCATATCTGCTCAAATCATCTGTGAAGGTGAGAAAATAACGATATCCGCCACGAGCCTCAACATTCATTGGACCACATACATCGGTATGTATGATTTCCAATAAATCTGTTGCTCTCTCCATAGTTAGGAGAGCGGTGTTTTAGTCATCTTGCCCATAAGGCACGGTTCATAAGTGCCAAGTGATTCATAATCAAGTGACTCCAAAAGTCCATCAAGCATGGAGTTTCTTCATGCGTTTTACATCGATATGACCTAAGCGGCAAGTGCCACAAATAAGTTGCACCATCATTATCAACTCTGCATCTTTTGGTTTCAACATTATGAATATGTGTATCACTACTATCAAGATTGAGTAAAACAAACCATTCTTCAATGGTGCATGACCATAAAAGATATTATTCATATAAATAGAACAACCATTATTCTCTGATTTAAATGAATAACCGTCTCGCATCAAACAAGATCCAGATATAATGTTCATGCTCAGCGATGGTACTAAATAACAATTATTTAGGTCTAATACTAATCCGAAGGTAGATGTAGAGGTAGCGTGCCGATGCGATCACATCGACTTTGGAACCATTTCCACAGCGCATCGTCACCTCGTCCTTAGCCAATCTTCGCTTAATCCGTAGCCCTTTGTTAACCTTGCCATCCTTCTTATCCGCCAAATACTTGGGGCAGTTCCGCTTCGATGACCAGCCTGCTTGCAATAGAAGCACTCGGTTTGTGCTTAGGACCAGACTTGGGTTTCTTCTCTTGATCGACAACTTGCTTGCTGCTCTTTTGAAGTTTCCTTTTCTTTCCTTTGCCCTTTTCTTGAAACTAGTGGTTTTGTTAACCATCAACACTTGATGCTCCTTTTGATTTCTACCTCCATGCTTTCGGCATCGCGAAGAGCTCGGGCATAGTTTTGGTCATCCTTGCATATTATAGTTCATCACGAAGCTCTTGTAGCTTGGTGGCGTGATTGGAGAATTCTGTCAATGGCGCAATCATCCGGAAGATTAACTCCCAGTTGAATCAAGTGATTGTTATATCCGACATTACGAGTATATGCTCCTTGTGAACCATTCTCCTCCATCTTACAGCTATAGAACTTATTGGAGACTTCATATCTCTCAATCCGGGCATTCGCTTGGAATATTAACTTCAACTCTGGAACATCTCATATGCTCCATGGTGTTCAAAACGACGTTGAAGTCCCGGTTCTAAGCCGTAAAGCATGGCACATTGAACTATAGAGTAGTCATCAGCTTTGCTTTGCCAGACGTTCACAACTTCGGCGCAGCCCTTGCACCAGGCACGGCACCTAACGGTGCTTCGGGGCGTAATTCTTACGTGCAGCAATAAGGATAATCCTCAAATTCGGACCCAGTCCGTGTAATTGCTGCCATCATCTTTCAACTTTGCTTTCTCAAGGAACGCATTAAAATTCAACGGAACAACAAAGACGAGCCATCTATCTACACATCATAGACAAGCAAGATACTATTAGGTACTAAGTCCATGATAAATTTAAGTTCAATTAATCATATTACTTAAGAACTCCCACTTAGAAAAATATCCTCCAATTCTCTAAGTGATTGCGTGATCCATTTCAACTACACCATGACCGATCATCACGTGTGATGGAGTAGTTTCAATGGTGAACATCAATATGTTGATCATATCTACTATATGATTCACGCTCGACCTTCGGTCTCCGTGTTCCGAGGTCATATCTTATATGCATAGCTCGTCAAGTATAACCTGAGTATTCGCGTGTGCAACTGTTTTGCACCGTTGTATTTGAGCGTAGAGCCTATCACACCCGATCATCACGTGGTGTCTCAAAGACGAAGAACTTTCATAGCGGTGCATACTCGGGAGAACACTTCTTGATAATTTAGTAAGGGATCATCTTATAATGCTACCGTCAATCAAAGCAAAATAAGATGCATAAAGGATTAACATCACATGCAATCAATATAAGTGATATGATATGGCCATCATCATCTTGTGCTTGTGATCTCCATCTCCAAGCACCGTCATGATCACCATCGTCACCGGCGCGACACCTTGATCTCCATCGTAGCATCGTTGTCGTCTCGCCAACTATTGCTTCTCGACTATCGCTACTCCTTAGTGATAAAGTAAAGCAATTACATGGCGTTGCATCTCATACAATAAGCGACAACCATATGGCTCTGCCGATTGTCGATAACTTCGGTTACAAAACATGATCATCTCATACAATAAAATATAGCATCATGTCTTGACCATATCACATCACAGCATGCCTGCAAAAACAAGTTAGGCGTCCTCTACTTTGTTGTTGCAAGTTTTACGTGGCTGCTACGGGCTGAGCAAGAACCGTTCTTACCTACGCATCAAAACCACAGCGATACTTCGTCAAATAGACTCCGTTTAACCTTCTCAAGGACCGGGCGTAGCCACACTCAGTTCAACTAAAGTGAGAGAGCAGACACCCGCCGGTCACCTTTAAGCAGCGAGTGCTCACAGCGGTGAAACCAGTCTCGCGTAAGCGTCTGGCGTAATGTCGGTCCGGCCGCTTCATCTCACAATACCGCTGAACCAAAGTATGACATGCTGGTAGGTAGTATGACTTGTATCGCCCACAACTCACTTGTGTTCTACTCGTGCATATGACATCAACGCATAAAACCAGGCTCGGATGCCTTTGTTGGGGAGCGTAGTAATTTCAAAATTTTCCTACGATCACGCAAGACCACGGTGATGGCATAGCAACGAGAGGATAGAATATCCGTCCACGTACCCTCGTGAGACCGAAAGCGAAGCGTTATAACAACGCGGTTGATGTAGTCGTACTTCTTCCCGATCCAACCGATCCAAGTACCGAGCGTCGGCACCTCCGAGTTCTGCACACGTTCAGCTCGATGGCGTCCCTCGAACTCCGATCCAGCCGAGTGTTGAGGAGAGTTTAAATCGACGACGGCGTGGTGGCGATGATGATGTTCCACCGACGCGGGGCTTCGCCTAAGCTCCGCCACGGTATGATCGAGGTGTAATCTGGTGGAAGGGGCACCGACACGGCTAAGGAGCGATCTAATCGATCAACTTGTGTGTCATGGGGTGCCCCCTGCCCTGTATATAAAGGAGGGAAGGGAGGGCTGGCCGGCCAGGAGGGAGGCGCACCGGGGTGTCCTACTCCTACTAGGAGTAGGATTCCCCCAAATCCTAGTCCAACTAGGGTTTGACCAAGGGAGAGGGAGAGAGGCCACCCCTTCTCCTAATCCTAATAGGATTAGGGAAGGGGAAGGCTGACCAGCTATAGGGCCCCTTTCTCTTTCCCACTAAGGCCCATCAAGGCCCATTGACCCCGGGGGTTCAGTAACCCTGTACTCGATAAAATTCCCAATTTCACCGGAGTGATTCGGAGTCAAACATAGGCTTCCAATATATCAATCTTTATGTCTCGACCATTTCGAGACTCCTCGTCATGTCCGTGATCTCATCCGGGACTCCGAACAACCTTCGGTACATCAACATAAAAACTCATAGTAACTGTCATCGAAACGTTAAGCGTGCGGACCCTACGGGTTCGAGAACTATGTAGACATGACCGAGACACCTCTCTGGTCAATAACCAATAGCGGGACCTGGATGCCCATATTGGTTCCTACATATTCTCGAAGATCTTTATCGGTCGAGACCGCATAACAACATCGTTGTTCCCTTTGTCATCGGTATGTTACTTGCCCGAGATTCGATCGTCGGTATCCAATACCTAGTTCAATCTCGCATCGCAAGTCTCTTTACTCGTTCCGTAATACATCATCTCATAACTAACTCATTAGTTACAATGCTTGCAAGGCTTAGGTGATGAGCATTACCGAGAGGGCCAGAGATACCTCTCCGAGCAATCGGAGTGACAAATCCTAATCTCGAAATATGCCAACCCAACATGTACCTTCGGAGACACCTGTAATGTACCTTTATAATCACCCGATTCGTTGTGACGTTTGGTAGCACCAAAGTGTTCCTCGGGCAAACGGAGTTGCATAATCTCATAGTCATAGGAACATGTATAAGTCATGAAGAAAAGCACTAGCAACAAACTATACGATCAGGTGCTATGCTAATGGAATGGGTCATGTCAATCAGATCATTCAACCAATGATGTGATCCCGTTAATCAAATAACAACTCCTTGTTCATGGTTAGGAAACATAACCATCTTTGATTAACGAGCTAGTCAAGTAGAGGCATACTAGTGACACTCTGTAGGTTTATGTATTCACACATGTATTATGTTTCCGGTTAATACAATTCTAGCATGAATAATAAACATTTATCATGATATAAGGAAATAAATAATAACTTTTATTATTGCCTCTAGGGCATATTTCCTTCAAAATTCCCACTAGTATATGAAAGTGGCAAAATGAGAGACTCTCTATTATGAAGATCATGGTGCTACTTTGAAGCACAAGTGTGGTAAAAGGATAGTAACATTGTCCCTTCTCTCTTTTTCTCTCATTTTTTTATTTGGGCCTTTTCTCTTTTTTTATGGCCTCTTTTCTTTTCTTTTTTATTTATTTTTCGTCCGGAGTCTCATCCCGACTTGTGGGGGAATCATAGTCTCCATCATCCTTTCCTCACTTGGGACAATGCTCTAAAAATGATGATCATCATACTTTTATTTACTTACAACTCAACAATTACAACTCGATACTTAGAACAAAATATGACTCTATGTGTATGCATCCGGCGGTGTACCGGGATATGCAATGATTCATGAGTGACATGTATGAAATAATTATGAACGGTGGCTTTGCCACAAATACGATGTCAACTACATGATCATGCTAAGCAATACGACAATGATGGAGCGTGTCGTAATAAACGAAACAGTGGGAAGTTGCATGGAAATATATCTCGGAATGGCTATGGAAATGCCATAATAGGTAGGTATGGTGGCTGTTTTGAGGAAGGTATATGGTGGGTATATGACACGGCGAAAAGTGTGCGGTATTAGAAAGGCTAGCAATGGTGGAAGGGTGAGAAAAGTGCGTATAATCCATGGACTCAACATTAGTCATAAAGAACTCATATACTTATTTCAAAAATCTACAAGTTATCAAAGCAAAGTATTACGCGCATGCTCCTAGGGGGATAGATTTGTAGGAAAAGACCATCATTCGTCCCCGACCGCCACTCATAAGGAAGACAATCAATAAATAAATCATGCTCCGACTTCATCACATAACGGTTCACCATACGTGCATGCTACGGGAATCACAAACTTTAACACAAATATTTCTTATATTCACAACTACTGAACTAGCATGACTCTAATATTACTACCTCCATATCTCAAAACAATTATCAAGCATCAAACTTTTCTTAGTATTCAAAGCACTCAAAAGAAAGTTTTACAAATCTTGAATACCAAGCATATTATTATTATTAAGCAAATTACCATGCCTTTTAAGACTCTCAAAATAATCTAAGTGAAGTATGAGAGATAAATAGTTTCTATAAAACAAATCCACCACCGTGCTCTAAAAGATATAAGTGAAGCACTAGAGCAAAACTATATAGCTCAAAAGATATAAGTGAAGCACATAGAGTATTCTATTAAATTCCAATTCATGTATGGCTCTCTCAAAAAGTGTGTACAACAAGGATTATTGTGGTAAACTGAAAAACAAAGACTCAAATCATACAAGACGCTCCAAGCAAAACACATATTATGTGGTGAATAAAAATATAGCTCCAAGTAAAGTTACCGATGGAAGTGGACGAAAGAGGGGATGCCTTCCGGGGGCATCCCCAAGCTTTGACTTTTTGGTGTCCTTGGATTATCTTGGGGGTGCCATGGAAATACCAAAGCTTAGGCTCTTTCCACTCCTTGTTCCATAATCCATCAAAAAAAAAATTCACCCAAAACTTGAAAACTTCACAACACAAAACTCAACAGAAATCTCGTGAGCTCCGTTAGCGAAAGAAGACCACTTCAAGGTACTGTAATGAACTCATTAATTATTTATATTGGTTTTAAACCTACTGTATTCCGACTTCTCTATGGTTTATAAACTATTTTACTAGCCTTAGATTCATCAAAATAAGCAAACAACACACGAAAAACAGAATCTGTCAAAAACAGAATAGTGTGTAGTAATCTGTAACTAACGCAAACTTCTGGAACTCCAAAAAATCAGAAAAAATAGGAAGACCTAGAAAATATGTTTATTGATCATAAGAAATTGGAATTACTATTTTATCACGTTCTGGTGATTTTTAACAATTGTTTTTATGAACAGAAAGTTTCTGGAAATTACAGCAAGATCAAATAACTATCATCCAAGAAGATCCTATAGGTTTAACTTGGCAAAAACACTAATTAAAACATAAAACCACATATAAACAGAAGGTAGATGGATTATTTATTCCTAAACAGAAGCAAAAACAAAAAAACTAAAAAATAGAATTGGGTTGCCTCCCAACAAGCGCTATCGTTTAACGCCCCTAGCTAGGCATAAAAGCAAGGATAGATCTAGGTATTGCCGTCTTTGGTAGGCAATCCATACGTGGCTCTCATGATAGATTCATATGGTAACTTTATTTTATTTCTAGGGAAGTGTTCCATGCCTTTCCTTAACGGAAATTGGAATCTAATATTCCCTTCCTTCATATCAATGATTGCACCAATCGTTCTAAGGAAAGGTCTACCAAGAATAATAGGACATGAAGGATTGCAATCTATATCGAGAACGATAAAATGTACGTGCACATAATTCCTATTTGCAACAATAAGAACATCATTAATTCTTCCCATAGGTTTCTTAATAGTGGAATCCGCAAGGTGCAAGTTTAGAGAGCAATCATCAAAATCACGGAAATCTAGCAAATCACACAAAGTTTTGGGAATAGTAGAAACACTAGCACCCAAATCACATAAAGCATAAAATTCATGATCCTTAATATTAATTTTAATAGTTGGTTCCCACTCATCATAAAGTTTTCTAGGGATAGAGACTTCCAACTCAAGTTTTTCCTCATAAGATTGCATCAAGGCATCAACAATATGTTTGGTAAACGCTTTATTTTGACTATAAGCATGAGGAGAATTTAGCACGGATTGCAACAAGGAAATACAACTAATTAAAGAGCAACTTTCATAATTAAATTCCTTGAAATCCAAAATAGTGGGTTTAGCAACATCTAGGTTTTTTTTCTTCAATCCCACTTTTATCAAATTTAGCATCAAGATCTAAAAACTCCGAATTTTTAGAACGCCTTCTAGGTAAAGGTGGATCATATTAAGTCTCATCATTATCAAGATTCATATTGCAAAACAAAGATTTGATAGGAGATACATCAATAAATTTTAGATCTTCATCTTTATTTTCATGGAAATTGGAAGAACACGCTTTGATAAAGGCATCTTTCGTAGCACGCATCCTAGTGGTTCTTTCCTTGCACTCATCAATAGAAATTCTCATGGCTTTGAGAGACTCATTGATATCATGCTTAGGAGGGATAGATCTAAGATTTAAAGAATCAACATCAAGAGAAATTCTATCAACGTTCCTAGCCAATTCATCAACTTTAAGCAATTTTTCCTCAAGCAAAGCATTAAAATTCTTTTGCGAATTCATAAACTCTTTAACACTAGTCTCAAATTCAGAGGGCATCTTATTAAAATTTCCATAAGAGTTGTTGTAAGAATTTCCATAATTATTAGAAGGATTACTAGGATAAGGCCTAGGATTAAAGTTCCCTCTATATGCGTTGTTACCAAAATTATTCCTACCAACAAAATTCACATCCATAGATTCATTATTATTCTCAATCAAAGTAGACAAAGGCATATCATTAGGATCAGAAGAAACACTCTTAGTAGCAAATAATTTCATAAGTTCATCCATCTTTCCACTCAAATTATTAATTTCGTCTATCGCATGCACTTTTTTATTAGTAGATCTTTCAGTGCGCCATTGAGAATAATTAACCATAATATTATCTAGGAGTTTAGTAGCGTCTCCTAAAGTGATTTCCATAAAAGTGCCTCCTGCGGCCGAATCTAAAAGGTTTCTAGAAGCAAAATTCAATCTGGCATAAAAGTTTTGTATAATCATCCACCAATTCAAACCATGAGTAGGGCAATTACGTATCATTAATTTCATCCTCTCCCAAGCTTGTGCAACATGTTCATGATCAAGTTGCTTAAAGTTCATAATATCGTTTCTAAGAGAGATGATCTTAGCGGGAGGAAAATACTTAGAGATAAAAGCATCTTTGCACTTGTTCCAAGAATCAATACTATTTTTAGGCAAAGACGAAAACCAAGCTTTAGCACGATCTCTAAGCGAAAATGGAAATAGCTTCAATTTAACAACATCATTGTCAACATCCCTCTTCTTTTGCATATCACATAAATCAATAAAGCTATTTAGATGAGTAGCGGCATCTTCACTAGGAAGGCCGGCAAATTGATCTTTCATAACAAGATTCAACAAAGCAGTATTGATTTCACAAGATTCGGTGTTGGTAAGAGGAGCAATCGGAGTGCTAAGGAAATCATTATTGTTGGTATTGGTAAATTCACATAATTTGGTATTATCTTGATCCATCGTGACAAGCAAGCAAACTAACACACGAGCAAACAAAAAGCAAGTGCAAAGAAAGGCAAACGAAAAAGAGAGGGCGAATAAAACGGCAAGGGTGAAGTGGGGGAGAGGAAAACGAGAGGCAAATGGCAAATAATGTAATGCGGGAGATAAGGGATTGTGATGGGTACTTGGTATGTTGACTTTTGCGTGAGACTCGACAGCGGCGCGAAATGGCTCGTTGTCGGAGTCCAAATCTTGACTTGACCTTGCATAAGCCTCCCCGGCAACGGCGCTAGAAATCCTTCTTGCTACGTCTTGAGCTTGCGTTGGTTTTCCCCGAAGAGGAGAGGATGATGCAGCAGAGTAGCATAAGTATTTCGCTCAGTTTTTGAGAACCAAGGTATCAATCCAGTAGGAGGCCACGCGCAAGTCCCTCGTACCTACACTAAACAAATAGCTCAACGCAGCAAATGCGATTAGGGGTTGTCAATCCCTTCATGGTCACTTACGAGAGTGAGATCTGATAGATAATATTTTTGGTATTTTTGGTATAAAGATGCAAAGTAAAATAAAAAGCAAAGTAAAAAAGCAAAGCAATAATAAAGTGACGGAAGATTAATATGATAGAGAATAGACCCGGGGGCCATAGATTTCACCAGTGGCTTCTCTCAAGAGCATAAGTATTTTACGGTGGGTGAACGAATTACTGTTGAGCAATTGACAGAATTGAGCATAGTTATGAGAGTGTCTAGGTATGATCATGTATATAGGCATCACGTCCGAGACAAGTAGACCGACTCCTGCTGGATCTACTACTATTACTCCACTCATCGACCGCTATCCAGCATGCATCTAGAGTATTAAGTTATTGAAAGCAGAGTAGCATGTAAGCAAGATGACATGATGTAGAGGGATAATATCATGCAATATGATAAAAACCCATCTTGTTATCCTCGATGGCAACAATACAATCGTGCCTTGCTGCCCCTACATCCTTTGGGAAAGGACACGCAAGATTGAACCCAAATCTAAGCACTTCTCCCATTGCAAGAACTACCAATCTAGTTGGCCAAACCAAACGAATAATTCGAAGAGACTTGCAAAGATAACCAATCATACATAAAAGAATTCAGAGACGATTCAAATATTGCTCATAGATAATCTTGATCATAAACCCACAATTCATCGGTCTCAACAAACACACCGCAAAAAGAAGATTACATCGAATAGATCTCCACGAGAGAGGGGGAGAACATTGTATTGAGATCCAAAAAGAGAGAAGAAGCCATCTAGCTACTAACTATGGACCCGAAGGTCTGAAGTAAACTACTCACACTTCATCGGAGAGGCTATGAGGATGTAGAAGCCCTCCGTGGTGGATTCCCCTTCCGTGAACTCGGAACAGGCCCCAAGATGGGATCTCGTGGATATAGAAAGTTGCGGCGGTGGAATTAGGTTTTTGGCTCCGATCGATCGTCGGAGTGCGAGGTATATATAGGAGGAAGAAGTACGTCGGTGGAGCAAAGGGGGGCCCACGAGGCAGGGGGGCGCGCCCTACGGGGGGCGCCCTCCACCCTTATGGCCGCCTCCTTTCTTTCTTGATGGGGGGTCCAAGTTTCCTGGATCATATTCGGTGAGAAAATCACGTTCCCGAAGGTTTCATTCCATTTGGACTCCGTTTGATATTCCGTTTCTTCGAAACACTGAAATAGGCAAAAAGACAGCAAATCTGGGCTGGGCCTCCGGTTAGTAGGTTAGTCCCAAAAGTAATATAAAAGTGGAAAATAAAGCCCAATATGGCCCAAAACAGTAATAATATAGCATGGAGCAATCAAAAATTATAGATACGTTGGAGACGTATCAACGGGCGACGCAGACGTGCGACAGGAGGTCCAAAATAACTTTTTGTAGACCGCACTCTTTATTCCGAGCCTGTACTATGCCCTTTTTCCTCCGATCCCAACTCCGAACATGTCAAATAGCCGGGCCCGTTATGATTGGCACATCGCTCCGCTCTTAATAAGCCTCATCCGAGCTAATCTTTCATACTCTTTCAACAATAAGTACGGCCCCAATGGCTGCTTTGCAAACGCACCTCGGCATACCCTGCCAGGGGCTCGGTATGGGAACGAATGAGTTGCTAGTAAAAGTCTGAACAGCTCTATAGCGTACTTCGGCGTCGCAATTTGGCCTTATATGCATCAGCTCCGAATCATTGTCATGGGTCAATAGTTGGGTTGCCCGGCTCCTGTGCTTGCTACCCTACGTTCCACTCTATCGACTAGGGTAGTAAAGGGAGAACTACTGCGATTGTGCCCTGGCCTAAACCGGATGAGCATCTCAGTAGAGAAAGCCGAAAACTGACTGTCATGATGCGGCAAGAGCTGGTCAACCACTTGACGACTTTTTGGAATCTTTAGAAATTCTCCGTGTAACACGAGGGATCCTTTTCAGATCAGATATGTTAGGCACCACATGCTGCATACATACCAGGGGCTATGTCGTAGCCCCACCATAAAACTCCTATAGCTAAGTGAAAGTGTTAACGCCTTATAGTCCGATTGCCTGGTTCGCCGCATTATCACCTCCTTCATGGACCAAGACGTTGGATAAAGAGTGATTAAATGCTTTTCGAACACCCCGTACTTCCTACGAGGTGAAGCCGGTTTATTTGGAAAGCTTTCAGATTATATTAAAATGGCCACACAGGAGGAATTCAAGCTTTCGAGCAAAACATAAATAGATTAACTATAAAATTGTCTTTTACAATCATCATACACCTCACTCGAACATTATGTTTTTCGAGCATTGACCCTCTATCAAGCGGGCGGCCTCTAGGACGTCTTCAAAATAATGCTCCAGTTCCGGACGGTCCTTGCCTTTGGGCGGACCCTTCGTCGCGACATTGATGGCCTTCATCTTTCCCCAGAATGTCTTGACTCGGGCAAAGGCCATCCGTGCACCTTCAAAGCACGCCGATCGCTTCGCAGCATCGATTCGCGACACCGCATCGACAAGCTTCTGCACCAAACCGAAATAGCTATTCGGCGCAGGCTCGGTTGGCCACAACCGGATTATGACATCCTTCATGGCAGCGCCAGATACCCTATGAAGTTCGGCCCATTGGGACATATGTTCATTGAGCAGCAGAGGGCGCTTTGACGCGCCAAACTGTGACCAAAAAAGCTTCTCCATTGCATATCCATCTCGCGCTTGGTAACACCGCACAACATCAGAAGAACTCTTCGGCAAGTCCAAATACTCGTCCGGAGAACTCCACACTTGGTTAAGCTGAGCATAGTCCGGGTCGCCGAACTTAGTCTGCAGCAGAAAAGGCTTTCCAGCCACTATCTCCTTCGCCTGCCGAACCTCCTCACGGAGTGCTCTGGATTCTGATCGCGCTTCTCGCGCCTCCTGTCGGGCCTTGTCCAGTTCAGCCGTCAAGGATTTATTCTCCTTCTCAAGAAATTCGCAACGACCAGTAGCATTCTCAAACTCGAGTGTCATCGTGGATATCTTCTCCTCGCCCTGGCACCACGCAGTTTGTTCGGCCTTCAATTTAGCCGATGCCTTTTCAGCAGCAGCATTACTAAACCAGGCCCGCTCCTTGGCCCGGACTAGCTCCGCCCGAAGATCCTCCACAGCGGCAGCACCATTTGCATTTCATGCACATTTCATATAAAACTCTTTTCAGCGTCAAGCACACTAGTGTAAGGAATGCTTGACATATATACCTTGCGAGTTGTCAAGACGCCTGTTGATCAATGCAATGTCATCCTCCGCAATATCCGCTTTTATTTGCAGTTAAAGCCACTTCGTATTTGGGCAGCCACAAGAGGGGAGGCAACCTGTATTTCAAATTAAATCAAGGTTAATACCTGAGAATATCTCTTTGATCCTCCGATCGCTTCCTTCGGAAGGCAATCCGAGCCTCAGGGGCTACTGCATATACAACAGGTGCATTCTGTCAATAAAATTCAATTGGCAAAACTACATCACAAACCTCAAAACCTCTTAGAAGGCTCGTGAAGGCTTCGTTCAATCCACTCTTCACGGATAGAACCTTTTTGACCACCGTAACTATCAAGGCACGACGCTCTTTTGAAATGGACGCTCGTTCTAGCATGTCCGTCAGCATTTCCGGCGCTCCCGGGTCTTTGGAAACCGCCGCCGGAGTACGGCATTCCTGTGAAGGAACCCGCTTACTTGCCTCCAGAATCGTCTCCGGCTGTAAACCGGACGGTTCAGGGACGTCATTCTTAATTCCCGAACCCTGAGTGATAGAGGCACAACCTTCGGGTAACGCCTTCTCCGTTTCCTGCACTACTTGGCGATCAGGAGGAGTCCTTCGGAGCGATACCTCGGTATCATCCCCCCTGTTGGGCGATGAGGCCGGAGAAGGCGTGTCACTCTCCATCATCTCCGGAAGAAGATCTCTCGAGGAGGAGGACGATTGAGAAACACCAGACGTTAACCTGCGTGGATGAACATATATCGGCTGATTACTTCGCTAATAGGAAAGCAATGAGACACGCTTAAAGTGCCCCAGCCTCACTTATGGTTTGCCCCGAGGTTCGTCCTCGCCATCAAGCCCTACGGCAGCATCGCTTGCCCGGCTCAAGCCGCCCGACGATGGCATTTTTCCTCTTTTGGAATGCTTCCCCTCCTGATCTTCGGAAGCGGCCCTCTTCTTGCCATGGAGGGCTCCCTCTGCACCTTTACCCTTGGGCAAAAGGGTTTCAGTTTCCCCGAACGCAGTGTTTAATTCATCCTCAGGGTGGGTATCACCTCTGGGCTCCCTGCTCTCGCCCCCTCTGCAAACACCTGGTACGGTGTCGGAATCAACATTCTCGTCAGCAGGGCAGTCGCTGAGGGAGTCCTGGATTAGGGGGTCCTCGAACAGCCGTACTATATACTTTGGCCGGACTGTTGGACTATGAAGATACAAGATTGAAGACTTCGCCCCGTGTCCGGATGGGACTCTCCTTTGCATGGAAGTCAAGCTTGGCAATTCGGATGTGTAGATCTCCTCCCTTGTAACCGACTCTGTGTAACCCTAGCCCCCTCTGGTGTCTATATAAACTGGAGGGTTTAGTCCGTAGGACAACAACAATCATAATCATAGGCTAGCTTCTAGGGTTTAGCCTCTGTGATCTCGTGGTAGATCAACTCTTGTAATACTCATATCATCAAGATCAATCAAGCAGGAAGTAGGGTATTACCTCCATCGAGAGGGCCCGAACCTGGGTAAACATTGTGTCCCCCGCCTCCTGTTACCATCCACCTTAGATGCACAGTTCGGGACCCCCTACCCAAGATCCACCGGTTTTGACACCGACATTGGTGCTTTCATTGAGAGTTCCACTGTGCCGTCGCGAAAAAGGCTTGATGGCTCCTTCAATCATCGGCAATGATGCAATCCAGGGTGAGGTTTTTCTCCCCGGACAGATCTTCGTATCCGGCGGCTTTGCACTGCGGGCCAACTCGCTTGGCCATCTAGAGAAGACCGAGAGCTACGCCCCTGGCCGTCAGGTCAGGTTTGGAAACTTAAACTATACTGCCGACATCCGCGGAGACTTGATCTTCGACGGATTCGAGCCCACGTCAGGTGTGCCGCATAGTCACGACGAGCATGACTTAGCTTAGCCGTCGGACGGTGTTCGGGATATCACACCTGTGGCTACTCCGGCCCTTAATCCGGAGCAGATTGCGCCGTCTGAGGACGGGTGGATGGACCCCGCCACGGAGGCCGCACATTCAGCGGCGTTAGAGCCGAATACTGGCTTCACCTCTTATAAGACCTGTGTTGCCGAACCCTTGGATTCGTCTCCGGCCACGGGCTCCGAACCGCTTGCGTCCGTGCCTATCGAATCTGATTGGGCACCGATCATGGAGTTTACCTCTGCGGATATTTTCCAGCACTCGCCCTTGGGCGATGTGCTAGATTCATTAAGGTCTCTCTCCTTGTCAGGAGACCCTCGACCGAACTATGTCCGGCTCGAGTGGGAAGCGGACGATGAAGAAATTCGTTCCCCACCCACCACCCACTTAATAGCCACTGTCGACGATTTAACCGACATGCTTGATTTCGACTCCGAAGACATTGACGGTATGGATGACGATGCAAGAGAGGAGCAGGAACCACCGCCCACAGGGCGCTGGATAGCCACCTCATCACACGATATATACATGGTGGATACACCCAAAGAAAACAATGACGAGGAACGGAAGAATGCAGCGAAGGACAATCCCCTCGAGAAGCAACCAAAGCAACGATGTAGGCGCCGCTCCAAATCCCGCCTCGGCATAAACAGCGATAACAGCGCAAGAAAGAATAATACCCCGGTCGACTCCAAATGAAACGACGACCACATGGACCCAACGACAGAGCAGGATGAGCCAGACGACGAACATAGTACGGAGCTGCTGTCCGATCACGGCGACACCGAGGGTAAATCTCATCAACCTGTCTCCGGAGAGGAGAACAGTCCGGACAACAACGCACACATCATCTCGAAAAGGCATTTGGAGCAAGAGAACCTCCATAGAAGGCTTATTGCCACCGCGAGGAGTCTGAAGAAGTAGAAGCAAAGGCTTAAGGCCGCACAAAATACACTCAACAGTAGATGGAACAAAGTGCTAGACACTAAAGAAAAGTACGGTGGCAGTCGCCACACAAAGAGCTATCCAAAGCGCAAGCTGCTGCCCGAATTCAATGACGAGGCTTTAGAGCCCATACGGCCGAAAAATAAAACGGCCGATCAGCCGGATCGACCACCCCATGGCCACGATAGGGTGGCTAACGATGTCGCACATAAGTCAGCACACCATTTACGTAAGGACTTGCACCAAAAAGCCGGTATGACCAGGTCCATCTATGGATCTAGGAAGCGCGCTCCGGCACGGAATCAAAGCCGAACACTACAACCGTCAGAATGCCATGACACATCCAAATACAGGGGTGCCGCACACCCCCTATGCTTCACCGATGAGGTCTTGGATCACAATTTCGGAGGATTCGGACCGTGAACATAGAGGCATCTGACGAGCAGCAGACCACAGGGTCTGGATTGATGACTTTATCCTTCACATCCACATGGCTCACGGAGATGATCTCCACGCCATCAAATACTTGCCCCTCAAGTTGAAAGGACCAGCTCGGCACTGGCTGAAAAGCCTCCCTGAAAACTCAATTGGAAGTTGGGAAGAGCTTGAGGATGCTTTTAGGGCCAATTTTCAAGGGACTTATGTCCGACCTCCGGATGCAGACGATTTAAGTCATATAATTCAACAGCCAGGAGAGTCAGCCCGAAAGCTTTGGAACAGATTCCTCACTAAGAAGAATCAAATCGTCGACTGCCCGGATGCCGAAGCCTTAGCGGCTTTCAAACACAGTGTCCAGGACGAATGGCTCAGCAGACACCTCGGCCAGGAAAAACCAAGGACACTGGCAGCCCTAACAAGCCTTATGACCCACTTTTGCGCGGGCGAGGATAGTTGGCTGGCCCATAGCGGCACCAGCGACCCAGGCACATTCGAAGTCAGGGATGGCAATGGAAAACCGCGACGCAATAAAAGCAAGCGTCGAAACAATGAAGATAACCCAGACAACACGGCGATGGCGCGGATTGAAGAGCTCTCAACCGGTCAGCGGAAAAAACCATTTAAAGGCAGCAGAGACGGACCGTCCAGCCTAAACAAGATTCTAGACAGATTATGTCAGATTCACGGCACCTCCGACAAACCTGCAAATCACACCAACAGAGAATGCTGGGTCTTCAAGCAGGTCGGCAAGCTAAACACCGAACGCAAGGGGAGGGAGACACCAAGTGAAGACGAGGATGAGCCTCGCCAGCCAAACACTAGGGGACAGAAATAATTCCCACTAGAGGTCAAAACAGTGAACATGATTCACGTAACGAAGAGGAGGAGCAAACGCGCACTCCATGATGTATGCGCCGTGGAGCCCGTCACCCCCAAGTTCAACCCTTGGTCGGCCTGCCCGATCACTTTTGATCGCAAGGATCACCCGTCTAGTATCCGGCACGGAGGATCGGCTGCCTTGGTGCTAGACCCAATAATTGACGGATACCATCTCACCCGAGTACTTATGGACAACGGCAGTAGTCTTAATCTGATATATCAGGACACAGTCCACAAAATGGGGATAGATCCGACAAGAATCAGCCAAAGCAATACTACCGTTAAAGGAGTAATACCAGGCCCAGAGGCCCGCTGCACGGGCTCTCTATTTCTAGAGGTTGTATTCGGTTCTCCCGAGAACTCCCGAAGTGAAGAATTAACCTTCGACATCGCTCCATTCCGAAGCGGCTATCACGCACTACTCGGAAGAACGGCCTTCGCTCGTTATAATGCAAGATACCGCGAGACGCTTATCTCAAGCTTAAAATGCCCAGTCCACGTGGCATGAAACACAGAGCGTTCCTTACGTGCGGAAGAATGTGCGGCGGCTGTAGCAGCCGAACACTGAACTGCCTCTCCAACCAGAATAAATGATTGGTCGTCAAGACCGCGGACATGGCTAGACAAGTCCGGCGCACAACTAGCTGTAACAGCTTCGATAAACCTGAGACTGGGTCGATGGATATATCCCCATAGGTGGTACTAGGGGCTTCCCGCATGTAAAAAGGACTACAATTCGGTTTGACCCTATTTAGATTGCATTTTAATGGTTTATTGAGAATAACCAATTTTTCGCACGAAGACTTTCACAGGTTTTCTCTTTTACGGATGATAATCGTGCTACACCCTTCGAGATCTGGCAACGGAGACCAAAGTGCAGGCGTGCGATGGGGCCCAGCTCAAGGTTTCTTTCTTTGGATTAAGACCCTGTGTAAACCTTTCTTACTGTCTCTTGTTGCTTCACACCCTCCGGATACTCAACATAGCCGAGAGGGATGCTGGCGTTATTGACATTTCGTCACGTCAGACTAATGCATGTACCTGGAAATTCAGGGTTCATTATCGAGGGCGTTACTCAGCCCAGCATACGTTGTAAAGACCGAATACCTTAGGGAGTGTTCGGCGTCGCGAGTTTGGCCTTATATGCATCAGCTCCGAATCATGTCTTTGGTCAATAGTTGGGTTTGCCCGGCTCCCGTGTTTTGCTACCTTACATTCTACTCTATCGGCTAAGGTGGCACCGGGAGAACTACTGCGATTGTGCCCTGGTTCATCGGATGGCGCCCACGATGAAAGAAAACTGCATCATGATAAAGCGCGAGACTGGTCAACCACTCGATGACTCAGCAGAATCTTCGCGATTCCTCCGCATTAACGAAGGGCCGGTTTCCCGGTCATGTATGTACGCGCCCCGTACTCGCATGCGTGCGGAAGTACCAGGGGCTATATAGTAGCCCCACCGACAAACTCCTATGGCTAAGTGAAAGTGTTAAAGCTATATAGTCCGATTGCCTTGTTCGCCGCGCTATCACCTCCTTAATGGACCAAGACATTGGATCAAGTGTGAATATCGCTTTTCGAACACCCGCATTATATGCGTGGAAATTTGAAACCGACAACGCAAACTTTCAGGTTATATACATACATACGCCACGGGAGGCATCATAATACTTTCAGGAAAAAGTATAAACACAGCCTTTATAATCCAAATAGCATTGTTTTTACAATTGGGATACATGTCACTCGAACATGATACTCTTCGAGCACTGAGCCTCTATTAAGCGAGCACCTTCTAGGACTTCTTCAAAATAGTGCTTGGCGAGACACAGCCTCTGGCGGATCACAGGTCGCAATAGCGGTGGCCTCCATCTCTGCCCAGTATGTCTTAACACGGGCAAGAGCCATCCGCGCACCCTCTATGCACGCCGACCTCTTTACAATGTCGATATGCGGCACAACACCAAGGAATCGTTGCACTAAACCAAAATAACTACTCGGCCTTGGCCCCTCCGGCCAAAGATGATCCACGACAGACCTCATGGCAAGTCCGGACAACCTATGGAGCTCAGCCCACTCGGCCATTTGTTCATTTAATAGCAGCCGGCCAGCGTGGGAGCTGAAGCTGCGACCAGAACAACCTTTCCACTTCATGATCTTTCGATCTTTAAAAACTTCAGTCACATCAGCCTTTTCGTTGCCAAGTCAAATGCGCGTCTGCGGCACTCCATAATTGGTCGAGAGGGGCATGCCGGATCTCGAACCCGTCCCATAACAAAAAGGGCTTCCCGGCCGTGATATCTCCGGCTTGCGAAGCTCCTCCTTCGCCGCTCTGATTTTAGAGCGGGTTTCCTTGGCTGCTACCATGGCTTTCTTCAGGTCTGCCGCTTTCGCTCGGCTTTCCTTTTCAAGAAGCTCATACCGGTCGGCGGCATCCTTCAGCTCAACAACCATCTTGGCTATTTTATCTTCGCTCTGCAGACGAGCAGCCTGTTCGGCTCTTAACTCTTCGGCCGCCTTTAGGGCGGCCGCATCACTTCTCCTGGCTTGTTCCTTGGCTCGGGCAAGCTTCGCCAAAAGGGTTTCCACGACAGCAACTCCATCTGCAATCACAACATATTATAGATACTAGCATCATGCTCCTCTTAATATCTATTGACCACCGGAAAATACATACCCTGTGCCTCGTCAAGCCGCTTGTTTACAAGCACGATGTCGGCATCTGCCGCATCAAGCTGCCACCTCAGTTCGGCAAACTCATCAGTCCGGCCGGCCACCGGACCTTCAGCCGCCTGCACATGATAGCAGCACGATCATTACCTGGGACTATGATCCTCTGTTTGCCGTCCCTGGACAGCAACCAGAGTCTCAGGGGCTACTATATGTATAGGGCACACCTAGCGTGTGCGGTACCATCAACAAATATATTACTTTGCGTACCTCAAAGCCTTTTAGCAAGCTCATAGAAGCTTCATGCAACCCACTTTTGGCGGATGAAATCCTCTCAACCACCGTACCCATTAAAGTATGATGCGCCTCGAGATAGCCGCTTGCTCCGGAAGACCCATCGGTCGTCGGTCGTGCCGGACAGTCGAACTCTTTCTGTTGCTCTCCTTAGGGCCGAATACTCCGGACTTGGTGGCGAAGGTTACCTTCTGGCCTTAGCGGATCAGGAAATCCTCCATGCGACACCTCGGGTCGTCCGCCTCATCAATGAGGGGAGCGAGGGCGTTTAGTTCTCCATCATCTCGAAAGAAGATCCCGAAGATGAACTACAGTCGAGAAGGGCTACGATCCGAGCTGCAAGACATCGTCTGGTTATTGTCCTCGAAGATGAAGAGGATATATCTACCGAAGTACTCTTGTTCACTTACGGTATTTCGGTGGATGGCTGACCCCCTTGCGGGCGCAGTGCGGTAGGGCGCCCTCCGGGGCAGGGCCCCCTGACGAAGGTTTCTTCCCTCGTTTGGAAACCCTAGTTTCCAAGTCTTCAGGGGCGGTCCTTTTCCTTCCTTGGGGAGAGGGAATGTTAGATTCTTCTCCCCGATTATCCTCCTTCGCGGAGGCACTAATTCCCCTGGTTTGGATGAGCAATGCGTGAGGCCCGCTTTCGGCTTCTTTATTCCTCCCTTTATCTTCCTCTGATGGCACTTGATAAGGTGCGTGCTCAAGCATCCTGACTAGTACAGGATCCGGTGAGCCTTCGGGAAGGGGGGCCGAACACCTGATCATCTTCGCCTTTTTTATCCAGTCCTGGTCAAAGAGTGATTTTTTCAGAATGATGTTGTGACAAATA
Organism: Aegilops longissima; assembly: GCA_021605205.1. Lineage (NCBI taxonomy): Eukaryota > Viridiplantae > Streptophyta > Magnoliopsida > Poales > Poaceae > Aegilops > Aegilops longissima. The sequence goes on from CM038680.1 coordinate 325,454,464, forward strand.
AAAAGACATCATGTTCGGCCGCAGAATTACTTACGTGGGTATCTGGACGATTGCAGTTTATACCCGCATCCTCGGTGGTGTCCGGACACTTTATTCGTGATCCGAAGAACAATCCGTACATCTCTTCGAGCGTCACGCCGAAGAATTGCTGAATAGTTTGCGGTCCTTCCAGGTTGAACTCCCACATACGAAGAGGTCAACGTTGGCATGGCAGGACCCGGCGAACTAGCATGACTTGCATTACCTTGACAAGGCTGACATCTCTCTTGAGGAGATCCCGGAGGTGACTCTGCAATGTCGACACGTCGTTAAGCGGCCCCAGTCCAACCCTTGTTGACCCATGGCGCCGATTCTTGCGGCGGGGGCCCAAGCGGAAGCGGGGCAGCTACCCACTTAGTACCGGGAGCTGTGATGTAAAACCACTCCCGCTGCCATAAGTCAGACATCTCCGGGAAGGAACCCTTTGGCCATGGAGTGTCGGCGCCTTTGCTTATTATGGCACCTCCGCATTCTGCGTGTCGCCCATCGATCATATTTGGCTTCACATTGAAGGTCTTGAGCCATAAGCCGAAGTGTGGGGTGATGTGGAGGAAGGCCTCACACAGGACGATAAACGACGAGATGTGAAGGATGGAATCGGGAGCTAGATCATGGAAATCGAGACTGTAATAAAACATAAGCCCTCTAACAAAGGGATCAAGACTAAAGCCTAGCCCTCGGAGGAAGTGGGAAACAAATACGATGCTCTCGTTGGGTTCGAGAGTGGGGATGACCTGCCCTTGAGCAGGTAGCCTGTGCGTGATTTTGGTGGTTAGATACCTGGCTTCTCTTAGCTTCTTGATGTCCTCCTCTGTGACAGAGGAGGCCATCCACCGGTCGTGAAGGTTGGATCCAGACATGATGAAGGTCCGAAGCACTTAGCCTGAGCCTCGGGTGTTGGAATTCGAGGTGGGGGAAGGGAAGGATCGAGCGCGAGAAGAAAAGGACATGCCTTGGCCCCTTTATAAAGAGGGTGAATATCAAGCGTCCTCCGCGTGGCCGTTTGGAATTTGCCTAAAATCGAGGAGTCATACCAGTAGGCACGATTAGGTTACGCACACCCGTATTGATGAGAATCCCGTGATAAGGGGACACGATCTCTGCTTCAACAAGACGTGCCAAGAAAACCGCCTTGCAACATGTGCAGTGGCAGGCTGGGAAAAACGGTTCGTAATGACCGGACCACGGCAGGATGTCACGTTATGAAAAGTTGTCAGCAGATTAGATTTATGGAATATTACGCTCTCTATGGTGGTATGTGGAATTTGTTTTGCAGAGCCGGACACGATCCTTGTGTTCAAAATCCTCTATGGAGTATTCGGAGGAGGAACCCGCCTTGCAATGCCGAAGACAATCTGCGCGCCAGACTCATCGTCATTGAAGCCTGGTTTAGGGAGACTCTTGAGGGAGTCTGGATTAGGGGTCCTCGGACAGCGGACTATATACTTTGGCTGGACTGTTGGACTATGAAGATCTGAGATTGAAGACTTAGCCCGTGTCCGGATGGGACTCTCCTTTGCGTGGAAGAGCAAGCTTGGAATTGGATGTGTAGATCTCCTCCTTGTAACCGACTACATGTAACCCTAGCCCCGCTGGTGTCTATATAAACCCGGAGGGTTTAGTCCGTGGGACAACAACAATCATAATCATAGGCTAGCTTCTGGGTTTAGCCTCTACAATCTCGTGGTAGATCAACTCTTGTAATACTCATATCATCAAGATCAATCAAGTAGGAAGTAGGTATTACCTCCATCGAGAGAGGGCCCGAACACAGGTAAACATTGTGTCCCCTGCCTCCTATTACCATCCGCCTTAGGCGCATAGTTCAGGACCCCTACCGAGATCCGCGGTTTGACACCGGCAGTCGCGAGGTCTTGGGGAAGGGCACCGGACACAGTTAGCACCGCTTTCTTTATCAGTCCTGTATAGGGACGGATTGTTCAATATCTTGTCAAGAGATGCTTGAATGGAAGGTGTTCGGATATCGAGTACTTACCCAAGTGTCTGGATGATTGCAGTCAAGGCCAACATCTTCGGTGGTGTCCGGCCATTGCTCTCGTTCCCCAAAATATAATTTCCACATTCCTTCATGCGTAGTGCCAAAGAAGTGCTGAAGAGTTCGTGGCCCTTCTGGATTAAACTCCGACATACGGAGAGGCCGCCGCTGGCATGGCAGGGTCCGACGGACTAGCATTACTTGAACGATGTTCACAAGATCGATGCCCTTCTCGGTAAGGCTTCGGATGCGACTTTGCAGAGTCTGCACTTCATTGACGGATCCCCAGTCCAATCCCTTATTGATCCATGAAGCGAGCTGAATTGGAGGGCCGGGTCGAAACACAGGTGTAGCCGCCCACTTGGAGCCCCGCAACTCGTTGATATAAAACCACCCCTGCTGCCATAGGTCGGAAGATTTGGCGAAAGATCCTTCAGGCCAAACCGCGCTGGCCAGCTTGCCTATTATGACGCTGCCGCACTCTGCCTGCTCCTCCTCTGTCACCTGCGGCCTCACATCAAAGGTCTTGAGCCACAAACCAAAGTGCGGAGGAGTCCGGAGGAAGGCCTCACACGTGACGATAAATGTCGAGTTGAGGAGAATAGAGTCCGGGGCTAGATCGTGAAATCTAGCCAATAGTAGAACATGAGCCCCCAGACGAAGGGGTTAAGCGCGAAACCTAGCCCGTGAAGGAAGTGGGATACAAATACTACCCTCTCGCCAGATCTGGGGGTAGGTATAACTTTCCCTTGTGCAGGAAGCCGATGAAGGATTTCTGGGGTCAGATACCTCGCTGCGCGGAGCTTCGTAATATCCTCCTCTGTGACAGAGGAAGCCACCCACCAGCCTTGACGGTTGGATCCGGACATGATTAGGGCTGGTGGCAATTGGAACCCGAGGGTTGGAACTTGGGGTGGCTGGGGTTGAGGAAGGAGAAAGCGCAAGGGATGAAGACGAGACTGGGTTCCTATATAAAGACCTCGAATACTGGGCGTCTCCCCCTGGGTCTCTAAACCTACCTATCACCAAGGAGTTGTACCCAGGGGACGGTTGGGTTGCCCACGCCTGCATTAATGAAAATCCCATAAATAAGGGGATACGATCTCTGCTTTGACAAGACATGCCAATAAAACCGCGCCCCGAGACGTGGGGCGGCTCGCTAGCCGACGGTTGGAAATAGTAACCGGGCAGGCGTGATACGATGTCATATACAGTTATCAACAAGTTGAACTCGTGTGGAATATATATTCTCTCTGCGGTTGTGTGTGGTATATGGCAGGTCCGGATACTATCGTCGCATCCGAAGACTATTTTGGAATTCGGAGAAAAGGGAACCCGCCTTGCAATGCCGGAGATAATCTGCGCGCCGGACTCCTCGTCATTGAAGCCAGGTTCAGGGGCTATTGAGGGAGTCCTGGACTAACGGGTCCTCGGGCATCCGGCCTATACTGATAGGCTATGAAGACACGAAGGCCGAAGACTATACCCGTGTCCGGATTGGACTCTACTTGGCATGGAAGGCAAGCTTGGCGACCAACTATGAAGATTCCTTCTTACGTAACCGACTCCATGTAAATCCTAGACCCCCCCAGCGTCTATATAAACCGGAGGGGTTAGTCCGGAAATGATACATACACATTACCATAGTCATACAGGCTAGACTTCTAGGGTTTAGCCGTTACGATCTCGTGGTAGATCAACTCTTGTAATACTCATATTCACCAAGATCAATCAAGCAGGAAGTAGGGTATTACCTCCATAGAGAGGACCCGAACTTGGGTAAACATCGTGTCCCCTGTCTCCTATTACCATCGATCCTAGACGCATAGTTCGGGACCCCCTACCTGAGATCCGTCGGTTTTGACAACGACATCACCTACATGCAAACGATATATAGCCGTCTGCCGACCGACCGACATTAAACACCCCGCCGCTTGGCCTGACATCCGCCTGCTATTTAAACATGGGCAGGCCCGACAACATCCACATCACACCTCCGCTCATGATTTCATGTATGCATCACACCCGTCATGGACTCAAGCTCCAAAGCCCCGTGGGACAGCCTCTTCGGCGAACAGAAGTAGGAGCTCTCCGACATTGCGGTCGTCTGGCAGGCCTACCAAGCCAGCCAGATACAGGGTGGCTTGTCAAAGAGCTCTCCGGAGGGTAGCGACGTGGATGAACCAATGGAAGAGGTGACCGAAGACTAAGCCGGCACCAGCGCCCTCACCGGTCCATGCTGACATCAACACGGGCGAGGCGCAGGCGCACTTCACCGACATGGTGGTGGAAGAGCGGGAAGTGGTGTTCCGTCAAGCGCAGGTCGACCAGAGGTACAACCTCTGGCTCCTCGCGTGAAACAACCCGAAGGCTCCAGCTACTAGACTGGGCACGGTCGGTGTCGGTGTCAAAACTGGCGGATCTCGGGTAGGGGGTCCCGAACTGTGCGTCTAAGGCGGATGGTAACAGGAGGCGGGGGACACGATGTTTACCCAGGTTCGGGCCCTCTCTATGGAGGTAATACCCTACTTCCTGCTTGATTGATCTTGATGATATGAGTATTACAAGAGTTGATCTACCACGAGATCGTAGAGGCTAAACCCTAGAAGCTAGCCTATGGTTATGATTGTTGTTGTCCTACGGACTAAACCCTTGGTTTATATAGAACCTTTGGAGGGGCTAGGGTTACAGTCGGTTACAAGGAGGAGATCTACATATCCGAATTGCCAAGCTTGCCTTCCATGCCAAGGAAGTCCCACGGACACGGGGCGAAAGTCTTCAATCTTGTATCTTCATAGTCCAGCAGTCGGCCAAAGTATATAGTCCAAAGGTCCGAGGACCCCTAATCCGGGACTCCTCGGTAGCCCTGAACAGGGCTTCAATGAAGATGAGTCGCGCATGATTGTCTTGACATTGCAAGGCGGGTTCCTCCTCAAATAATCCATAGAAGATTTTAAACACAAGGATTGTGTTGGCTACGCAAAATAAATTCCACATACCGCCGTATAGAGTATAATATTCCACAAATCTAATCTGCTGACAAGTTTCATAAGCGACATCCGCCACGGCCGGTCATTATTGAACCGTTTTTCCCAACCAGCTACTGCACATATTGCGGCGGTTTTCTTGGCACGTCTTGTCGAGCGGAGATCGTGTCCCCTATCACGGGATTCTCATCAATACGGGTGTGGGTAACCCAACCGCGCCATCAATTACGGCGCTTGGGGAATAAGCGAGTTTATCAGGCAGGTGGGGAGGCACATAGTTTCTTCCGTCCTTATAAAGGGACAAGGATTCATCTTTTTCGCCCATGCCTTCTTCTTCCTTGCTCATCCATTCTTGGGCACTCGAGCTCCAGCACCCAAGTTCGCATTTTCTCCTCAAGACCACTCCAAGCATGTCCGGAGCGGGAGGCAAGTGGATGGTCTCCTCCGTTACGAAGGAGGACATTACAAAGCTCCGGGGAGCCGGATACACGGCGAGAATATCGCGCACGGCTACGAGATCTTGAGGCAGATCGTCCCTACTCCAGAACCCCATGAGAGGGTGGTATTTCTTACCCACTTCGTCTGTGGGCTGGGATTTCGCCTCCACCCTTTCGTCCGTGGGCTCATGTTCTACTACCGGCTGGACTTTCACGATCTGGCCCCCAATTTCATCCTCAACATCTCGATGTTTATAAATGCGTGTGTGAGGCCTTCCTCCGCATCAAGCCCCGCCGTCCACATGGTGAAGACCTTCAACGCTAAACCGAAGGTGGTGGTCGACCCGACAAGCGAGTCTTGGGCGCCATGGTGGGCAAAATGCCCAGCGTGACTGGCTCGAAGGCTCCTATGTGGAGACCGTAAAGGGGTGGCAATCGGGGTGGTTCTCTGACATCGAGTCAGCGACACCAACCGGGTGGCGGCCCCAATTTCGATCCGGAATCCCCATGCGGCTCACCTCACGGAAAGAAGGGCCTATCACAGGGTTCATCGATGGAGTTGACCGGAATCCAGACCTGCGTCAAAAACATGATAAGCAAGAAAATCAAGCTTGTCAGCGTGGTGAAGTCATGCTCTTCGCGGATCCTCCGATGTCAAGAGCGGGCATTCAATTTGTGGGAGTTCGACCCGGCAAAAGCACCGACTGCGAGAGCTCTTTGACACGACACACAAGGACGTCTGGAAGGTGCTGTTCAAGAGCGCCGAGGTACCTCCTCCCCTTACCGAGGACCGAGGACTCAGCAAAAGCACCCTTCCAATCGGTAAGTCTTTATATCTCATAAGATGTTCTTTTCCCCGATATAACCATGCGCGGGATCTAAGCCTCCACGCCATTTAACAAGATTTGGGTAGCGACGGTGAGCAGATCGATTATCAGCCCCCTTCCCAAAGATCCGGCGGATGCTCTCCCTAACGGAGATCTTTGGTTCAGCGCGCTATGAGGTGCGGAGAAGAAAACCAAGAAGAAGGCCACGAGGGGACAGGAAGGTCTCAGCGCAAGGTTATATCGGACTCATCGTCCAAAACAACGGCGCCTCCTCCCCGCAACGAGGAGGAGGAAGAGGAAAGTTCTCCCCGGCCGGGGCAGAAAGGAAGGCCTCCCCATCGGGGGAGGCGAAGAATCAGAAGGGAAGGACCCTCCTCCCGGACTGCTCCTGACGCCCGCTTTCAGCGATGAGGAGTGGTTACCCAGGGACAATCCCCTGGCGAAGTCGTGAGTATCCTGATACCATAATAATTCTTGGTACATTTTATTGTCTTGCTTCTTATCCGCCCGAACATGATTATGCAGTCCGTCCCGAGCCCATATCGGCGTATCTTCGTCGGATGATTCTTTGAGCCCGTCGGATATGAACAACGATTCACTCCTTACCGCCTCCTCCCCGCCCTACGGACGGCGAGTGTTGTCTCAAAGGAAGCTGAACCAAGGGAGAGCAGTTCGGGCGCCCCAGGCGACATTCCAGTGCCTGGGCGCCACGAGAGCACAAGACTCCCACAGGCCCCTACGCCGGGCATACAAGTCTAGACCCGGCCGAATCTGGCGCGGAAGCTCTAGTGGTTCCGGATTACATCGAGAAACCCCTCGCTAAGGGGGCAAGCCGTCTGTGCCGATGGCCTCTGTCCATCCGGAGGCATCGGCAACTTCTTTCGGAAGCGCATGGCGCTTCCATTGGCGAAGAACCGCACTATTATGAGTCACGGTAGTCAAGAAGGATTCATCCGCTAAGAGCGGACTGGTGGCTTGTGCTTGACCTCCTAACAGGCTTTGAGGTAAGTAATCAAATTATAAGAAAATGTTACAACATAGACAGTAGCCCCTGATGCTCTGTTTGGCATTCGCGAAGGAAGGCAAAATAGAGGATCAAATAATAATCACAGGAGTCTAATCAGAATGTGTCTATGTGAATAAGCAGGCTTCCTTTCTGGCGCGCGCCCGCTCGTCTTTGCGCGAGGTCGCCCGCTGAAGCGGGACCTTGAGAGGTCCAAGGAAGAGCTCGGCCTTACCAAGAGGCAGCTCGAAGAGAACAAAGGTAAGTGACACCCCGTCTGAATATTGATAAAGAAAAATTTGGTTTTGGAATAATAGGATGCGTCATGAATTTTGCTAGGGACCCACGACCAAGTGGTGGCCACTGAAGAAGGCGCTATCAGGGCCGAAGACAAAGCGGCCAAGGCGCATTGAAGCGAAGAAGCAAGAGAGGGCTGAGTAGGCGAGGTGCGGCAAGAGCTCAAGCTCTCGTCAAGAAACCACGAGTCCTTGGGCTTGACTCTAAGACTAAGGGGTCTGATCTTGCGAAGGCCCTCGAAAAACGCACAACATGCCAGGGACGAGGCCCAAAAGGCCCTCCAGGAAATTGAGGCGGTTAAGAAGATAGCGGCGGGTAAGGCATTCATTATGCAAAGAAAGCATGTGAAGTAAACTTTCTTTTTTCTTACCCGAGTTTGGAGCTCTTCAGGAGCGTTCGCAGATCTACCCTGCAGTGTGTCGGATGCCGCGGAGTTCTACCGGGCCGAGGAGGGGAGCTCGACAAAGAAGTCGTTCTGGTCTCAATATCTTTGGGACGAACACCCAATGCCCTATGGCGACCAGTTGAAACAAGCGGCCAAGCTTCACAAAGGCGGCCGAACAGGCCATGAAGGGTATTATAGTCGGATGTGGCTGGCGAGCCCTGCTGGTAGCTACTTCCGTCTGGTGAAATGACTTGTGAATGCCTGCCGGTTTGAAGTCATAAAGTGGCCCGTCTGCGCCAGTGCGCAGCAGGCTTTGCCCGGCGAAGGTGCCTTGGCGAAGCCTGGACGTCGAAAAAGCTGGTGAAGGAGGGCCGCCGGATGGCAAGGAGCATCGCCACCCGAAAAGTATTATGCGGTGTCACGAAGGGTGCTCGCTTGTGGCGGAGGAATGTGCTAAGGATGTAATATTTGAATGAATGTACTCATGTGATCTGTAATATAAACGAGTTCATGTGCGCTATGTAGCGCTTGTTAATTTAAAATATTACCTACATGCGGCCGTTTATAAAATCTCGAGAGTTGGCGGTCATTAAACACTGCCCCATGTAACTAATCTTGAGGTGTTAGGGATAACCTGATCCTCTTTATCCCAATTTTGGGTCCTTCTAAGGAGGTGTTCAAAGACAAATGAACCGAGCAATCATACTATAAAGCTTCATCACTCTCCTTAGCCATAGAAGTCTACAATTTTAAATTTTGGCGAAGCCCCTAGTATTCGGAAGGCGAATTTGAGGCGCTATATCCTTCATCGGACAAGGCCGACTCCTGCTTTGAAGCGGAAAAAAGTCTTTAAGGACTTGAGACCTCTAGAACAGCGACCAGCTCTCGCCGCATCCTGACAGTCAGTTTTCGGCTTTCTCTACTGAGGTGCTCGTCCGGAAGAATCAGGACACAATCGAGTAGTTCTCCCAGCGCTACCTTAGCCGATATAGAGGAACGTAAGGTACCAAAACTGTTGGGGAACGTAGTAATTTCAAAAAATTTCCTACGTACACGCAAGATCATGGTGATGACATAGCAGCGAGAGGAGAGTGTGTCCACGTACCCTAACCGAACCCGAAGGCGTTATGACAGCGGTTGATGTAGTAAATGCGTCTTCATGATCCGACCGATCCAAGTGCGAGCGTCGGCACCTCCGTGTTCAGCACATGTTCAGCTCGATGGCGATCCCGGACTCGATCCAGCAAAGTGTCGGGGATGAGTTTCGTCGAGACGACGGCGTGGTGATGATGATGATGCTCTCACGGGCGCGGGCTTCGCCTAAACTCATGACGATATGACCGAGGTGGAATATGGTGGAGGGGGCACGCACACGCAGCTAAGGAGGCGATCCAAGTAAATCAACTTGTGTGTTCTAGGGTGCCCCCCTGCCCCGTATATAAAGGAGCAAGGTGCGGCCGGCCCTAGGATTTGGGTTCAAGCTTATCAGGTTGAAGCTTTTCACATAAACATCGCAACCCCAAACTTTCGAAGCGACAACTTTGGTTTCTTGCCAAACCATAGTTCATAAGGTGTCGACTCAGCGGTTTTGATGGTGTCCTATTTAGCGTGAATGCGGCCGTCTCTAAAGCATAACCCCAAAAGCGATAGCGGTAAATCGGAAATAGACATCATAGATCGCACCATATTTAGTAAAATACGATTCTGACGTTCGGACACACCATTACTGTGTGGTGTTCGGTGGCGTGAGTTGCGAAACTATTCCGCATTGCTTCAAATGTAGACCAAACTCGTAACTCAAATATTCTCCTCCACGATCAGATCGTAGAAACTTTATTTTCTTATTACGATGATTTTCAACTTCACTCTAAAATTCTTTGAACTTTTCAAATGTTTCAGATTTATGCTTCATCAAGTAGATATACCCGTATCTGCTTAAATCATCTGTGAAGGTGAGAAAATAACGATATCCGCCACGAGCTTCAACATTCATCGGACCACATACATCTGTATGTATGATTTCCAACAAATCTGTTGCTCTCTCCATACAACCGGAGAAGCGGTGTTTTAGTCATCTTGCCCATGAGGCATGGTTACATAAGTACCAAGTGATTCATAATCAAGTTGTTCCAAAAGTCCATCTGTATGGAGTTTCTTCATGCGCTTTACACCGATATGACCTAAGCGGCGATTGCCACAAATAAGTTGCACTATCATTATCAAGCATCTTTTGGCTTCGACATTATGAATATGTGTATCACTCTATCGAGATTCAATAAGAATAGACCACTCTTCAAGGGTGCATGACCATAAAAGATATTACTCATATAAATAGAACAACCATTATTCTCTGATTTAAATGAATAACCGTCTCGCATTAAACAAGATCCAGATATAATGTTCATGCTCAACGGCGGCACTAAATAACAATTATTTAGGTCTAAAACTAATCCGAAGGTAGATGTAGAGGTAGCGTGCCGACCGCGATCACATTGACTTTGGAACCGTTTCCCACGCGCATCGTCACCTCGTCCTTTGCCGTGCTCGCTTATTTCGTAGTCCCTGTTTGAGTTGCAAATATTAGCAAAGAACCGATATCAAATACCAGTGCTACTACGAGCTCTAGTAAGGTACACATCAATAACATGTATATCACATATACCTTTGTTCACCTTGCCATCCTTCTTATCCGCCAAATACTTGGGGCAATTCCGCTTCCAGTGACCAGCTTGCTTGCAGTAGAAGCACTCAGTTTTAGGCTTAGGTCCAGATTTGGGTTTCTTTTCTTGGGCAGCAACTTGCTTGCTGTTCTTCTTAAAGTTCCTTCTTCTTTCCTTTGCCCTTTTTCTTGAAACTAGTGGTCTTGTTGACCATCAACACTTGATGCTCCTTCTTGATTTCTACCTCCGCAGCTTTTAGCATCGCGAAGAGCTCGGGAAGTGTCTTGTTCATCCCTTGCATATTATAGTTCATCACGAAGCTCTTGTAGCTTGGTGGCGATGATTGGAGAATTCATCAATGACACTATCATCCGGAAGATTAACTCCAGTTGAATCAAGTGATTATTATACCGGACATTTTGAGTATGTGCTCCTTGACAGAACTATTCTCCTCCATCTTGCAGCTATAGAACTTATTGGAGACTTCATATCTCTCAATCCGGGCATTTGCTTGAAATATTAACTTCAACTCTGGAACATCTCATATGCCCCATGGCGTTCAAAAGCGTCGTTGAAGACCAGTTCTAAGCCGTAAAGCATGGCACTTTGAACTATAGAGTAGTCATCGACTTTGCTCGCCAGACGTTCACAACACGGCGTTGCTCTGCAACGGGCACGGCACCCAGCGGTGCTTCGGGGCGTAATTCTTACATGCAGCAATGAGGATAATCCTCAAGTTCGGACCCAGTCCGTGTAATTGCTACCATCATCTTTCAACTTTGCTTTCTCAAGGAACGCATTAAAATTCAACGGAACAACAAAGACGAGCCATCTATCTACAACAAACATAGATAAGCAAAATACTATCGGTGCTAAGTTCATGATAATTTTAAGTTCAATTAATCATATTATTTAAGAACTCCCACTTAGACATACATCTCTCTAGTCATCTAAGTGAACACGTGATCCAAATCAACTAAACCATAACCGATCATCACGTGAAATGGAGTAGTTTTCAATGGTGAACATCACTATGTTGATCATATCTACTATATGATTCACGTTCGACCTTTCGGTCTCCGTGTTCCGAGGCCATATCTGCATATGCTAGGCTCGTCAAGTTTAACCTGAGTATTATGCGTGTGCAAAACTGGCTTGCACCCGTTGTAGATGGACGTTGAACTTATCACACCCGATCATCACGTGGTGTCTTGGTACTACGAACTTTGGCAACGGTGCATACTCGGGAGAACACTTCTTGATAATTTTAGTGAGAGATCATCTTAAAATGCTACCGTCAATCAAAGCAAGATAAGATGCATAAAGGATAAACATCACATGCAATCAATATAAGTGATATGATATGGCCATCATCATCTTGTGCTTGTGATCTCCATCTCGAAGCACCATCATGATCACCATCGTCACCGCGCGACACCTTGATCTCCATCGTAGCATCGTTGTCGTCTCGCCAACTATTGCTTCTACGACTATCGCTACCGCTTAGTGACAAAGTAAAGCAATTACATGGCGTTTGCATATCATACAATAAGCGACAACCATATGGCTCCTGCCGATTGCGATAACTTGGTTACAAAACATGATCATCTCATACAATAAAATATAGCATCACGTCTTGACCATATCACATCACAACATGCCCTGCAAAAACAAGTTAGGCGTCCTCTACTTTGTTGTTGCAAGTTTTACGTGGCTGCTACGGGCTGAGCAAGAACGTTCTTACCTCGCATCAAAACCACAGCGATAGTTTGTCAAGTTGGTGCTGTTTTAACCTTCGCAAGGACGGGCGTAGCCACACTCAGTTCAACTAAAGTGAGAGAGCAGACACCCGCCAGTCACCTTTAAGCAACGAGTGCTCGAAGCGGTGAAACCAGTCTCGCGTAAGCGTACGCGTAATGTCGGTCCGAGCCGCTTCATCTCACAATACCGCTGAACCAAAGTATGACATGCTGGTAAGCAGTATGACTTATATCGCCCACAACTCACTTGTGTTCTACTCGTGCATATGACATCAACGCATAAAACCAGGCTCGGATGCCACTGTTGGGGAACGTAGTAATTTCAAAAATTTCCTACGTACACGCAAGATCATGGTGATGACATAGCAACGAGAGGGGAGAGTGTGTCCACGTACCCTCGTAGACCGAAAGCGGAAGCGTTATGACAACGCGGTTGATGTAGTCGTACGTCTTCACGATCCGACCGATCCAAGTGCCGAACGTACGGCACCTCCGTGTTCAGCACACGTTCAGCTCGATGACGATCCCCGGACTCCGATCCAGCAAAGTGTCGGGGATGAGTTTCGTCAGCACGACGGCGTGGTGATGGTGATGATGCTCTACCGGCGCAGGGCTTCGCCTAAACTCCGCGACGATATGACCGAGGTGGAATATGGTGGAGGGGGGCACCGCACACGGCTAAGGAAGCGATCCGTAGATCAACTTGTGTGTTCTAGGGTGCCCCCTGCCCCGTATATAAAGGAGCAAGGGGGTGCGGCCGGCCCTAGGAGGAGGCGGGAGGAGTCCTACTCCCAGGGAGTAGGACTCCCCTTCCTAGTTGGATTAGGACTTGGGGGAGGGAAGAGAAGGCGCCGCCGCCTCCTTCCTTGTCCTATTCGGACTAGGGGAGGAGCACGCGTGACCTGCCCTGGCGGCCCTCCTCTTCTCCCTCATGGCCCACTAAGGCCCATTAACCCCGGGAGGGTTCAGTAACCCGGTGTTCGGTAAAATCGATTTCACGGAACTATTCGAAGTCAAACATAGGCTTCAATATATCAATCTTTATGTCTCGATCATTTCGAGACTCCTCGTCATGTCCGTGATCACATCCGGGACTATGAACAAACTTGGTACATCAATACTCATAAAATTGTCATCGTAACGTTAAGCGTGCGGACCCTACGGGTTCGAGAACTATGTAGACATGACCTAGAACTATTCTCGGTCAATAACCAATAGTGGAACCTGGATGTTCATATTGGTTCCTACATTTTCTATGAAGATCTTTATCGGTCAAACCGCATAACAACATCGTTGTTCCCTTTGTCATCGGTATGTTACTTGCCGAGATTCGATCGTCGGTATCCAATACCTAGTTCAATCTCGTTACAAGCAAGTCTCTTTACTCGATTCGTAATACATCATTTCATAACTAACTCATTAGTTACAATGCTTGCAAGGCTTAGGTGATGAGTATTACCGAGAAGGCCGAGAGATACCTCTCGACAATCGGAGTGACAAAACCTAATCTCGAATTATGCCAACTCAACATATACTTTTGGAGACACCTGTAGAGTACCTTTATAATCACCCGATTACGTTGTGACGTTTGGTAGCACACAAAGTGTTCCTCCGGTAAGCGGAGTTGCATAATCTCATAGTTGCAGGAACTTTGTATAAGTCATGAAGAAAGCAATATCAACATACTAAGCGATCAAGTGCTAAGCTAACGGAATGGGTCAAGTCAATCACATCATTCTCCTAATGATGTGATCCCGTTAATCAAATGACAACTCATGTCTATGGTTAGGAAACATAACCATCTTCGATTAACGAGCTAGTCAAGTAGAGGCATACTAGTGACATTCAGTTTGTTTATGTATTCACACATGTATTATGTTTCCGGTTAATACAATTCTAGCATGAATAATAAACATTTATCATGATATAAGGAAATAAATAATAACTTTATTATTGCCTCTAGGGCATATTTCCTTCAAAAACATGGGAGCCGGGAAAACCCAACTATTGACCCAAGACATGATTCGGAGCTGATGCATATAATGCTATAAGTTCGGGGTGCCGCACTGTCGAAAGTGTTCGGACTTTTCACGCCGTGTTATGGGGTACACTAAAGCCCCTGGCGCACTGGTCGTACCAGAATATACGGGTGCAATTTGTCGCAAATAAGCAGACAAGAAAAAAAGAAATGCAATAATAGGCTAACGCTATGCATTGTTATTTAAATAATACGTCAAAGTGTATGGATACAAGTTGTGCAATAAGCAAGAAATAGTACTATTTGACATGTCCTATCCAAGGGTAGGCTGCGTATGGGTATGTAAAACAGGTATTCGATCGTTATCAGAGACCACCTGGGGATTCCCTTGTACGTTAGAGCGTCTTGCTTCCTTGGTATTTCCTTCCCGTAATGAGTCAACAATCAGACTGCTGGAGAGGTCTTCCAAAGAATAAGGTCCTAAAAGAGTAAGAATGATAAAGGTATACGTGCCCGGGGGCGGTTGAGCCGCATTGTGGGCCGTGCCATTGCCGTGCCTCCGCCTATGCCCATGGTATCTTGAGTGCATAGTTATGTACGGGCGACACAAATTTTGCCACTTGACTGGGACTATGACGGAGGCCGAATTACTAGGCGAGCTCAAAACGTCCCTGGCGATCCTCCTACGGGGTACCCCGGACTCGCTTGAAGGTGTCCGGTGTCTTTTTCGCTGAATTGGCGGTTTGCCTAATAAGGCTGCTTTGCGCTTCTGCTGCGAGGGCTGCAGTGTGCTCCTCCGTGTGGAGCGAGCGTTTTGTGTTTCCATTAACTGTTATAACCCCGCGTGGTCCTGGCATTTTGAGTTTGAGGTATGCATAATGCGGTACCGCATTGAATCTGGCAAATGCAGTTCGTCCGAGCAGTGCGTGATAGCCGCTGCGAAAGGGGACGATATCGAAGATTAACTCCTCGCTTCGGAAGTTGTCCGGAGATCCGAAGACCACTTCCAGTGCGATTGAGCCCGAATCTGTGAGGCCTCTACACAGGATGACACCTTTAAAGGTGGTTTTGGTGGGTTTGATCCTCGATGGGTCTATACCCATTTTGCGCACTGTATCCTGATAAAGTAGGTTCAGGCTACTGCCACCGTCCATAAGGACTCGAGTGAGGTGAAATCCGTCAATGATGGGATCAAGAATCAACGCGGCCTAACCGCCATGACGGATACTAGTGGGGTGGTCCCTGCGATCGAAAGCGATCGGACAAGAAGACCATGGGTTGAACTTTGGGGCGACTGGCTCCATCGCATAGACGTCCCTTAGTGCGCGCTTCCGTTCCCTCTTGGGAATATGGGTTGCGTATATCATGTTCACCGTTTTCACTTGGGGAGGAAATTTCTTCTGTCCTCCTGTGTTCGGCGGCCGGGGCTCCTCCTCGTCGTCGCTATGCATCCCCTTTTCCTTGTTTTCAACGTTCAACTTGCCGGCCTGCTTGAACACCCAGCATTCTTTGTGGTGTGATTGGCTGGCTTATCGGGGGTGCCGTGAATTTGACACGAGCGATCGAGTATGCGGTCCAAACTGGACGGGCCCGGATTACTTCTTTTGAGCGGCTTTTTCATTTGACGGATTTAGAGCCACTGAATCCGGCATTGACCGCCGTGTCTTGGCGTTGTCGCCGTTGTTGGCGCTTTGTGTCTGCTATGCGGCGTGGTGCCGTTGCTGTCTTTGGCATCTGAATTGCCAGGATTTCTCGATGTGTTATTGCTGCGAGCCAGCCAGCTGTCTTCGACCTCGCAAAAGCGGGTCATGAGTGTCGTGAGGGCTGCCATGGTCTTCGGCTTCTCTTGGCCGAGGTGTCGGGCGAGCCACTCGTCACGTATGTTATGCTTAAATGCCACTAAGGCCTCAGTATCTAGACAGTCGACAATTTGGTTCTTTTTAGTTAGGAACCGAGTCCAGAATTTCCTGGCCAATTCTCCTGGCTGTTGGGTTATGTGGCTCAAGTCATCAGCGTCTGGTGGTCGCACATAAGTGCCCTAGAAGTTGTCAAGGAATGCATCTTCCAAATTCTCCCAACTCCCAATGGAGTTTACTGGCAGGCTATTCAGCCAATGCCGAGCTGGTCCTTTGAGTTTTAGTGGAGGTACTTGATGGCATGTAGATCATCACCGTGGGCCATGTGGATGTGGAGGAGGAAATCCTCGATCCATACCGCGGGGTCTATAGTACCATCATATGACTCTATGTTCACGGGTTTAAATCCTTCTGGGAATTCGTGATCCATCACTTCGTTCGTGAAGCATAGGGGGTGTGCGGCGCCTCTGTGCCGGGCTATGTCGCGACGCAGTTCATACGAGTCTTGTCTGCTGTATTTGGTCGGGCCGGATTTGCTTTTAGTGTATTCGGCGTGACGATCATCTCACGAGTTGGGGCACGACCCCGTGATTCGTAGATCGATCTTGTATGTCCTGCTTTGTTTTCCAATACGTCTCGCAGGTCCCGCGTGTTGCCCCGGGCCTTGGTGTTTTTGTTTGAATGGCGGCGGGGTGCGGGCTGAACTTCGGACTAAACTTCGGACTGATATGCCACTCTGTCTCGGCCACGAGGTGGCTGATCAGCCGCATCATACGTTGGTAATGTAGGTTTTAATGCTTCCTCCTCGAGTTGGGGTAGCAACCTGCGCTTTGGGTAACTCTTGGTTGGCGCTCGAGTTCGTATTCCTCGGCCGCGGGACCTCGGTCCATCTATCCGCTAGCAGGTCTTAAATCGGCTTCGAAGTTGTTGTTGCTTTTCTTGTGCTATTCTTTGTGGCTATAAGCTGGCGCTTGAAGCGCTCCTGCTCGACGGGATCCTCAGGCACGATAAATTCTTCGTCGCCGAGGCTCACCTCATCTTCGGAGAGAGGCATGTAATTGTCATCCTCTGATTCTCCGTTTGCTGCCTGTTCTTTAGGGCTAGCTTGACCATCCTCCTGCTCGAGGCCTGGCTGGAAGGGATTGTCGTCGTCTTCGGCACTATCCGGAGCGTTATTGTCTCTTGTGCCGGTATCGCTGCTTTTGCTATGGCGGGACTTAGAGCGGCGCCGTTGACGCCGATGCTTGGATTGCTTCTTGGAGGGATTATCCTCTGTTGCCTTTTCGCCATCGCCTTCTTTGGGGGTGTCGACCATGTATATATCATATGATGAGGTGGCAGTCCAGCACCCCGTGGGCGGTGGTTCCTGTTCGTCTCCTGCATCGTCGTCCATACCGTCGATGTCTTCGGAGCCGAAATTGAGCATGTTGGTTAAGTCATCGACAGTGGCTATTAAGTGGGTGGTGGGTGGGGAACGAATTTCTTCGTCGTCCGCTTCCCACTCCAGCCGCACATAGTTTGGCCAAGGGTCTCCAGACAAGGAGAGAGACCTTAATGAATTTAGCACGCCGCCCAGTGGCGAGTGCTGAAATATATCCACGGAGGAAAACTCCATGATCGGTGCCCAATCAGATTCAACAGGCACGGACGCAAGCGGTTTAGAGCCCGTGGCCGGGGACGAATCCAGGTGTCCGGCAGCGCAGGTCTCATAGGGGGTGAAGTCAGCATTCGGCTCTATCGCCGCTGAGTGTGCGGCCTCCGTGGCGGGGTCTATCCACCCTTCCTCGGACGGCACGATCTGCTCCAGATTGAGAGCCGGAGTAGCCGCAGGTGTGACCATCCGAACACTGTCCGACGGCAGAGCTAAGTCGTGCTCGTCGTGACTGTGCAGCGCACCTGACATGGGCTCGAATCCGTCGAAGATCAAGTCTCCGCGGATGTCGGCGGTATAGTTCAAGCTTCCAAACCTGACCTGATGGCCAAGGGCGTAGCTTTCGATCTGCTCCAGATGGCCAAGGGAGTTGGTCCGCAGAACGAAGCCGCCGAATACGAAGATCTGTCCGGGGAGAAAAGTCTCACCCTGGATCGCATCATTGCTGATGATCGAAGGAGCCATCAAGCTTTATGGTGACGGCATAGTGGAACTCTCAATGAAAGCACCAATGTCGGTGTCAAAACCGGCGGATCTCGGGTAGGGGGTCCCGAACTGTGCGTCTAAGGCGGATGGTAACAGGAGGCGGTGGACACGATGTTTACCCAGATTCGGGCCCTCTCGATGGAGGTAATACCCTACTTCCTGCTTGATTGATCTTGATGATATGAGTATTACAAGAGTTGATCTACCACGAGATCGTAGAGGCTAAACCCTAGAAGCTAGCCTATGGTTATGATTGTTGTTGTCCTACGGACTAAACCCTTGGTTTATATAGACACCGGAGGGCTAGGGTTACTGAGTTGGTTACAAGGGAGGAGATCTACATATCCGAATTGCCAAGCTTGCCTTCCATGCCAAGGAGAGTCCCACCCGGACACGGGACGAAGTCTTCAATCTTGTATCTTCATAGTCCAACAGTTCAGCCAAAGTATATAGTCGGCAGTCCGAGGACCCCCTAATCAAGGACTCCCTCAGTCGGTCAGCTAGGTCATCGTCCTGGGCCCAGTGTCCTTCCAAAAGGGTGGAGGCTCCGGTCGGTTGGCAGGAGCTCGGTGATGGCTCGGGTCCCAGAGTTTCTAGGAGATCCTCCGAGTGCTCTCCGCTTGGACCCGGAGACTTTGATCTCGACAAGGTTACCCACCAAGTGTACCAACGACAACTTAAGGCTAAGCCCAACAAGAAGCCCAGGCCCATGAAGACTAAGGGTCTGGTCAAGATCAACGACAGGGATATGCCACCAGTCAGGGAACATGCATCAGTGTTCTCTTTGAAGAGGTCCAACACATCGGTGTCCTATATACATGTAAAAACCTTGTTGGGGCTTGTCTCACAATGTACCAGTTCGTGGACATTGAGGGAGTCCTAGATTAGGGGGTCCTCGGGTGTCTAGTCTATCCGATATGGGCCGGACTGATGGGCCGTGAAGATAAAGTAGAAGACTATCCCCCGTGTCCGGGTAGGACTCCTATATGCGTGGATGGCAAGTTTGGTGTGCGGATGTACTGTTTCCTTCCTCTGCAAGCCGACTCTGTACAACCCTAGGCCCCTCCGGTGTGTATATAAACCGGAGGGTTTAGTCCGTAGAGGCCATCAGAACAATTATAGGCTAGATAGCTAGGGTTTAGCCATTATGATCTCGAGGTAGATCAACTCTTGTAACCCTTATACACATACCGAACATAATCAAGCAGGACGTAGAGTTCTACCTCCTTTAAGAGGGCCTAAACCTGGGTAAACATTGTGTCCCTATTGTCCATTGTTACCATCGATCCTTAGACACACAGCTTGGGACCCCCTACCCGAGATCTGCCGGTTTTGACACCGACATTGGTGCTTTCATTGAGAGTTCCGTTGTGTTGTAAACAAAAGGACTGATGGCTCGCCTTGTCATCGACGACTACATTGTTTCCGGGGAGACCTTTCTCCCTGGTCAAATCTTTGTGTTTGGTGGCTTTGTGCTACATGCCAACTCGACCGGCCACCTCAAGCAGGTCGACAGCTACGCCCTTGGTCACCAGATCAGGTTTGGAAGCTTGAACTACATCGCCGATATCCGAGGAGACCTGATCTTCGAGGGGTTCATGGCCTCGGCCGCCGCTCCCCACCCACACGAAGAAGGCCCTTCGGATCTACCATCAGATCTCGTTCAGGGGTCGATGCTCATGTCCGTCTCGGCCTTAGATCTAGGGCGAACCACTTCAGTTCGAAGACGGGAAGATGAACCCCGCCGGACTCTCCCCTACCACGGAGCTCCTAGCCGGAGACCCAGATGCGACCACGTCATCGGCGGACTTGGAGTCAAACGAGACTCACCCTGTCATCGGAAAGCTGGACTCGCTTCTGGATGCCAACTCCGAACTCTCGAGGTCTGCGTACATTGGGCTCAGTCGAGTGGTTATCACCGAGCCTAGATCCGCAGATCCTCATACGCCTGTCCAGCTTTCGCTCTTAAACGAAACACTGGAATTAATACAATCTCTCGCCATCACGGAAGCGCCACCTTCGAACTACGACCGGTTTAAACTGGGGCTGAGAGTAGGGAATTTTACGTCCCACCCACCACCCACTTAATAGCCACTGTCGAGGATTTAACCGACATGCTAGATTACGCCTCCGAAGACATCGATGGCATGGACGACGATTGTCAGGACCCCGATTCCAGGTCACATCGATCTAGCTGGTAACACCTCATGTCACTTTGCGGCCTCACGCACGGTATTCCCACGGGTGTCGCCTTACCATGGCCCGGGACCGTTTGCGTCTTTTGGCTCACGTATATGATAGTGTCGCTAGCATCCACATGACAAAGAACCCGGGCCGACATGGCTAGTCGTGAACCCAAAGCGGCACTAACCTATGGGGACAGCATACATGAAACACTTGAGCATGTCGGTCATCAACGTATGAACTCGGGCTGTAGCTTTGGGCTATGAGGACTCCGGTATCCGGGCTGTAGCAGGCTAGGCAGGACTCAAGTATCACCGCGTGACATTTCCCGAAGGGACGGACATAAGGCGAAATGAATCACATGCCGGCCAGTCAAGTGTCCAAGCAGTAGTCTTTGGGCTAGCAGGACTCGGTGAACCGGGCTGTAGCGGACTACTATCGCTCAGAAGCACGAGACTACATTTCCCCATATGAGAGGCTGCCAAGGATAAACAACTAGATTGTCGGATCCCACTCATACCAAGCATTTCAATCATACACGCATTATGCCCGATATGAGTAAATACAACAAGGCATCACAACAAAACTCTACAACTCAAGTACTTTATTTAAGAGGCTCAGGAGCCATACATAACATAGTCATACAGGTGGGGTCACATGACCCAACACTCAAATCATACAATCATACAAGCACATGCGGAAGCAAACTAGTCTGAGTAGACTCTAGAAAGAAAGAAAGCTTGTTGGAGCCTTTCTATCTACAATGGCCCTTCACAAGTCTTAGATCGCCACCTGGGTGGCTAGCTTACTCGTCGAAGTCAACATCTACATAGAATCCGTCGGAGGGGGTAGTATAGTCCTCTGAAAAATATTGATTAAGCAAACATGAGTACAAAAGTACTCAGCAAGTCTTACCACAGAATCCTATCATACATGCACATTCTCAAGGAAGGAAGTGGAGTTATTGCAGCAAGCCAGCTTTGACTCTTGGCTAAGCTATCCTACGTGACACACTTTGTAAAGCATTTTGTCGTACACGAGTCCACTAATCACCATCACAATACTCCACCGTGGATCCTCTCTCGTCATCCCGAGAGGGCCATCCACGATACTCACACTTATCTTGAGGCTTTTAGTAGTATCCATTTACTTGTCTATGAACTGATATAGGTAACCCGAAGTCCTTCTCCGTGGACACGGCTATTGAATAGATCATATTTAACCTGCGGGGTATACTTCTTCACACGCTCTCACCACTTATAAATCGTTTACACGACATGTACTCGGCAACCTTCAAGCGGAAGCCCAGCGTGGGTGTCGGCCACAGCCTACCTAAACACTCAAGTCCCTAGTCAGGTTTATCGCCTATTCGGTTCCATCCGCAGGAGTCCGCCGAGGTTTCCCATACAGCCCCGAGCGATGTGTGCGGGGTTCCCGAGATACCAAGCGGGCACTCGGTACAGACCCGAGTGCCTACCGCAACACAACCCACCCCTAAGGTCAGCGTTGCGCGGCCCCCAAACATGCTACAAACACGAAACTACTTGCAACTCCGGACTATGAGCAGGGGTGGTTAAGAAGCCGAGAGGGTCAATTAAGGATCCCAATGTGTGGTAGTAGCTAGTTCATGGATCACAAACACAGATCTCAGTTCTTAAGTTCGGCTTCAATGAAACAACCCACCATGTACTCCTACATGGCCTCTCATCGATACCTTTACCAAATCGTGTTCAACACTTACACTCTCGAACCAACACAACCTTTCACTCCAGTTCATCATCCCGATGAGCGGACTGACACAACTCTAAGCATAGCAAGCATAGCATGGTAGGAATCACAAACATGGCTCAATCAACTCCTACACATACTAGTGGGTTTCATCTAATTCTTGTGGCAATGACAGTCATGCAAAGGAAGTGGGTTCAACTACCGCAGCACACAACAGTTGAATCGCGTTGTCTTAATGCAGTAAAAGCAGGAGCGAAGCGAGAACATGGGTTTGTATCGGAATGATCAATGAATTGCTTGCGATGGGGCTGGGGTAGAGAACGCCCTTGGATGGGTAATCGAGGTTATCTTGAGGCAGAACCTATCATGAAACACACCAAAATAAACATACAAGCAATATGCAACAATATGATGCATGCTATGACATGGCAATATGGATGTGTGTTGGCCTAATGCAAGTTGAAGGGACGAGGATGAACTCATTTGAATCAAAGGTTCAAATGATAGCTCATGTGAGTTAGGCCTAATGGTGCAAAATCTTAATCTGGTTATTCAGCATAGTTAACTTGTTTTAACATGCATGAAACCTGTACCAATGGATAGAGTGTATTTTTCTGATAAATTTTCATATATAAATCTTTGCATTTGGAGTTATAGAATAAAAGTTATAAGCATTTGAAATTTGAATTATATTCTGGATTTATTATATAAAATTAATTCCAGAATTTGAATTAATGCGTCAGCATGAGGTCAGCATGACGTCAGGGGGTCAACGGGGTCGTCCAGGTCAAACTGACCAGTGGGACCCGCATGTCAGAGTTAATTTAACTAATTAGTTTTAGTTAGAACTAATCCTAATTAGTTTAGCCGGAGGGTCCACTGTCATTGACCCGAGGGTCAACAGGCCCCTGGACGGGGTCAACTCACGGCGTCTAGCCACGGGCGAGGCAGAGACGGCGGAGCAAGTGCTTTTGCACTTTCGGGCTCCAAATGGGCCTTGGGAGCACCTCGTGTAGCTGGAGGTGAGCAGCGGTTAGTGGTGGAGTTAGTTTGGGTCGGGATGGCGGAGTGGGCGCCCGGCGACGAGTCGAGGCGGCGACGAGGCTCGGCCATCGGACGGGTTTGGGGTTAGCGGCCTCGGAGGCGCGGGAGTGCAGTTAGGCCCGTGGGGCGTGGTGAGTGTGATGGGCGTGGTGGCGTGGCGTTAGGTGGCGAGCCTCGTCGGCGACGAGCTCCATGGCGGTGGGTTCGGGTGATCATCGTGCGCTTCGTGGTGGTGCAAGAAGAAGAGAGCGGAGAGGGCAGGGAGTAGCTAGGCTCACGGTGAACCTGTGGAGAGCTTCGTCCGGGTCGGGGCGGATGCAGTGCGGCGGCGGCGGCGATGGGGATCTCCGTGACCTTGAGCTCGGTCGAGGTCGGAGTAGTGGCCTCGGGGTGCTTAGAGCGAGGGGATTAGCTAGCTAGGGGTAACGGGTGCGGCGGAGCTGCTAGACATGGCGGGAGGGGTATGAGCGGCGGGGAGCACGGCGTCGGCGGTGGCGTGTCGGCGATGGCGTCGGCCAGGTCGGGGCGAGCGAGAGAGAGAGAGGGGAAGTGAGGTGTCAGGGGGTCGGGCGACGACGCGTGGTCGCCCAGCGGCGAGGCGGCGAGGATGAGGCAGGCGGCGGCCAGCTGCGTGGCGCGCCTGGCTCGCCGGCCAAGCACCGAACTGCTACTGGCCGAGCCAAGCAGCTCATTGGCCTGTGGCTGCTGGCTGGGCAGCAGGTGGGCGGTCATGAGCTGACAGTGTAGGTTTTTTCCTTTTTTAAAGTTTTTCTATTTCTGCAACTCTGTTAGGGTTTTTTAAAAATACCAAAACTATTCCAAAAATTACCAAAATGCTCCTGGTCACTTGTTGGAATATTCCCAACATGAAACATTTTAGTTTGACAATTTTTGAACATTTAAAATATTTTTCATAATTTAAAATGCCCATTTCAAAAACTTGTGAATTAAATCTAGAACCCTTAGGTGACCTAGAAAATGTTCCACCTTCTTTGACATGGATCCTGAACCCAAACAAAGAGGATGAGCATTTTGAAGGGCATTCGGATTCATTGAAATAAATTTTAGTAAACCCTAGTTCTTTTAAGGGGGTGTTCAGGGTTTCTGCCTTCCCCATTTCAAATTCAGATGAAATTTAAACATGATGCACACCCTAATGCATGGTCTATCGGGATGTGACAACTCACCCCACTCAAAAGAATCTCGTCCGAGATTTAGGATCTATTGCGAAAAAGGTGGGGTACTCAAGTCGAAGGCGATCCTCCCTTTCCCAAGTTGCTTCTTGCTCGGAATGGTTTGACCATTGAACCTTTAGAAACTTGATATTCCGGCGTCGAGTGGTGCGCTCGGTTTGATCGAGGATCTGAGCGGGTACTCTCGATAGGTGAGGTTATCTTGGAGATCAAGCGTTTAGTGGTCCACTCCACGGATAGGATCCGAGAAGCAACGCTGAGTTGGGAAGCGTGGAAGACATCATGGACCTTGGAAAGATGCGGAGGTAGTTCAATTGGTAGGCAACTTCCCTCGCTTGGCAAGAATGCGAAAGGGTCCAATGTAACGAGGAGCCAACTTGCCCTTGATACCAAATCGATGGGTTCCTTTAAAGGAGTAACCGGAGGTAAGCCTTCGCCAATTTCATAAGCCATAGGCTTATGCTTGCGATCATATTGGCTCTTTCGGCGAGATTGGGCTGTTTTCAATTTCTCACGAACAACGCGAACCTGCTCCTATGCTTCTGAATCATATCCGGGCCAAAGAGTTGTCTCCCGGTTTACGACCAGTTAAGAGGCGTTCGACATTTTCGTCCATAAAGAACTTCAAAGGGCTTTGCCTGCATCGCTTGATAACTATTGTTATAAGCGAACTTCGGCGAATGGAAGGCATTTCTCCCAATTCATGCGAAAGAGATGATGAAGCTCGAAGCATATCCTCTAGGATTTGATTGACTCGTTCTACTTGACCACTTGATTGGGGATGGAAAGCGGTGCTAAAGGAGAGCGAGTTCCCATAGCATTTTGGAAACTTTCCCAAAATCGAGAGGTGAAGAGACTACCACGGTCTGAGTTAATTTCAATGGAACACCATGAAGAGACACTATTCGAGAGATGTACAAATCAGCTAGCTGGCTAGCGGTTATACTCTCATGAACGGGTAGGAAGTGGGCTACTTTGGAAAGGCGATCAACGACAACGAAGATAGCATTATTCCCTCTCTTGGTCTGGGAAACCCGTAATGAAATCCATACCGATTTTATCCCATTTCCATTCAGGAATTTCCAAAGGTTGAAGGGTACCAAGCAGGCCGTTGATGCTCTGCTTTAACTCGACGACGAGGCGTCGCGATTAGCAATGTATTGAGCGATTTCTCTCTTCATCCTAGTCCACCAAAACCTCTGGCGTAGATCTTGATACATTTTAGTACTACCGGGATGAATGGTGAGAGGAGAGTCATGAGCTTCCTTAAGGATCAATTGTCGTAGCTGTTGCTTCTTAGGAACCACCAAGCGGTTTTCGAAGAAGACAACACCTCGTTCATCTATGGAGAAACATTTAGCAGCTCCGCTTAACGATGTTCTCCTTGATCCGAGATATCCTCTATCATCTTCTTTGAGCAGCTATGATTCGATCCGTGAGGTCAGGTTTCGCCACCGGGGTGGAAAGAAATCCTCGAGGAACAATGTGAAGATTAAGCTACGAAATTCCTCGTGGAGAATTGGTTGACCTTGTTGTAACATCAAATTGTTACAAGAAGATTTGCGACTTAGTCGTCGCCATGACATTGGCTTTGCACTCGGGTGTAAGATATTCCTAAGTCGAAATCTGTGATCAACTCGACCCAACGTCTTTGCACGAGATTCAAATCCGGTTGGGTGAAGATATATTTCAGACTTTGGTGATCTGTGTAGATTTATAGCGATTACCCGTAAGGTAATGTCGCCAGGTTTTGAGTGCATGAACCCTTCGCTGCAAGCTCTAGATCGTGTGTGGGATAGTTATCCTCATGTGGACATGGACGAGAAGCGAGGCAATCACATGACGATCTTGCATGAGTATGCAACCTAGTCCTTGTCGCGAGGCGTCGCAATAGATAATAAAGTCCTTAGAAATCTGGTGGAACAAATACGGAGCAGATGTCGAGCGTCTTTTCAGTTCTGAAAGCTGATCTCGCCTTTGTGGCGTCCATTCGAACTTCTTATCTTTCTTGAGGAGTTCGGTTAGAGGTTTAGCAACTTTAGAAATTCTCGGCGAAGCGGCGGCAATAGCTCGCTAAACCGAGGAAACTCGAACTTGCTTGACCGATTCAGGTGGAGTCCAATCAAGGGCGGCTTGAACTCGCTTGGGATTGACAGCAATACCCTTACCGGAGATTACATGTCCTAGATAGGTCACTACGGTAACAGAATTCACACTTAGAGAATTTGGCATAAAGGCGGTGCTCTCAAGTTTCATCAATACTAGCCTTAGATGTTCGCATGTTCTTCCTCATTCTTGGAGTAGATGAGTATATCATCGAGGTATACCACGACTAATTTATCCAAGTACTCCATGAAGATTGAGTTCATTAACCGAGAGAAAGTGGCTGGAGCATTGGTTAATCCGAAGGACATGACGGTGTACTCGTATTGGCCATAACGAGTGACAAAGGCCGCTTTTGGGAATGTCCCGTTCTTGATTTTGATTTGATGGTAGCCCAACCTCAAATCCATCTTGAAAAGGCGAGGATCCGGCGAGCTGATCATACAGGTCGTTGATCCCGGGAGCGGATACTTGTTCTTGATAGTGACCAAATTGATGTGTCGGTAATCTACAACCATCCGATCCGTACCATCCTTCTTCTTGACGAAGAGGACGGGCAAGCCCATGGAGATGAACTAGGACGGATGAAACCCTTTTGCAAGGACTCATCGAGTTGTTTCTTAAGTTCAGCTAGTTCTAGGGTGCCATCTTATAAGGTCTTCTAGAGATTGGGGCGGTTAGGGAATAAGATCTATCACGAACTCGACATCCTGTCGGGTGGAACACTGGCAGTTCTTCCGAAAGACATCCGGGAAATCACGGACTACGGAATATCTTGAGGTCCGGAAGGGGTTGGCATTTAAGGAGTAAAGTGGCGCTTAGACACTCGGGTTAAAACATCCTTTGTTTTGCCGAAGGATGGGTAAGTTGAACAGTTCTAGTAGAGCAATCAATCTTAGCATAATGGGCTGACATCCGGTCCATACCCAAGATGATGTTTATGTCCGAGGACTTGAGAGCTATTAGAGATGCAAGAAAGACTAATCTGTCGACAAGAATTTCATTCCCATGACTTATTCTAGAGGTTTGCCATCTAGAACCGGAGTTTAATTTCCATGGAGGTAGGCATGTCACAGAATGTGGTGTTGTGCAATCGAGCATAGCTCTCGAAATAAATGAATGAGATGCTCAAAGTATCAAAAGAACAGTTGCGGATGGCAATTAACAAGAAGCGCATCGAGGGCGGCGTTGGGATCCTCATAGGTTTCTTCGGCAGAGACATAGTTGACATGACCACGAGCGGCGGCAACTGGCTTGGCATAGGGAACCTTCCCTGCTGGCTTGCCGCGGCCCGCAGACTTTCCGGCTTGATTGGGGTTGTTCTGGGGACACTCTCGAATATAGTGGCCCGTCTCTCCACATTTGAAGCAAGTGATCACATTTGGCCGTGGAGCAGCACTAGCAGTTGGACCTCCATAAGTCTTGGGTGGAAAATACGGCTGGTTGGGGCGAGGCGCCTCGAAGGATGGCCTCGGGGTGTACCTGGGTGGTAGAGCCAGATTTGGGACCCAAACCCGCGCTTCGGGACCCAGAGCGGATGGCGATCGAGAATCACGGATGTGCTGCGTGAAGCCTCGAAATCGATCTGCTTGATCTCGGCGTGATAGCCTTATTGACTAACCGGGAAAGAGGTACATTCATGCAGACGGAGATCTCGGCGTAGCTCAGGCTAAGTCCTTACGGAACCTCGCCTTCTTAGCATCGGTAGAAACTTCTTGGGAGCATAACGTGCTAACCTCCCAAATTCACGGTGTAGGCATCCTTTGTCGACCTACCTTGGGTGAAACTGCAGAATTCCTCACGTTTGCGGTCCATAAGACCTACGGAATATGGTGCTCACGAAGGCGGCACTGAATTCATCCCAAGTTGTAACTTGTCCAGCGGACGCATAGCCTCATAATTTTCCCACCGAGGACCGGCGGGACCTTCCGGATGATAGGCGGCAAAGATAACCTTGTCAGCCTCAGCCACATTGGCGGAACGCAGCTTGTGGTGGATACTGCGGAGCCAATCATCTGCGTCGAGTGGCTCGACGGAGCATTTGAACTTTGGAGGATAAAGCTTGATGAAATCATTGAGCGAAACCCCATCGTTTCTTGGCTGGCGTGCTGTGTTTTGTTCAATCCGCTCCAATAAGCGGTTGGTTTCGCGCTTATTGCGTTCTGCTTCCAGCATCACCTCGGCCAAAGATGGCGGTTGCGGCAGATTCACATTTCTGGCTGCACTGGCCTCTCCCTGCTCTGGAACAGCAGGAGAATTTCGAGTGTTGACCATCCTGGGAGACAAAGCAAAGGTTTAAACCAGGATGGCAGAATTTAACAAGGAAGTGTGGAAGGTAATGGACAGTATGGAATGCAAAGATGTTCATCCGTATGACATGGTAATATAAACTGCCATATATATATATACCAACGGTCATACACACCATTCATAGTTTAGTACAAGCCTGACGGAGTACAACTATAAGGAAAGGCGTTACATCTCATCGGGAGCATTCCAACTCCTATACATTTTTTTCTACACTTAGGAATGATACACACTAAGTCGTATTCCACGAGTCACGCAGACGGTGGAAACACAACCGGTACCATACTAGGAATACTACTACTATCTCGGGCAGCTCCATAGTAGTCCTCATAGAAGTCACCACCCTGCACAGGAAGTGGAACATGATCGTCAGGAAGCAGACAATCTGTGGGGCCTGTGGACCATAAGGACTCGGATGTGGCCGTGGACCCACAAATGGTGGCGAAGAGGCCCACGAGGGGAGTGATGCCTCCAACCTCACGCCACTCCATGAAGTCCGCAGACTACGCCCGCACAGGTACAAGTCTCTCATGTCCATACATCCGGCTTGCGGCGGTGCAAACCTAGTCGAGTAGCCAGGTGGTCGAGCGGGCATTAAGCAGCTCCATACGCAAGGCCGGTTCTCACGGTCCTTGTCCTCCAAACAACTCAAGAGTAGTAGTGAGGAGTGAGTCCTCATGGGTTGCATCACTGTACAACCCCTGAAGGTAGCCATGCGCCCCAGGAAGGGATGCTGGCATATAGCGGAAATCAGTGTTGCTCAGCAAAGCAGTCCTGGCTCGAATAATAGTCATCATGGAATAGGCTGCATCTTGTGCAGACATTCCAATAGTGATTCGAGCCCATAAGAACGATGAAGTGGCTCAAGAGCTCCGGGATAGGATGGATAAATCCGGACCGTGCATAGATATTGGCTTTGATTGAAATCCTGAACTGCTCCTCGGCGGTATATTCAGGATACCATCGATAACCAGCCTCAATCATCACCCTAACCAACATGGCCGTGTGACCGCACACATCAATGCAGCGAGTCGGCGAACCACTTGGTTACGGGAGCAGGTGGCCATCTGAAAGCACAGCCATAATGCAAAGGCATTAGAATTTCTAGGAAAATCGGGCAGCATAACATCTGTAAATGCTCAAATCAGATTTGAGACATTCAAAATCAGATTTGCAAAACCACTCAACAACATCATATCAAGGTTACGGTTCAAATGGTAGCATACTAAAATTTAGTAACATTGAAGCGAGGATGTAACCAACAATCCTATAAGTTACTACGGATTAGTAACACGTGAACTCGATAGAAAGAAGAGAGCCTAGTCCTATACCCCGTTGAATGAGAAGAGGATGACTCGGATCGAGGGCATAAGGTAAAGGAGTAAAAAGAGCCTTACGTTCCTCCACAATCAATTCCCCTACATATAACTAAAGCATTTCTAGACTCAACTTGACCAGTTTGGCTTAGCGGACCCACAGCAGCCCTGCTCGATGCCAACGCTGTCGGGACCCGATTCCAAGTCACATCGACCTAGCTGGTAACACCTCATATCACTTTGCGGCCTCACGCACGGTATTCCCACGGTGTCGCCTTACCATGGCCGGGACCGTTTGCGTCTTTTGGCTCACGTATATGATAGTGTCGCTAGCATCCACATGACAAAGAACCCGGCCGACATGGCTAGTCGTGAACCCAAAGCGGCACTAACCTATGGGGACAGGCATACATGAAACACTTGAGCATGTCGGTCATCAACGTATGAACTCGGGCTGTAGCACTGGGCTAACAGGACTCCGGTATTCCGGGCTGTAGCGAGCTAGGCAGGACTCAAGTATCACCGTGACATTTCCCGAAGGACGGACATAGGAACGAAATGAATCACATGCCGGCCGATCAAGTGTCCAAGCAGTAGTCTGGGCTAGCAGGACTCGGTGAACCGGGCAGAAGCGGACTACTATCGCTCGAAGCACGAGACTACATTTCCCCATATGAGAGGCTGCCAAGGATAAACAACTAGATTGTCGGATCCCACTCATACCAAGCATTTCAATCATACACGCATTATGCCCGATATGAGTAAATACAACAAGGCATCACAACAAAACTCTACAACTCAAGTACTTTATTTAAGAGGCTCGAGGAGCCATACATAACATAGTCATACAGGTAGGGGTCACATGACCCAACACTCAAGTCATACAATCATACAAGCACATGCGGAAGCAAACTAGTCTGAGTATGGACTCTAGAAAGAAAGAAAGCTTGTTGGAGCCTTTCTATCTACAATGGCCCTTCACAAGTCTTAGATCGCCACCGGTGGCTAGCTTACTCGTCAAGTCAACATCTACATAGAATCCGTCGGAGGGGTAGTATAGTCCTCTCAAAAATATTGATTAAGCAAACATGAGTACAAAAGTACTCAAAGCAAGTCTTACCACGAATCCTATCATACATGCACATTCTCAAGGAAGGAAGTGGAGTTATTGCAGCAAGCCAGCTTTGACTCTTGGCTAAGCTATCCTCGTGACACACTTTGTAAAGCATTTTGTCGCATACGAGTCCACTAAACACCATCACAATACTCCACCGTGGATCCTCTCTTGTCATCCCCGAGAGGGCCATCCACGATACTCACACTTATCTTGAGGCTTTTAGTAGTATCCATTTACTTGTCTATGAACTGATATAGGTAACCCGTAAGTCCTTCTCCGTGGACACGGCTATTGAATAGATCATATTTAACCTGCAGGGGTATACTTCTTCACACACGCTCTCACCACTTATAAATCGTTTACATGACATGTACTGCAACCTTCAAGCGGAAGCCCAACGTGGGTGTCGGCCACAGCCTACCTAAACACTCAAGTCCCTAGTCCAGGTTTATCGCCTATTCGGTTCCATCCGCAGGAGTCCGCCGAGGTTTCCCATACAGCCCCGAACGATGTGTGCGGGGTTCCCGAGATACCAAACGGGCACTCGGTACACCGGCCCACGGTGCCTACCGCAACACAACCCACCCCTAAGGTCAGCGTTGCGTGCATTGACATGCTACAAACACGAAACTACTTGCAACTCCCGGACTATGAGCAGGGGTGGTTAAGAAGCCGAGAGGGTCAATTAAGGATCCCAATGTGTGGTAGTAGCTAGTTCATGGATCACAAACACAGATCTCAGTTCTTAAGTTCGGCTTCAATGAAACAACCCACCATGTACTCCTACATGGCCTCTCATCGATACCTTTACCAAATCGTGTTCAACACTTACACTCTCGAACCAACACAACCTTTCACTCCAGTTCATCATCCCGATGAGCGGACTGACACAACTCTAAGCATAGCAAGCATAGCATGGTAGGAATCACAAACATGGCTCAAACAACTCCTACACATACTAGTGGGTTTCATCTAATTCTTGTGGCAATGACAGTCATGCAAAGGAAGTGGGTTCAACTACCGCAGCACACAACAGTTGAATCGCGTTGTCTTAATGCGATAAAACGGAGCGAAGCGAGAACATGGGTTTGTATCGGAATGATCAATGAATTGCTTGCCCGATGGGCTGGGTAGAGAACGCCCTTCGATGGGTAATCGAGGTTATCTTGAGGCAGAACCTATCATGAAACACACCAAAATAAACATACAAGCAATATGCAACAATATGATGCATGCTATGACATGGCAATATGGATGTGTGTTGGCCTAATGCAAGTTGAAGGGACAGGGGATGAACTCATTTGAATCAAAGGTTCAAATGATAGCTCATGTGAGTTAGGCCTAATGGTGCAAAATCTTAATCTGGTTATTCAGCATAGTTAACTTGTTTTAACATGCATGAAACCTGTACCAATGGATAGAGTGTATTTTTCTGATAAATTTTCATATATAAATCTTTGCATTTGGAGTTATAGAATAAAAGTTATAAGCATTTGAAATTTGAATTATATTCTGGATTTATTATATAAAATTAATTCCAGAATTTGAATTAATGCGTCAGCATGAGGTCAGCATGACGTCAGGGGGTCAACGGGGTCGTCCAGGTCAAACTGACCAGTGGGACCCGCATGTCAGAGTTAATTTAACTAATTAGTTTTAGTTAGAACTAATCCTAATTAGTTTAAGCGGAGGGTCCACTGTCATTGACCCGAGGGTCAACAGGCCCACGGACGGGTCAACTCACCGGCGTCTAGCCGCCGGGCGAGGCCAGACGCGCGGAGCAAGTGCTTTTGCACTTTCCGGGCTCCAAATGGAGCTTGGGAGCACCTACGTGTAGCTGGAGGTGAGCAGCGGTTAGTGGTGGAGTTAGTTTGGGTCGGGATGGCGGAGTGGGCGCCCGGCGACAGTCGAGGCGGCGACGGGCTCGCCATCGACGGGTTTGGGGTTAGCGGCCTCGGCGAGGCGCGGGAGTGCAGTTAGGCCCGTGGGCGTGGTGAGTGTGATGGGCGTGGTGGCAGGGCCGTTAGTTGGCCGAGCCTCGTCGGCGACGAGCCCGCGGCGGTGGGTTCGGTGATCATCGTGCGCTCGTGGTGGTGCAAGAAGAGGAGAGCGGAGAGGACAGGGAGTAGCAGGCTCACGGTGAACTGTGGAGAGCTTCGTCGGGTCGGGGCGGTGCAGTGCGGCGGCGGCGGCGATGGGGATCTCCGCTGCCTTGAGCTCGGTCGAGGTCGGAGTAGTGGCCTCGGGGTGCTTAGAGCGAGGGGATTAGGCTAGCTAGGGGTAACGGGTGCGGCGGAGCTGCTAGACATGACGGGAGGGGTATGAGCGGCGGGAGCACGGCGTCGACGGTGGCGTGTCGGCGATGGCGTCGGCCAGGTCGAGGCGCGAGCGAGAGAGAAGGGGGGAAGTGAGGTGTCAGGGGGTCGGGCGACGACGC
Organism: Aegilops longissima; assembly: GCA_021605205.1. Taxonomy (NCBI): domain Eukaryota; kingdom Viridiplantae; phylum Streptophyta; class Magnoliopsida; order Poales; family Poaceae; genus Aegilops; species Aegilops longissima. The sequence continues at coordinate 325,488,255 of CM038680.1, forward strand.
TGGGTAAATCCAGCGGCGAGGCGGCGGGGATGAGGGTGGCGGCGGCCAGCTGCGTGGCGCCCTGCGCTCGCCGGCCGACACCAGTTGCTGCTGGCCGAGCCAAGCAGCTCATTGGCGTGCTGGCTGGGCTGGGCCGGCAGGTGGGCGGTCATGAGCTGACAGTGTAGGTTTTTTTCCTTTTTAAAGTTTTTCTATTTCGCAACTCTGTTAGGGTTTTTAAAAATACCAAAACTATTCCAAAATTACCAAAATGCTCCTGGTCACTTGTTGGAATATTCCCAACATGAAACATTTTAGTTTGACAATTTTGAACATTTAAAATATTTTCATAATTTAAAATGCCCATTTCAAAAACTTGTGAATTAAATCTAGAACCCTTAGGTGACCTAGAAAATGTTCCACCTTCTTTGACATGGATCCCGAACCCAAACAAAGAGGATGAGCATTTTGAAGGGCATTCAGATTCATTGAAATAAATTTTAGTAAACCCTAGTTCTTTTAAGGGGGTGTTCGGGGTTTCCTGCCTTCCCCATTTCAAATTCAGATGAAATTTAAACATGATGCACACCCTAATGCATGGTCTATCTGGGATGTGACAACGATGTCGGAGCCGAACCAGGTCAAAACCCACCCATCACTAGGCATTAGACGACCACTTCCACTTACGATGTATACATGGTGGACACGCCTGAGAAGAAGGATGACAACGGGACTCAAGATCCAGATGAGGATAAGCCCATCGATGAACCACCAAAACACCAACGTCAGCGGCGCTGCTCATGATCGCGCCGGGCAAGGGAAAGCAAAACCGACACCGGAGATAATAACACTCCGGACAACACCGAAGACCCCGATCACCCCGTTGAGCCTGCATTCGAGCAGGATGAAAGGGAAGAGGGTCAATATAGCCCCGAACACGCCGATCACGAGGATTCAGAGGATAGTAACTACTTACTTGTCTCCGAAGAGGATGTTAGCCTCGGTGACGAAGAATTCATCGTCCCAGAGGAACCCCTTGAACAAGAAGGCTTCAAGCGACGGCTCATCACCACTGCACGGAGCCTGAAAAAGAAACAATAGCAGATTCAAGCCGAACAGGATACGCTCAATGACAGATGGACCAAGGTCCTAGCTACCGAAGAAGGATATGGCTTTGAGCGCCAAACAAAAAGTTATCCCAAACGAGGCTACTGCAAAAATTCGACGACGAGGCCTTTGAGCCAATACCGTCAAAATACAATCAGGCTGATCAACGGACCGACCACCACGTGGACGTGACAAAACAACCAATTATGCCGAACACCAGCCCACGCCCTCTCGCCATAGAGGCAAGGAGACAGCAGCTCCGGGCTACATGTATGACTTACGTTAGGACCTGGAGAATAGAGCCAGCCAAACCAGATCAATCTACGGATCAAGAGGACGTGCCCCGACACGAGATGACAGCCATCAAGCCTGGCGTGACAAACATAACCAAGTTCGGGATCAGCATCGAACACCGATGTCATCTAAACTCTGTCGCGATGTCGCCCGGTACAGAGGCGCCGCACACCCTATGTGCTTTACCGATGAGGTAATGCAGCACCAATTTTCGGAGGGGTTCAAACCCGTGAACATCGAGCAATACGATGGAAAGACGGATCCCACCGTATGGATTGAGTATTTTCTTCTCCATATTCACATGGCTCGCGGAGATGATCTCCACGCCATTAAATACCTCCCTCTAAAGCTGAAAGGACCACCACGACACTGGTTGAACAGCCTCCCTGAGAACTCCATTGGAAGCTGGGAAGACTTAGAGGATGCTTTCTGGGACAACTTCCAGGGCACTTATGTCCGGCCACTGGATGCCGACGACCCGAGTCACATAATCCAACAACCCGGAGAGTCATCTCACAAACTTTGGAATTGGTTCTTAATTAAAAAGAACCAAATAGTGGATTGTCCGGACACCGAAGCCTTAGCAACATTTAAGCACGGCGTCCGTGACAAATGGCTCGCCTGACACCTCTGTCAGGAAAAGCCGAAGACCATGGCATCTCTTACTGCACCCATGACCTACTTATGTGCGGGCGAAGATAGCTGGCTGGCTCGTAGAAGCAACAGTACCAGCGACTCCGACACTTCTGAGGCCCAGGATGGCAAGGAAGGCAACGGCGCAACAAAAACAAGCGCCGGAACAACAACGAAGAAACAGAGGATACTGCAGTAAACACCGGATTCAGTGGCTCTAAACCCGGTCAGCGGAAGAAGCCATTCAAAGGTAATAGGGACGGTCCATCCAACTTGGACCAGATACTGGATCGACCCTGCCAGATTCATGGCACCCCTGACAAGCCGGCCAACCACACCACCATAAACTGCTGGGTTTTCAAACATGCCGGTAAATTAAACACCGAACATAAGGGTAAAGGACCTCCAAGAAAGGACGATGATGAGCCTCGCCCACCGCGCATTGGGGGACAGAAAAAGTTTCCCCCCGAGTTGAAAACTGTGAATATGATCTATGTCACCCACATCCCCAAGAGGGAGCGAAAACGCGCATTAAGGGACGTCTACACCGTAGAGCCTGTCGCCCCAAAATTCAACCCATGGTCGGCTTGTCCGATCACTTTTGACCGCAGGGACCACCCAACCAGTAACCGTCACGGAGGTTCGGCGGCCCTGGTACTCAATCCTATAATTCACGGATACCATCTCACTAGAGTCCTTATGGACGGCGGCAACAACCTCAACTTGATCTACCAGGATAGTGTCCGCAAGATGGGTATCGACCCGTCAAGAATCAACCCTAGCAACACTACCTTTAAAGGAGTGATACACGGCGCGGAGGCCCGCTGCATGGGCTCCTTAACACTGGAAGTCGTATTCGGCTCTCCAGACAACTTCTAAAGCAAAGAATTGATCTTTGGCATCATCCCTTTTTGCAGTGGTTATCACGCACTGCTCGAACAAGCTGCTTTCGCCCGCTTTAATGCAGTCCTGGACTATGCCTATCTAAAACTAAAAATGCCTGGACCTCATGGCTTCATTACAGTGAACGGGAATATGGAGCGATCCCTCCGTACCGAGGAGCATACCGCGGCCCTAGCAGCCAAAGTACAGGGCGGCCTCATCAAGCCGAGAAACTCATCGGTCATCAAGACCTATGACACTGTTAAACATGTCCGACCCACGTTACAAGACGATAGCTCGGTGGAGCCAGTGCCCCAATTGAAGGAAATATGCCCTAGGGGCAATAATAAAGTTGTTGTTTATATTTCCTTATATCATGATAAATGTTTGTTATTCATGCTAGAATTGTATTAACTGGAAACTTGATACATGTGTGAATACATAGACAAACCAAGTGTCCCTAGTGTGCCTCTACTTGACTAGCTCGTTAATCAAAGATGGTTGAGTTTCCTAACCATAGGCATGTGTTGTCACTTGATGAACATGGTCACATCATTAGAAGAACGATTTGATGGAGAAGACCCATCCGTTAGCTTAGCATAATGATCGTTAAGTTTTATTGCTATTGATTTCTTCATGACTTATACATATTCCTTTGACTATGAGATTATGCAACCCCCGAATACTGGAGGAACACCTTGTGTGCTATGAAACATCAACGTAACTGGGTGATTATAAATATGCTCTACAGGTGTCTCCGAAGGTGTTTGTTGGGCTGGCATAGATCGAGATTATAATTTTTCACTCCGAGTATCGGAGAGGTACCTCTGGGCCCTCTCGGTAATGCACATCATGATGAGCCTTGCAAACAATGTGACTAATGAGTTAGTTACGAGATGATGCATTATGGAACGAGTAAAGAGACTTGCCGGTAACGAGATTGAAATAGGTATGAAGATACCAACAATCGAATCTCGGGCAAGTAACATACCGATGACAAAGGGAATGACGTATGTTGTCATTGCGGTTTGACCGATAAAGATCTTCGTAGAATATGTAGGAACCAATATGAGCATCCAGGTTTCGCTGTTGGTTATTGATCGGAGATGTGTCTCGGTCATGGCTACATAGTTCTCGAACCTGTAGGGTCCGCACGCTTAATGTTTGATGATGATTTGTACTATGAGTTATGTGGTTTGGTGACCAAAGATTGTTCGGAGTCCCAGATGAGATCACGGACATGACGAGGAGTCTCGAAATGGTCAAGAGGTAAAGATTGATATATTGGATGATAGTATTCAGACATCGGAATGGTTTCGAAGTGTTTCAGATATTTATCAGAGTACCGAGGGGTTACCGGAACCCCCCGGGGAAAGTAATGGGCCTCTATGGGCCATAGGGGGAGAGAGAGGGCAGCCCACAAGGGGTGGCGCCCCCCCCATGGGCAGTCCAAATTGGACAAGGGGAGGGGGCGCGACCCCCCTTTCCTCCCCCCTCCCCCTCTCCTTTCCCCTTTCCCCCTCCATGAGAAGGAAGGGGGAAACCGACTAGGACTAGGAGTCCTAGTGGGTTTCCCCCCACTTGGCACGCCCCTAGGCCTCCTCCCCTCTCCTCCTTTATATACGGGGCAGGGGGCACCCCAAAGCACATCAATTGTTCTCTTAGCCGTGTGCGGTGCCCCCTCCACAGTTTACTCCTCCGGTCATATTGTCGTAGTGCTTTGGCGAAGCCCTGCACGGATCACATCACCATCACCATCACCACGTTGTCGTGCTGACGAAACTCTCCCTTGACACTTTGCTGGATCAAGAGTTTGAGGGACATCATTGAGATGAACATGTGCAGAACTCGGAGGTGCCGTACGTTTGGTGCTTGATCGGTTGGATCATGAAGACGTTCGACTACATCAACCACGTTAAGCTAACGCTTCCGCTTTCAGTCTACGAGGGTACATAGACACACTCTCCCCCTCTCGTTGCTATGCATCTCCTAGATAGATCTTGCGTGATCGTAGGAAATTTTTTAAATTGCATGCTATGTTCCCCAACAGTGGTATCAGGGCCAGGTCTATGCGCACATGATTTGCACGAGTAGAACATAAAGAGTTGTGGGCGATCATGGTCATACTGCTTACCGCCAACGTCTTATTTTGATTCGGCGGTATTGTTGGATGAAGCGGCCCGAACCATCCTTACATGACCACGTTCATGAGACCGTTCCACCGACAGACATGCAACTTGTTTTGCATAAAGGTCGCTGGCGGGTGTCTGTTTCTCCAACTTTAGTTGAATCGAATTCGACTACGGCCGGTCCTTATTGAAGGTTAAAACAACAAACTTGACGAAAGATCGTTGTGGTTTTGATGCGTAGGTAAGAATGGTTCTTACTAGAAGCCCGTAGCAGCCACGTAAAATTTGCAACAACAAAGTAGAGGACGTCTAACTTGTTTTTGCAGGGCATGTTGTGATGTGATATGGTCAAGACATGATGCGATATACGTTGTTGTATGAGATGATCATGTATTTTAAAAGTTATCGGGAACTGGCAGGAGCCTTATGGTTGTCGCTTTATTGTATGAAATGCAATCGCCATGTAATTGCTTATCACTATGCGTTAGCGATAGTTGTAGAAGCAATAGTTGGCGAGACGACAAAGATGCTACGATGGAGATCAAGGTGTCAAGCTGGTGATGATGGAGATCATGACAGCGCTTTGGATATGGAGATCAAAAGCACAAGATGATGATGGCCATATCATGTCACATATATTGATTGCATGTGATGTTTATCTTTTATGCATCTTATTTTGCTTAGTTACGGTGGTAGCATTATAAGATGATCTCTCACTAAATTTCAAGGTATAAGTGTTCTCGTTGAGTATGCACCGTTGCGACATTTTGTCGTGCCGAGACACCACGTGATGATCGGGTGTGATAAGCTCTACGTTCACATACAACAGGTGCAAGACAGTTTTGCACGTGCAGAATACTTGGGTTAAACTTGACGAGCCTAGCATGTACAGACATGGCCTCAAAACACTGAGACCAAAAGGTCGAACGTGAACCATATAGTAGATCTATAGATATGATCAACATAGAGATGTTCACCATTGAAAACTACTCCATCTCACGTGATGGTCGGACATGGTTTAGTTGATATGGATCACGTGATCATTTAGATGACTCGAGGGATGTCTATCTAAGTGAGAGTTCTTAAGTAATATGATCAATTGAACTTAAATTTATCATGAACTTATTCCTAATAGTTTTTGCATATCTATTTTGTAGATCAATGGCCCGTGCTACCGTTCCCTTGAATTTTAATGCGTTCCTAGAGAAAGCTAAGTTGAAAGATGATGGTAGAAACTACACGGACTGGGTCCATAACTTGAGGATTATCCTCATTGCTGCACAAGATAATTATGTCCTTGATGCACCGCTAGGTGCAAGGCCTGCTGCAGGAGGAACTCCAGACGTTATGAATGTCTGGCAAGCTAAATCTGATGACTACTCGATAGTTCAGTGTGCCATGCTTTACGACTTAGAATCGGGACTTCAAGGACGTTTTGAACGTCATGGAGCATATGATATGTTCCAGGAGTTGAAGTTAATATTTCAAGCAAATGCCCGAGTTGAGAGATATGAAGTCTCCAACAAGTTCTATAGCTGCAAGATGGAGGAGAACAGTTCTGTCAGTGAACATGTACTCAGAATGTCTGGGTACCATAACCACTTGACTCAGTTGGGAGTTAATCTTCCTGATGATAGTGTCATTGACATAGTTCTTCAATCACTGCCACCAAGCTATAAAGGCTTCATGATGAACTATAATATGCAAGGTATGAACAAGACAATTCCCGAGCTCTTCGTAATGCTCAAAGCTGCGGAGGTAGAAATCAAGAAGGAGCATCAAGTGTTGATGGTTAACAAGACCACTAGTTTCAAGAAAAATGGCAAAGGGAAGAAGGGGAACTTCAAGAAGAATAGCAAGCAAGTTGCTACTCCCGAGAAGAAGCCCAAGTCTAGACCTAAGCCTAAAACTGAGTGCTTCTACTGCAAAGGGACTGGTCACTGGAAGCGGAACTGCCCCAAGTATTTGGCGGATAAGAAGGATGGCAAAGTGAAAGGCATATTTGATATACATGTTATTGATGTGTACCTTACTAATGCTCGTAGTAGCGCCTGGGTATTTGATACTGGTGTTGGAAATATGCCCTAGAGGCAATAATAAAATGGTCATTATTATATTTCCTTCTTCATGATAATTGTCTATTGTTCATGCGATAATTGTATTAACCGGAAACCGTAATACATGTGTGAATATATAGACCGCAACATGTCCCTAGTAAGCCTCTAGTTGACTAGCTCGTTTATCAATAGATGGTTACGGTTTCCTAACCATGGACATTGGATGTCGTTGATAACGGGATCACATCGTTAGGAGAATGATGTGATGGACAAGACCAAATCCTAAGCATAGCACAAGATCGTGTAGTTCGTTTGCTAGAGCTTTTCTAACGTAAAGTATCATTTCCTTAGACCATGAGATTGTGCAACTCCTGGATACCGTAGGAATGCTTTGGGTGTATCAAATGTCACAATGTAAGTGGGTGGCTATAAAGCTGCACTACAGGTATTTCTGAAAGTGTCTGTTGGGTTGGCACGAATCGAGACTGGGATTTGTCGCTCCGTATGACGGAGAGGTATCTCTGGGCCCACTCGATAATGCATCATCATAATGAGCTCAATGTGACTAAGGAGTTAGCCACGGGATCATGCGTTACGGAACGAGTAAGGAGACTTGCCTGTAATGAGATTGAACGAGGTATGGGGATACCGACGATCGAATCTCGGGCAAGTAACATACCGATGGACAAATGGGATTGTATACGGGATTGAATGAATCCCCGACATTGTGGTTCATCCGATGAGAACATGGTGGAACATGTGGGAGCCAACATGTATCCAGATCCCGCTGTTGGTTATTGGCCGGAGAGATGTCTCGGTCATGTCTGCATGGTTCCTAAACCCATAGGGTCTACACACTTAAGGTTGGGTGACGCTAGAGTTGTTATGGGAAATAGTATGTGGTTACCGAAGGTTGTTCGGAGTCCTGGATGAGATCCCGGACGTCACGAGGAGTTCCAGAATGGTCCGGAGGTGAAGATTTATATATGGGAAGTCTAGTTTCAGTCGCCGAAATGGTTTCGGGGGTTATTGATATTGTACCGGGACCACCGAAAGGTGTCCGGGGGTCCACCGGGTGGGGCAACCTACCCCGGGGGACTTAATGAGCTGAATATGGGAGGGAACCAGCCCCCTAGTGGGCTGATGTGCCCCAAGGGCCCAAGGCGCCTAGGGTTAGAAACCCTAAGGGGACGGGGCGCCTCCCACCTTGCTTGGGGGGCAAGTCTCCCCCTGGCCACCGCCCCCCCTCTAGATGCATCTAGGGGGGCCGGCCCCCTCTTCCCTTCCCCCTATAAATAGTGGGGGGGGATGGGAGGTCAGCCGCACTCCTTCCCTTGGCGCAACCCCTCCCTCCTCCAACACCTCCTCCTCCTCCGTAGTGCTTGGGGAAGCCCTGCAGTAGAACCACAAGCTCGACCACCACGCCGTCGTGCTGCCGAAGTTCTCCCTCAACTTCTCCTCTCCCCTTGTTGGATCAATAAGGATGAGATGTTCCCGGGCTGTACGTGTGTTGAACGCGGAGGCGCCGTTCGTTCGGTGCTTGGATCAGATCTTCCGCGATTTGAATCGCCGCGAGTACGACTCCATCAACCGCGTTCTTGTAACGCTTCCGCTTAGCGATCTTCAAGGGTATGAAGATGCACTCCCTCTCTCTCTCTCGTTTCTAGCATCTCCTAGATTGATCTTGGTGACACGTAGGTAAATTTTGAATTATTACTACGATCCCCAACAGTGGCATCATGAGCTAGGTCTATGCGTGGATTCTATGCACGAGTAGAACACAAAGTAGTTGTGGGCGATGATTTGGTCAATTTGCTTACTGTTACTAGTCTTATCTTGATTCAGCGGCATTGTGGGATGAAGCGGCCCGGACCAACCTTACACGTACGCTTACGTGAGACTAGTTCCACTGACATACATGCACTTGATGCATAAGGTGGCTAGCGGGTGTCTGTCTCTCCCACTTTAGTCGGATCGGATTCAATGAAGAGGGTCCTTATGAAGGGTAAATAGCAATTGGCATATCACCGTTGTGGCTTTTGCATAGGTAAGAAACATTCTTGCTAGAAACCCATAGCAGCCACATAAAACATGCAACAACAATTAGAGGATGTCTAACTTGTTTTTGTAGGGTATGCTATGTGATGTGATATGGCCAAAAGGATGTGATGAATGATATATGTGATGTATGAGATTGATCATGTTCTTGTAATAGGAATCACGACTTGCATGTCGATGAGTATGACAACCGTCAGGAGCCATAGGAGTTGTCTTAGTTTATTGTATGACGTGCGAGTCAATATAAACGCCATGTAATTACTTTACTTTATTGATAACCGTTAGCCATAGTAGTAGAAGTAATAGTTGGCGAGACAACTTCATGAAGACACGATGATGGAGATCATGATGATGGAGATCATGGTGTCATGCCGGTGACGAAGGTGATCATGCCGCGCCTCGAAGATGAAGATCAAAGGCACAAGATGATATTGGCCATATCATGTCACTTTATGATTTGCATGTGATGTTTGTCATGGTTGCATCTTATTTGCTTAGAACAACGGTAGCATAAATAAGATGATCCCTCACTAAAATGTCAAGAAATGTATTCCCCCTAACTATGCACTGTTGCGAAGGTTCGTTGTTTCGAAGCACCACGTGATGATCGGGTGTGATAGATTCTAACATTCGCATACAACGGGTGTATGCCCGATTTACACATGCGAAGCACTTAGGTTGACTTGACGAGCCTAGCATGTACAGACATGGCCTCGGAACAAGAGAGACCGAAAGGTCGAACATGAGTCGTATAGTAGATGCGATCAACATGGAGATGTTCACCGTTGATGACTAGTCCGTCTGACGCGATGATCGGACACGGCCTAGTCGATTCGGATCATGTATCACTTAGATGACTAGAGGGATGTCTATTTGAGTGAGAGTTCATTAAATAATTTGATTAGATGAACTTAATTATCATGAACATAGTCTAAATTGTCTTTGCAAATTATGTTGTAGATTAATAGCTCGCGCTTTAGCTCCCTGTTTTAATACGTTCCTAGAGAAAGACTAAGTTGAAAGATGTTGTAAGCAATTGTGTGGACTAGGGCCGTAGTCTAAGGATTGTACTCACTGCTACACAGAAGGCTTCTGTACTTGATGCACTGCTCGGTGTGCCAACCCCTCTGGCATCTTCTGTGGATGTTGTGAACATCTGGTAGACACGTTCTGATGACTACCTGATAGTTTAGTGCACCATGCTTTACGGCTTAGAGTCGGGGCTCCAAAAGTGTTTTGAACGCCATAGAACATATGAGATGTTCCAAGAGCTGAAATTGGTATTTAAGGCTCATGCCCGTGTTGAGAGGTTTGAGACCTCTGACAAGATCTTTGCCTACAAGATGGAGGAGAATAGCTCAGCCAGTGAGCAGGTGCTCAGAATGTCTGGGTGCTTCAATCACTTGAATCAAGTGGGAGTTAATCTTATAGATAAGAGAGTGATTGACAAAAGTTATCCAGTCACTATCACCAAGCTTCTAGAGTTTCGTGATGAACTATAACATGCAAGGGAAGATGATCCCGGAGCTGTTCGTCGTGCTTAAGGCCGTAAAGGTAGAAATCAAGAAGGAGCATCAAGTGTTGATGGTTAACAAGACCACTGGTTTCAAATAATGGCAAGGGCAAGAAGGGAAACTTCATGAATGGCAAGCCAGTTGCCGCTCCAGTGAATAAACCCAAGAACCAAAACCCGAGACGAAGTGCTTCTATTAGGGGAAAGGTCACTAGTAGCGGAACTTCCTCAAATACTTGGTAGATAAGAAGGCTGGAAACTTCAACAAAAGTATATTTGATATATGTGTTATTGATGTGTACCTTATTAGTACCACTAGTAGCACATGGGTACTAGATACCGGTTCAGTTGCTAATATTGGTAACTCGGAACAAAAGCTACGGAATAAACAGAGACTAGCTAAGGGCGAGGTGACGATGTGTGTTGGAAGTGTTTCCAAGGATGATATGATCACCATCGCACGCACCTCTACCTTTGGGATTCGTGTTGAACCCAGATGAATGTTGTTTGCATTGGTGTCTGCGTTGAGCATGAACATGATTAGATCATGTTTATTGCAATACGGTTATTCATTTAAGTAAGAGAATAATGGTTATTCTATTTGCATGAATAACACCTTCTATGGTCATGCACCCAATATGAATGGTTTATTTAATCTCGGTCGTAGTGTTACACATGTTCATAACATTGATGCCAAAAGATGTAGAATAGATAATGATAGTACCACCTTCTTGTGGCACTGCCACTTAAGTCATATTGGTGTAAAGCGCATGAAGAACCTCCATGCTAATGGACTTTTGGAGTCACTTGATTTTGAATGACCTAACACATGCGAACCATGCCTCATAGGCAAGATGACTAAAACCCCGTTTTCTAGAATATTGGAATGGGCAAGTGTGGCACCCCGGCTCAGAGCGACCGGTTTACCATACATTGCCAGCCCAGAGACCATGTCTTCTGGCAACACACAACATCTCCGTACAGAAAACAATCGCTTTATTGATGCTAGCGGACCAAAGTTTATATTACAATAGTTGTCGAGGCCAAGCGGCACGCCCGGTGCGGCTGAACAATATGTACATTATTTAGTGAACATAAAGGGGCCTCAATTATAACAACTACGCGGCAGCGGAATAACTTCGTAGCGGAAGCTCCATATCACAGGGACATCGATGTGGACACGATCTAGACTCGAGCAGCGCTCCTTTCGAACGAGACTTTCCTGAAATCTGGCATGACACGCCAGGTCAGTACGTTGAATGTACTTGCAAGCTCACAACAAGCATAATCTAATGACAAACAATATCATGATAATTAACTAATTAATAATAATGCAACACTATATGACCAACATGTTGTGGTCATGCTCGAACGTCCCTCGGGACAACTTACCAACCGTGATCATTCTTGGATCACAAACAAACCACCAACGTGGTCTTAACAAGAGTAACTCGTGATCCTTACAGCGATCACAACCACGACCAATATCTGGTCCAGAATGCCTCGATGGCCTTTCTGCCATCCTCAACAATGCAAAGTTCGTAGCTTAGTGTGCAAATTTTATTAAACGTTGACTCATGGTGGGACCTACTACGAGGTGTCCGTGACCGTGGACTTGGCTATCGGTAGATTATACACTCTGCAGAGGTAGCACACTGTACCCACACCACGGAACCCATGGCCTCGCACTCCCATTCGGGTGGACCAATGGCATTCTGACGAAACCCTTCCATTGCCATGACACTCTACCGGCCACTCCGACCCAATCCCCAACGCTCTAGTCCTGGGTGGCCCTGTGCCTATCAAAGACACACCGACCACCGTCGTGGCCAAAACGATCCCACTCGAGGACCCGGTACCATAATGTCAACAACGGGCACACAAGGTTATGCCTGCTTACCGGGCCAGGGTAAGCACGACATAACCTTCCCTAGTTGGAGGCACCGACCAGAGGCAATGTCAATGGACCGAATCAAGGCCTTCCCACAAAGGCAAATGTGGTTGCACTGGGAAAAACTTGATTCAGCGGCACCATGACCATGTCAATGGTATATTCAAGTTGAGTTATATTTAGGTTCAACTTAAAATGAAAATGACCGGTGTCATAGCATGCCATGAAATGCAAAACTACACATGCATCACTTAATAACGAAAATGACCGATGTCATCCATATTCACACTAAGCATAAACATCAACAACTCATATTACTTTGCTGGTCAGGATAACTCACATATTAACCAAAATATTTTGCAGCAAGTTTTATTATTTTCTCATGCAAGAACGTAACTCCGATTAATTTCTCACATGAATAACAAAGATTTTACCACAAACAAATCCTAATTTCTTAACCAACCAAGTGAGGTTCAAACATTCTGTAAGTCAAGTAAAATGACTAAACAAGTACTTAACAGAATATTTTCTAGCAAATTTTTATCATTTTATTTATGCAAGAACATAACTTTAAATAATTAATAACATGCATAACAAAAATTATTTCTATCATCACCACAAATAGATCTTAGCTTTGCTTTACTAACTAAGCTAGTTTCCACATTCGTAAATCAAGCATATTAACTAACAAACACTTAATGAATATAAATAACACAATAGTTATTTAAATGCATGGATTAATCATTTCATTCAAGTAAGAAAATCATAAATATTGAAATGACACCATGAAAATGTTGCTGTGGCTTGCCTTAGTGCAGATGAGGTTCACAAGCCTTCTGGTGATCCTCAAGACAAGCCTCACCCTATGAAAATAATTTTAAACACAAAAAGAAAATATCAAGAACACTTCTGAAAATCACCAGAAATTCTAAACAGCTCAGAAAAATCTCATCTTTGGTGAGCTGCTAGATTTCCTTGCAAAGAACAAGATGCAAAAAGAATCAATTCATTTGGACTTATGGTTGAGGAGTTATGGCTCTTTGAAGTGTTCTGTAAATTCAAATGAATTTGAATAAAAATAAACAGACTGGGGGGGTGTGACGTCGAAGGCGTAAAGCCCAGGGGCGCCACCACTTGTACCGCTTCGCGCGCGTACAGAGTGGCTGACTAGTGGGCCCCGCTAGTCAGGTGAGAAGGAGGGGGAGTAGGAAACAGAGGGAGTCGCGGCTCCGCCGGAGCTCTCGCCGGTGACAAGGGCTCCTTGGCAAAAACGAGAGGGAGGGATGGCAAGAGGGGGTTGAGGCGCACCTGTCCGTACCCGTAGCGTAGCTAGGGGCGGTCGGACGGCGTCAGAATCAACCTCGCAAGCAGAGGCAGAACATGGTGGTCGCCAGAGATGAAGAAGACGGTGAGCAGAGGCAACTCCAGGGGCTCCAGAGGGACGGGACGGCTTCACCGGAGACGGGCGGAGGCCTTGGAAGGGTCGTTCAGGCCTGGGAGGGGCTGGAGCTACCGCGGCGACCAGAGGGGATCGCCAGCGAGCTCGAGCTCGGGGATGGCGGCCCGCGGCCTGCCCGGCCGGGCTACGACTTCCTACTCGCTTGTGGGGTGTGTGGGAGTGCTGGATGGTGCTCGAGGAGGCTGCGGGCGGCTCCATTTATAGGCTAGCAGCGAGGGGGTTTCGGGTTCCGCCGGTGGACACCTGTCCACGGCGCCCGACGACGAGCAGCGTCAGTGAGAGGGGAAGAAGGCGACGCAGCTCACGCGGCAACTGTTGGCGGACGGAGACGAACACAGGAACGAGGAGAAGGCGACGAGCACAATGCGCACCGCACTGTTGGGTTGGTCGGACCGTGCCCGTGCTCGCTGCGGCGAGCTCCAGCGTCGGCGAGCGCCATAGGGGAGTTAAGAGAGTTGAGACAAAGATGGTGGCGAAGTTTGGCGCGCTACGACAGTCGGGGAAGCGAGCACGCGCGAAACAGAGTGCTCGGCGGCACTCAGAGCGCGTCGACACGCATGCCAGCACCCCTTGAAGAATGCGGTCACCGCGTGGACTATGACATCAGGCCGAGCTAAGCCTAAACTTCATGTTTGGCGTGTTGTTCGTGGTAGTTTGAGATGTTACCACGCTTTGGTTTGGATCCAGGTGCAGTAGAGAAGTTTTTACATGCCAGGTAAGTTTCTGGTCAGTAACTTTGAGAGGTTACTGAGGTCAAATGGCTAGGTGTTAGAGGCTGTGCTTTGGAGGTTAGCCAAGAGTTACGAAGGTGAAAATGCACAAGAAAACCCAGGCACAATGGAGCAAGTAAAATGGTAGTTGCCGTAGAAACCACCATTTCTGTTCAGAACAGAAAATATTTTCTGTAGCAGAAATATTCCAAAAAGTGATGAAATATTTTTTCTCAGGAAGGTGCCCTAGGGTTCAAAGAATATTTGTGAATTTTCTCAGATTTTTCTGGGCCATAAATATTAGGGTTGCTTTGGAGCACACTGATCTGGCTAGGGTTTTTGGAAGAAAAATGAATATTTTTCATTTAAGAAAAATGAATATTTAAGAAAAATATTCCAAAGATTATTTTGGAGTGGATCAGAAGGAGAATGATGATTAGAGAGGGAAATGGAGCACTTGGGTGAAAGCCAAGGGTACCCAAGTGTTTAAGTCCATATGAAAAGATTCAAAAACTCCAAGTTTCAAATTGAATCCAAATAAAAATCAAGCAAATGAGAGAGGGCAAAAACGAGGCTGTCACAAACCTCCCCCACTTAGAATGAATCTCGTGCTCGAGATTCAGTTGCTTGGGAAAACCATGCTGGATAATGTGACTGTAGAAATTCTGCCCGTTCCCAAGTTGATTTTGACTCTGTGTGATTCTCCCACTGAACTTTGTAAAATTTCCTTAGTTTACTGCGAGTGACCCTTTCCATATGATCCAAAATTCTGAACGATCTCTCTTCATAAGTTAAATCATTTGCCAACCCTACTTCAGCCATAGCAGTCCTTTTCTCAGGCAGGGATATGCATCGTCTCAATTGTGAAACATGAAACACGTTGTGCACGTCTGCCAACTCAGCGGGTAGTTCCAATTGATATGCAATAGTACCCACTCGAGAAATAACCGGGAATGGACCAATAAACCTGGGGGCCAACTTTCCACGAGTCTGAAATCTCTTGACTTCTTTCATAGGAATGACTCGGAGGTATACGTGTTCTCCGGGTTCAAAACTGATCTGTCGGTGCTTTGCATCATAATAACTTTTCTGTCGAGACTTGGCCAATTGCAACCTGTCTCTGATTTCCTTAACTTGTTTCTTAGCTTCCATCATGAGATCTATTCTGAAGATACGGCTATCTCCAGTTTGAGACCAATTTAAAGGAGTGCGGCACTTAAGGCCATACAGAGCTTCATATGGTGACATTTTCAGACTGGTCTGGAAGCTGTTGTTATAGGAAAACTCGGCATATGGCAAACAGTCTTCCCATTTGTGTCCTTGGCACGTTTTTGCAGCTCGACGTCAGCTGGTTGGGCCTTGCGGATCTCTACTTCAAGTGTGGGGGTAACTTCCAAAATATTAGCGAGGTCAGCATCCACTATGACTAGGTTGAGCTGAGCGATCTCCTCTTGGAGTTTGGAAGGCAAGGATATCAATATGACATTTAAGCTGACGGGCTTTCGACTGAGTGCATCGGCAACCACGTTGGCCTTTCCTGGGTGGTAATTTATTCCAAGGTCATAATCCTTGACCAACTCTAGCCATCTTCGCTGATGGAGGTTTAAATCTGGCTGAGTAAAGATGTATTTGAGACTTTTGTGGTCGGTAAAAATTTGGCACCTTTTTCCAATGAGGTAGTGTCTCCAAATTTTTAATGCATGAACCACCGCAGCCAATTCCAAATCATGAGTAGGATAATTTCCCTCATGGGGTCGTAGCTGTCGTGATGCATATGCTACTACCTTGTTGTCTTGCATAAGTACGCAACCAATACCTTGCCTGGAGGCGTCACAATACACATCAAAACTGCGATAAATGTCTGGAAGAGTCAATACATGTGCGGTTGTCAGACGTATCTTTAACTCATTAAAACTTTTCTCACAGTCCTCCGTCCATTCAAACTTCTTATCCTTTTTGAGCAGCTCCGTCATGGGTTTAGCAATCTTGGAAAACCCTTCAATAAAACGAGGTAATATCCAGCCAATCCGAGAAAGCTCCGGATCCATGTCACGGTTGTGGGCGGCACCCAATCGAGCACATCCTTTACTTTGCTCGGGTCCACGGCTATACCTTCGGCGGATAGTACATGTCCGAGAAACCCAACTGTAGTGACCAGACCTCAAACAGTCTGATCTCTGTGCTCAAGTGTCATCCCTGGATCAGTAATGCTGACACCACACAGTACTCGAAGGATTTATAACAGAGTAGCAATCACACACTTATTACATCGAATGTCTCAAGAGAGAACTTAACAAAATAAATATGGCTTAAGGCCATCTAATAACGATAACAGCGGAAGGCTTGGAAGAATAAGCGAGTCCATCAACTCCAACGGCATCACTGAGTATAGAACCACGACCTAAGCACCTTACTCGTCGTCTGAAAAGTCTGCAACATGAAACGTTGCAGCCCGAAAACGGGTCAGCACATGGAATATGCTGGCAAAGTAACACATAGAGAATAATGAAAGAGTAAGCCTATACTACATGCATATATGGCTGGTGGAAGCTCTATGGTTACAGTTTTTGCGTAAAGCCAATTTTTCCCTACTGCAAAGGAATAAATTTATTTAACTATCATGGTGGTTGTTGAACATTGAGAATGGTTGACAGCATCCTCAATCCCAATTAAAAGTACTCATTAACAACCCAACAATATTATTTAGAGTAACATGATGAGATTCACATGATAATCCAAGTACTAGATACTCAAGATGTCCATAACCGGGGACACGGCTAACCATGATTAGTTTATACACTCTGCAGAGGTTTGTGCACTTTTCCCCACAAGACTCGATCTCCTCCGTTTGATTTCTCGCACTACAAGGTGTTTGAGAAACGGATGACCGAGACATAGTCTTTCAGAAGCGCTAGCACCTTACATGTGGGTAGACCGTACCAACCTACAACCCCTACATCAGCTAGTCTACCCGTAAGAGTTCGCACAACTTAGTCAACTATGCTAGAGCCCATAGTAGCATGTGGCTGCGCACGGAAGTTTCTAGCATGAATAATCTCATGATCCCTTTGAGCACAGGTGGCGGTCCAAGAAAAACAGCAAGTCTGATGGAAACCAGTGCCTCAATCCACCCGGATGTGTGTTTAAGTTGCCACCTTAAATAAACCATTAATTTAACAATCTCACATCTGTCATGGATACACTCACCCAATCCACGTCTACTAGCATAGCATGGCATAATAAGCAAACGAGAAGTAACTCCCAAAGGTTTGAATATAAATCGGGTAATAGGTACTACCTCATCTACTTCCCATCCCACAATTTAATTAGATCCTAATCATGCAATGTTTGAGGATTGATCTAATGCAATAAAACTGGGTAGTAGAAAAGAGTATGATCAAAGTGTTACTTGCCTTGTCGATGATCCATGAAACCTAGAGACTCAAGCAACAAAGCGCGCACTCGGGTATTCTATCGCAGACAAACAAACAAGCATACAATAAGTACTCATCTAGTGCACAGGTAAAACTCAAATAGATCTAACCAGATAGTTCAACTTAAGAACTCCGGTTTGCAAAAAGAATCAAATCAAACGAAGCAACGAAAGTCAAACGGCGAAAGAAAACAGCTTCGTTTTACTAATCTGGATCTAAGTCAAATTTTAAAGTAGCAAAAACTTGTTTAAGTTGGTTATTCGGAAAGAGGGTTTCGAGACGAAACTCTAGGCGCTTGAATCGCCTGATTCCGATAAACGAGCAAAAAGTTATACTAAAACGAAAATCGGATCAGAAATCGCGATCAGAAAAATCGCGGATTAAATCCGAGAAAAAGAAAAGCGACGAACTGGTTAACGAACAAACGTTCGTTAACTAAACTAATCTGACGAACGCGTTCGTTAAAAACGAACGAACGAACGAATGTTAACTAACCGAACCGGAAAAAAACCGATCTAAAGAAAAAAAATAAACCAACGAAAACCGTTCGGTTTTTTGAAAAAAACCGAAGGCACGGAAGTCGAAGCGCGACGAACCTCGGCGGGATCCGCGACGGCGGCGGGTCCGGCGGGTTCGAGCGGGCGGCGGCTGAGATGACGGAAGTGGCGGATGCGCGGTGGTGGTGGCGCGGGTCGGGGTATTTGGGCGGCTAGGGTTCGACCCTGTGTGGGCGGCTTTTAAAACCCCTCGGGCCGGGTGTCCCAAAGGACACGGCCGTGGAGGGTCTGTGCGTTTTTTAAATAATTCATGAGAAGAAAAATAAAAAGAAATACTAAACGGACTCCAAAAATCCCGAAATAAGTTTTCCCCGGCTTCTAAAATCAACCCGGACTAGATGAACATTTATTTGGGGCCTAAATGAAATTTTGAAAAACACGCATTTTTTCTAAATTCAAATAAAAAGGCAAAAAACTCCGAAATAAAATCTTATTTGATTTTTTTATTAAATCTTCATTATTTCTTTATTTTGGGAAAGTCATTTTATTCCCTCTCTCATATTTTGATAGTAGAAATAATTGAAGATAAAATAAATAAAATCAAATGATCCTATTTTCAAAATTTGAGAAAACTCAAATATGAAAATAGCGAAATCCCCAACTCTCTCCGTGGGTCCTTGAGTTGTGTAGAATTTCTAGGATCGAGTCAAAAATGCAACAAAAATATGATATGCAATGATGCTCTATGTATAACATTCCAAATTGAAAATTTGGGATGTTACACCAACTTACTTGAGCCAAAATTCGCATTTACTGAATTTGGCGTATAGCTGATGGTCACGGAGTCGTTGCAGCACTGCTCGGACGTGATCCTTGTGCTCTTCTTCACCCTTGGAGTAAATGAGGATGTCATCGATGAAGACTACCACGAATTTGTCGAGGAAGTCCATGAATACTTTGTTCATCATATGCATGAAGAAAGCAGGGGCATTGGTGAGACCAAAGGACATCACGGTATATTCATAAAGACCGTACCGAGTAGTGAATGCGGTCTTAGGAATATCCTCCTTTTTAATCTTGAGCTGATGATATCCGGTCCGTAAATCGATCTTAGAGAATACTTTAGCCCCAATCGTGATAAAACAGGTCATCAATCCTTGGCGATGGATATTTATTTTTGATGGTGACCTCATTCAGCTGGCGGTAATCTACACACATGCGGAGACTGCCATCCTTTTTGTCCACGAAAATAGCAGGTGATCCCCATGGTGAAGAGCTGAGACGAATATATCCTTTCTGGAGCAATTCATCAAGCTGTTTCTTTAGCTCCACTAATTACGATGAGGGCATTGGTAGTACTTCTTGTATAACGGTGCAGTTCGGGCACAAGATCTATTGCAAATTCCAGTTCCCGATCCGGTGGCATGCCTGGTAGTTCTTCTGGAAATACATCAGGGTACTCACTGACCACAGGAATTAATTCCAATTCAGCCACAACGGTGCAAACCAATTCTTGATTGGGTATAGTCTTGCGAGCATAGAATTTGGTAGTCTGCCCATTCAGACTGGTCAAGGTGACTTCTCGTGTTGCGCAGTTTATGCAAACTTGATATTTGGTCAACCAATTCATACCCAATATAATATCCAACTTTTCAGACTCAATGATGATCAGAGAGGTTGGAAAGTAGACTCCGTTGATATTGATTTCCAGATCACGGCAGACCAGATTGCTCTTGATTATAGATCCCGGGGTTTGTACCAGCAT
This sequence comes from Aegilops longissima, assembly GCA_021605205.1. Lineage (NCBI taxonomy): Eukaryota > Viridiplantae > Streptophyta > Magnoliopsida > Poales > Poaceae > Aegilops > Aegilops longissima. The sequence continues at coordinate 325,508,663 of CM038680.1, forward strand.
ATTTTTGCCCAAAAGCGTACAAGGAAATTGGTTTTGGGCAGCAAAACTCCGAGAAATAAAAGAGTGGGAAGCCCCAGAGTCAAATAAAATTACGGCAAGTATGTCATTAACAGAAAACAGACCAATGACAACTTCTGGCTTCTCTTGGGCTTCATCGGCGGAGATATGATGCACGTGCCGAGTGAATTTTTGCTGGGTCGGCCATGACTCCATAAAGTTGACTTGTGGCCTGATTAGGGCATTCGCCTTGTTGTTCTTGGGGCACTGTCTGGCATAATGTCCGTTCTGCCCACAATTGAAGCAAGAATTATTGCGCTGACGCTCTTCATGTATTGGATTGGTCACGACATTCTTGACTTGAGTGGTGGTCTTGTTAACATTCTGCTGCCAATTTGGCTTGTATTCCAACTGAGTCTGCTGCCAGGTACGAGCCTTTTGCACGGGTTGCCCATCCTTCTTTGGCTCAAACTTACGCTTGTTGTCGTTGTTAACATGCCTTTTATCTGATATAAGCTTGTGCTCCCATTCAGCAATGAAAGCCTTGTTCACCAGAGTTTGGAAATCTGGGAAATCAAGCATACTGAGAGTACACCGGAGTTGCAGATTTAAGCCTCCAAGAAATCTATCAATCTTCCTTTCTTCAGTGGCCACCTCATAAAGAGAGTAACGGGCCAGATGATTGGATTTTTGCAAATATTCAGCCACAGACTGATTTCCTTGGACGAGTGCGAGAAATTCACGCCGCTTGGTCTTCACAACTCCAGTAGGGATATGATATTTCCGGAACTGATCCTTAAACTTTTCCCAGGTGATTTCCTCATCAACAGGACACATGGCTTTTGTATTTTCCCACCATATGGCAGCTGTGCCTTCAAGGTAATGAGTTGCAAATGGAACTTTATCATTTTCTTCAGTACGAGCAATCTCAAGCTTTTTATCAATGGTGCGCAACCAATCGTCTGCATCCAATGGGTCAACAATCTGACTGAAACTGGGTGGCTTGGTCCTTTGAAAATCTGACAACTTTGAGTGATGACCGTTCTGATTTCCATTTTGTCCAACCATAGCTTGCACACTTCTCAATATTTCAATCAGATCATTGTTCCTTCTTTCCTCAAACATACGCAGAATTTGCTCGGTGGAGGGTGGATTTGGCGGTGGAGGCGGTGGTGGAACGTACGGTTCGGGAGAATGTCCTGCCTGTCGTGCGGAACGACGAACAGGAGTTCCCTCACGAACGTTGCTACTGCTGCCTCCCCGCGTCATCCTATTGTGGATTTTTCCCAAGACAACACAATCGAGATGAGAAACATCCAAGAATAAATTTGGGGAAAAGCCAGCAACAAATCTCGGAAGAAAACAAAAGAGCGAAGAAAATACGGCGAATAAAGTCCCAACATAATTATACATACACTCATACATGAAAAATAAACAACATGCCAGGTTCAACTACTCTCATACATGCAACGAAACATCATGACTCGTACGACTACATCCGTACATCATCCGGACGACTGCGAATACTCAAAGATACTACTGCTCTGCTGGTGCTGCGGTGTCCTCCCCTGAAGCGGTCTCGGATCCTGAACTGACGTGGTTAACAGAAACCTCCGGGTTAAAGGTAGCATGACGGCGCTGCCTCGAGGGCTCTCCCTCAGGGGCAGGGGTAGGATGAAGCATCGGGGCTACAGGAGTAGTGAGAAGTGAAACCCACTCGGCAGGAGTACTGAGAGGGTTCACGGCCGAGACGTCCGTGCTACTCGGAGGAGTAATCGGCGAAATAGGGGAACTAGAACTGGTTGGAATATAAGGGGTAAGCCCCAGAGAAGATGGAGTAGTGGCAGATCTAGTAGTGACTAAAGCAGCGGCTAAAGCAGTACGAGCACGAGTCAGCTCTCGAGCCAACTCGTGGATCATAAGATAGCTAGCACTGACATAACGAGCAAGGTGGCTAGCAACACTATCAGACTCCGGATCAATGATAGGGAAATGGACACGACCATTGTCATGCAGAGAAGGGTAGTAATAGAAACCTGGGTGGTTCTGCATTCGGACCTCGTTGTAGCGAAGCTCGACAAGGACTTCGAATGCAGCAAACTGGACAGCCTGAGAAGCAGTGGAGGCGTAACCGCTCCGAGAAGTACAAGTGTAAGAGCTGGAATCAGAACTAGTGCGCAGAGTGACCACTGCGTGATACTCATACACTGAATCAGTTGGATGCTCCCAGTACACACGATAGACTGGGTCGTCTCCGAGAGGGTACAGCCGACGCGACACGTTGCGAAGGAGGTGCGGTGACATGTACGACATCAGCTGCAACTGGCATGGATACGACACCGGAGCCATCTACACCCACAACCATTAGCAGGTTAGCATAAAAATTTATAAACCAAATGTATGCAATGCAACAACCAGCTAAAATTGCTACCGGCACTCAACTTAAACTCGTATCTAACGTCCAGTTAACACGTCACAGTCTAGCGTGGCCTACAGTCAGCGCGACTCTGATACCAAGCGTTGTGGCACCCCGGCTCAGAGCGACCGGTTTACCATGCATTGCCAGCCCAGAGACCATGTCTTCTGGCAACACACAACATCTTGGTACAGAAAACAACCGCTTTATTGATGCTAGCAGACCAGAGTTTATATTACAGCGATTTCGAGGCTAAGCGGCACACCGCTTGACTGAACAATATGTACATTATTTAGTGAACATAAAGGGGCCTCGATCATAACAACTACGCGGCAGCGGAATAACGTCATAGCGGAAGCTCCATATCACAGGGACACCGATGTGGACACGATCTAGACTCGAGCAGCGCTCCTTTCCAACGAGACTTTCCTGAAATCTGGCATGACACGCCAGGTCCGTACATTGAATGTACTTGCAAGCTCACAACAGGCATAATCACAATGACAAACAATATCATGATAATTAACTAATTAATAATAATGCAACACTGTATGACCAACATGCTGTGATCATGCTCGAACGTCCCTCGGGACAACTTACCAACCGTGATCATTCTTGGATCACAAATAAACCACCAACGTGGTCTTAACAAGAGTAACTCGTGATCCTTATGGCGATCACGACCACGACCAATATCTGGTCCCGAATGCCTCGATGGCCTTTCTGCCATCCTCAACAATGCAAAGTTTGTAGCTTAGTGTGCAAATTTTATTAAACGTTGACTCATGGTGGGACCTACTACGAGGTGTCCGTGACCGTGGACTCGGCTATCGGTAGATTATACACTCTGCAGAGGTAGCACACTGTACCCACACCACGGAACCCATGGCCTCGCACTCCCATTCGGGTGGACCAACGGCATTCTGACGAAACCCTTCCATTGCCATGAAACTCTACCGGCCACTCCGACCCAATCCCCAACGGGCTAGTTCTGGGTGGCCCCGTGTCTACCAAAGACACACCAACCACCGTCATGGCCAAAACGATCCCACTCGAGGACCCGGTACCATAATCTCAACAACGGGCACACAAGGTTATGCCTGCTTACCGGGCCAGGGTAAGCACGACATAACCTTCCCTAGTTGGAGGCACCGACCAGAGGCAATGTCAATGGACCGAATCAAGGCCTTCCCACAAAGGCAAATGTGGTTGCACTGGGAAAAACTCGATTCAGCGGCACCATGACCAAGTCAACAGTATATTCAAGTTGAGTTATATTCAGGTGCAACTTAAAATGAAAATGATCGGTGTCATAGCATGCCATGAAATGCAAAACTACACATGCATCACTTAATAACGAAAATGACCGATGTCATCCATATTCACACTAAGCATAAACATCAACAACTCATATTACTTTGCTGGTCAGGATAACTCACAAATTAACCAAAATATTTTGCAGCAAGTTTTATTATTTTCTCATGCAAGAACATAACTCCGATTAATTTCTCACATGAATAACAAAGATTTTACCACAAACAAATCCTAATTTCTTAACCAACCAAGTGAGGTTCAAACATTCTGTAAGTCAAGTAAAATGGCTAAAAGTACTTAACAGAATATTTTCTAGCAAATTTTTATCATTTTATTTATGCAAGACCATAACTTTAAATAATTACTAACATGCATAACAAAAATTATTTCTATCATCACCACAAATAGATCTTAGCTTTGCTTTACCAACTAAGCTAGTTTCCACATTCTCTAAATCAAGCATATTAACTAACAAACACTTAACAGAATATAAATAACACAATAGTTATTTAAATGCATGGATTAATCATTTCATTCAAGTAATAAAATCATAAATATTGAAATGACACCATGAAAATGTTGCTGTGGCTTGCCTTAGTGCAGATGAGGTTCACAAGCCTTCTGGTGATCCTCAAGACAAGCCTCACCCTCTAAAAATAATTTTAAACACAAAAAGAAAATATCAAGAACACTTCTGAAAATCACCAGAAATTCTAAACAGCTCAGAAAAATCTCATCTTTGGTGAGCTGCTAGATTTGTTTGCAAAGAACAAGATGCAAAAAGAATCAATTCATTTGGACTTATGGTTGAGGAGTTATGGCTGTTTGAAGTGTTCTGTAAATTCAAATAAATTTGAATAAAAATAAACAGACTGGGGGGGGGGGGTGGCGTCGAAGGCGTAAAGCCCAGGGGCACCACCACTGGTATCGCTTCGCGCGCGTACAGAGTGGCTGACTAGTGGGCCCCGCTAGTCAGGTGAGAAGGAGGGGGAGAAGGAAACAGAGAGAGTCACGGCTCCGCCGGAGATCTCGCCGGCGACGAGGGCTCCTTGGCCAAAACAAGAGGGAAGGATGGTAAGAGGGGGTTGAGGCGCACTTGCCCGTACCCGTAGCGTAGCTAGGGGCGGTCCGACGGTGTTAGAATCAACCTCGCAAGCGGAGGCAGAACACGGTGGTCACCGGAGATGAAGAAGACGGCGAGCATAGGCAACTCCAGGGGCTCCAGAGGGACGGGACAGCTTCGTCGGAGAGGGGCGGAGGCCCTGGAAGGGTCGCCCTGGCCTGGGAGGGGCTGGAGCTACCGCGGCGACCAGAGGGGATCGCCGACGAGCTCGAGCTCAGGGACGGTGGCCCACGGCTTGCCCGGCCGGGCTACGGCTTCCTACTCGCTTGTGGGGTGTGTGGGAGTGCTGGATGGTGCTCGAGGAGGCTGGGGGCGGCTCCATTTATAGGCGAGCAGCGAGGGGGTTTCAGGCTCCGCCGGTGGACACCTGTCCATGGCGCCCGGCGACGAGTGGCGTCAGTGAGAGGGGAAGAAGGCGACGCAGCTCACGCGGCGACTGTTGGCGGACGGAGACGAGCACAGGAACGAGGAGAAGGCGACGAGCACAGTGCGCACCGTACTGTTGGGTTGGCCGGACCGTGCCTGTGCTCACTGCGGTGAGCTTTGGCATTGGCGAGCGCCAGAGTGGAGTTCAGAGAGTTGAGACGAAGATGGTGGCGAAGTTTGGCGTGCTACGACAGTCGGGGAAGCGAGCACGCGCGAAACAGAGCGCTCGGCGGCACTCAGAGCGTGTCGACACGCATGCCAGTACCCCTGGACGAACGCGGTCACCGCGTGGACTATGACATCAGGCCGAGCTAAGCCTAAAATTTATGTCTGGCATGTTGTTCATGGTAGTTTGAGATGTTACCACGCTTTGGTTTGGATCCAGGGGCAGTAGAGAAGTTTTTACATGCCAGGTAATTTTCTGGTCAGTAACTTTGAGAGGTTACTGAGCTCAAATGGCTGGGAGTTCGAGGCTGTGCTTTGGAGATTAGCCAAGAGTTACTAAGGTGAAAATGCACAAGAAAACCCAAGCACAATGGAGCAAGTAAAATGGTAGTTGCTGTAGAAACCACCATTTCTGTCCAGAACAGAAAATATTTTTTGTAGCAGAAATATTCCAAAAAGTGATGAAATATTTTTGCTCAGGAAGGTGCCCTAGGGTTCAAAGAATATTTGTGAATTTTCTCAGATTTTTCTGGGCCAGAAATATTAGGGTTGCTTTGGAGTATACTCTAGGGTTTTTGGAAGAAAAATGAATATTTTTCATTTAAGAAAAATATTCCAAAGATTATTTTGGAGTGGATCAGAAGGGGAATGATGATTAGAGAGGGAAATGGAGCACTTCGGTGAAAGCCAAGGGTACCCAAGTGGTTAAGTCCATATGAAAAGATTCAAAAACTTCAAGTTTCAAATTGAATCCAAATAAAAATCAAGCAAATGAGAGAGGGCAAAAACCAGGCTGTCACAGCAAGTGACCTGTTGGAAATCATACATGGTGATGCGTGCAGTCCAATGAGTGTTGACGTGTGCGGTGGATATCGTTATTTTCTCGCCTTCATCGATGAATTGAGTAGATATGGGTATATTTACTTAATGAAGCATAAGTCTGAAACGTTTTGAAAAGTTCAAGCAATTTCAGAGTGAAGTTGAGAATCATCGTAACAAGAAGATCAAGTTCCTACGATCTGATCAAGGGGAGAGTATCTGAGTTATGAGTTTGGGAATCACTAAATGCAAGGTGGAATCGTTTCACAGTTGACGCCTCCTGGAACACCATAGCGTAATGGTGTGTCCGAACATCGTAATCAAACCTTATTGGATATGGTGCGGTCTATGATGTATCTTGCCGATCTACCACTATCATTTTGGGGTTATGCATTAGAGACAACTACATTCACTTTAAATAGGGCACCATCTAAGTCCGTGGAGACGACACCGTATGAACTATGGTTTGGCAAGAAACCTAAGTTGTTGTTTCTTAAGGTTTGGGGCTATGATGTTTATATCGATAGGCTTCGGCCAAAAAAGCTCGAACCCAAAGCGGAAAATTGTGTCTTCATAGAATACCCAAACAAGACGATTGGGTATACCTTCTATCTCAGATCTGAGGGCAAAGTGTTTGTCACTAAGAACAGGTCCTTTCTCGAGAAAGAGTTTCTCTCGAAAGAATTGAGTGAGAGGAAGATAGAATTTGATGTGGTTGTTGAACCTTCACTTCAGCCAGAGAGTAGCGCATCACAGAAAGATGTTTCTGTGGCACCTACGTCAGTTGAAGAGAAAGCTAATGATGATGATCATGGAGCTTCAGATCAAGTTACTATCGAACCTCGTAGGTCGACAAGGGTGTGTACAACTTATGAGTGGTAACCCTGTCTTAAAGGTCATGTTGTTGGACAACGATGAACCTATGAGCTATGGAGAAGCGATGGTGGGCCCGGATTCCAACAAATGGCTAGGAGCCATGAAATCCGAGATAGGATCCATGTATGAGAACAAAGTATGGACTTTGGTGGACTTGCCCGATGATCAGCAAGCCATTGAGAATAAATGGATCTTTAAGAAGAAGACATACACTGATGATAATGTCACCATTTATGAAGCTCGACTTGTCTCAAAGAAGTTTCCGACAAGTTCAAGGAGTTGACTGTGATGAGACTTTCTCAATCGTAGATATGCTAAAGTCTGTTAAAATTATGTTAGCAGTTGCTGCATTTTCTTTTATGAAATCTGGCAGATGGATGTCAAAACAAAGTTTCCTTGACGATTTCCGTGAGGAAAGGCTATATGTGATGCAACCAGAAGGTTTTGTCAATCCTAAGGATGCTAGAAGGTATGCAAACTCCAGCGATCCTTCTATGGACTGGATCAAGCATCTCGAAGTTGGATCATACGCTTTGATGAGGTGATCAAAGCTTTTGGGTTTATACAAAGTTTGCAAGAAACTTGTATTTACAAGAAAGTGAGTGGGAGCACTACAAAATTTCTGATAGGTATATGTGGATGACATATTGTTGATTGGGAATGATGTAGAATTTCTGGAAAGCATAAAGGGTTGTTTCAATGGAGTCTTTCAAAGGAAGACCTGGGTAAAACTGCTTACATATTGGGTATCAAGATCTATAGAGATAGATCAAGACGCCTGATAAGACTTTCACAGAGCACATACCTTGACATGATCTTGAAGGAGTTCAAGATGGATCAGTCAAAGAAGGAGTTCTTGCCTAAGTTGTAAGGTGTGAAGTTAAGACTTGAAGCTCGACCATGACAGCAGAAAGATAAAGGACGAAGGTTGTCCCCTATGCCTTAGCCATAGGCTCTATACGATATGCCATGCTATGTACCGCACCTGATATGTGCCTTGCCACGTGTCTGGCAAGGGGGTACAAGAGTGATCCAGGAGTGGATCATTGGAAAACGGTAAAAATTGTCCTTAGGAATAAGGAAATGTTTGTCGGTTATGGAGGTGATAAAGAGTTCGACGTAAAGGGTTACGTCGATGGAAACTTTAACACCATCCGGATGACTCTGAGTAGCAAACCAGATACGTATAGTGGAGCAACCATTTGGAATAACTCCAAGTGGAGCATGGTAGAAACATCTACAATATGACATAGAGATTTGCGAAGTACACATGGATCTGAATGTTGCAGACCCATTGACTAAAACCTCTCTCGTAAGCATAACATGATCAAACCCTAGAACTCATTGAGTGTTAATCACATGCTGATGTGAACTAGATTATTGACTCTAGTAAACTCTTGGGTGTTAATCACATGGTGATGTGAACTAGATTATTGACTCTAGTAAACTCTTTGGGTGTTAGTCACATGGCGATGTGAACTATGAGTGTTAATCACATGGCGATGTGAACTAGATTATTGACTCTAGTGCAGGTGGGAGACTTTTGGAAATATGCCCTAGAGGCAATAATAAAATGGTTATTATTATATTTCCTTGTTCATGATAATTGTCTATTGTTCATGCTATAATTGTATTAACCGAAAATCGTAATACATGTGTGAATACATAGACCAGAACATGCCCCTAGTAAGCCTCTAGTTGACTAGCTCGTTGATCAATAGATGGTTATGGTTTCCTAACCATGGACATGGGATGTCGTTGATAACGGGATCACATCATTAGGAGAATGATGTGATGGACAAGACCCTATCCTAAGCATAGCACAAGATTGTGTAGTTCGTTTGCTAGTGCTTTTCTAACGTCAAGTATCATTTCCTTAGACCATGAGATTGTGCAACTCCCGGATATCGTAGGAATGCTTTGGGTGTATCAAACGTCACAACGTAGCTGGGTGGCTATAAAGGTGCACTACGATACGTACATTTTGCATCATGCTTTTATATCAATATTTATTGCATTATGGGCTGTTATTACACATTATGTCACAATACTTATGCCTATTCTCTCTTATTTTACAAGGTTTACACAAAGAGGGAGAATGCCGGCAGCTGGAGTTCTGGGCTGGAAAAGGAGAAAATATTAGAGACCTATTTTACACAACTCCAAAAGTCCTGAAACTCCATGGAAGTCAGTTTTGAAACATATAAAAACTATTGGGTGAAGAAAGCACCAGAGGGGCCCACCAACCATCCATGAGGGTGGAAGGTGCGCCCTACCCCCCGGGCGCGCCCCCCTACATCGTGGCCCCCCTGGCAGGCCTCCGATGCCCATCTTTGGCTATATGAAGTCTTTCGCCCTGGAAAAAATCAGAGGGAAGCTTTCGGGACGAAGCGCCGCTGCCATGAGGCGGAACCTTGGCGGAACTAATCTAGGGCTCCGGCAGAGCTGTTCTGCTGGGGAAACATCCCTCTGGGAGGGGGAACTCATCACCATCATCATCACCCTCGATCCTCTCATCGGGAGGGGGTCAATCTCCATCAACATCTTCACCATTACCATCTCCTCTAAAGCCCTAGTTAATCTCTTGTATCCAATCTTTGTCTCAAAACCTCAGATTGGTACCTGTGGGTTGCTAGTAGTGTTGATTACTCCTTGTAGTTGATGCTAGTTGGTTTATTTGGTGGAAGATCATATGTTCAGATCCTTTATGCATATTTAACCCACTGATTATGAACATGAATATGATTTGTGAGTAGTTATGTTTGTTCCTGAGGACATGGGAGAAGTCTTGCTATAAGTAGTCATGTGAATTTGGTATTCGTTCGATATTTTGTTGAGATGTATGTTGTCTTTCCTCTAGTGGTGTTATGTGAACGTCGGCTACATGACACTTCACCATTATTCGGGCCTAGAGGAAGGCATTGGGAAGTAATAAGTAGATGATGTGTTGCTAGAGTGACAGAAGCTTAAACCCTAGTTTATGCGTTGCTTTGTAAGGGGCTGATTTGGATCCATATGTTTCATGCTATGGTTAGGTTTACCTTAATACTTCTTTTGTAGTTGCGGATGCTTGCAATAGGGGTTAATCATAAGTGGTATGCTTGCCCAAGGAAGGGAAGTACCCAAGCACCGGTCCACCCACATATCAAACTATCAAAGTAACGAACGCGAATCATATGAATGTGATGAAAACTAGCTTGACGATAATTCCCAAGTGTCCTCGGGAGCGTTTTCCTTTATATAAGAGTTTGTCCAGGCTTGTCCTTTGCTACAAAAAGGATTGGGCCATCTTGCTGCACCTTATTTACTTTTATTACTTGTTACCCGTTACAAATTACCTTATCACAAAACTATCTGTTACCAATAATTTCAGTGCTTGCAGAGGATACCTTACCGAAAACCGCTTGTCATTTCCTTCTGCTCCTCGTTGGGTTTGACACTCTTACTTATCGAAAGGACTACAATAGATCCCCTATACTTGTGGGTCATCAACTCTTTTCTGGCGTCGTTGCCGTGCAGTGAAGCGCCTTTGGTAAGTGGAACTTGGTAAGGAAAAAGTTATATAGTGTGCTGAAATTTACTGTCACTTGTTACTATGGAACATAATCCTTTGAGGGGCTTGTTCGGGGTATCTTCACCCGGACCAGTAGAGCAAAGAGTTGCTCCTCAACATACCGAACCTACTGAAAATGTTTACTTTGAAATTCCTTCGGGTATGATAGAGAAACTGCTAGCTAATCCTTTTACAGGAGATGGAACATTACATCTCGATTTGCACCTAATCTATGTGGATGAAGTTTGTGGATTATTTAAGCATGCAGGTATGCCCGAGGATGTTATCAAGAAGAAGGTCTTCCCTTTATCTTTAAAGGGAAAGGCATTGACATGGTTTAGGCTATGCGATGATATTGGATCATGGAACTACAACCAACTGAAATTGGAATTTCATCAGAAGTTTTATCCTATGCATCTGGTTCATCGTGATCGTAATTATATATATAATTTTTGGCCTCGTGAAGGAGAAAGCATCGCTCAAGCTAGGAGGAGGCTTAAGTAAATGTTATATTCATGCCCCAATCATGAGCTCTCAAGAGAAATTATTATTCAAAATTTTTATGCTCGACTTTCTCTCAATAATCGCTCCATGCTCGATACTTCTTGTACTGGTTCTTTTATGATGAAGACTATTGAATTCAGATGGGATTTATTGGAAAGAATTAAATGCAACTCTGAAGATTGGGAACTCGAGGAAGGTAAGGAGTCAGGTATAACACCTAAGTTTGATTGTGTTAAATCTTTTATGGATACCGATGTTTTCCATGAATTTAGCACCAAATATGGACTTGACTCTGAGATAGTAGCTTCTTTCTGTGAATCCTTTGCTACTCATCTTGATCTCCCTAAGGAGAAGTGGTTTAAATATCATCCTCCCATTGAAGTAAAAGTAGTTGAACCTATTAAAGTTGAAGAAAATACTATCACTTATAATGTTGATCCTATTGTTCCTACCGCTTATATTGAGAAACCACCTTTCCCTGTTAGAAGAAAGGATCATGCTAAAGCTTCAACTGTGGTTCGTAAGAGTAATGCTAGAACACCTACACCCTCTGAGAAAATTAAAGTTGAACCTAGTATTGCTATGGTTAAAGATCTCTTGGCCGATAATATTGATGGGCATGTTATTTACTTCTGTAATGAAGCTGCTAGAATTGCTAGACCCGACACTAAAAATAAACATAGACCTGTTGTAGGCATGCCTGTTGTTTCTTTTAAAATAGGAGATCATTGCTATCATAGTTTATGTGATATGGGTGCTAGTGCAAGTGCAATACCTCATTCCTTATACAAAGAAATTATGCATGATATTGCACCTGCCGAGATAGAAGAGATAGATGTTACAATTAAGCTTGCCAATAGAGACACTATTTCACCAATTGGGATTGTTAGAGATGTTGAAGTCTTGTGTGGGAAATTTAAATACCCTACTGATTTCCTTGTTCTTGGTTCCCCACAAGATGATTTTTGTCGCATTATTTTTGGTAGACCCTTCTTGATTACTGTTAATGCTAAGATAGATTACAAAAAGGATGTTGTTACTATTGGTTTAGGGGATATGTCTCATGATTTTAATTTTGCTAAATTTCGTAGACAACCCCATGATAAAGAATTGCCTAGTAAAGATGAAATTATTTGTCTTGCTTCTATTGCCATGCCTCCTAATGATCCTTTAGAACAATATTTGAAACACAATTTTGAAACAAAATTTGCCTGTTGAAATTCTAGGCGATCATGAAAAAGGGAAATGGATGAAGTATTCTTTAAACAGGGACCTATTTTGAAACACAATTTTCCTGTTGAAATTCTAGGCGATCCTCCTCCACCCAAGGGTGATCCCGTGTTTGAGCTTAAACCATTACCTGATACTCTTAAATATGCTTATCTTGATGAAAATAAGATATATCCTGTCATTATTAGTGCTAACCTTTCAGAGCAGGAAGAAGAGAAATTATTGAAAACTCTAAAGAAGCACCGTGCTGCTATTGGATATACTCTTGATGATCTTAAGGGCATTAGTCGCACTCTATGCCAGCACAAAATAAAATTGGAGAAAGACACTAAACCGGTTGTTGATCACCAACGACGGTTAAATCCTAAGATGAAAGAAGTGGTAAGAAAAGAAATACTAAAGCTTCTGGAGGCAGGTATAATTTATCCTGTTGCTGATAGTCAGTGGGTAAGCCCTGACCATTGTGTCCCTAAGAAGGGAGGTATTACTATTGTTCCTATTGATAAAGATGAATTGATCCCACAAAGAATTATTACAGGTTATAGAATGGTAATTGATTTCTGCAAACTAAATAAAGCTACTAAAAAGGATCATTACCCTTTACCTTTTATTGATCAAATGCTAGAAAGACTATCCAAACATACACATTTTTGCTTTCTAGATGGTTATTCTGGTTTCTCTCGAATACCTGTGTCAAAAGAGGATCAAGAAAAGACCACTTTTACTTGCCCTTTGGTATCTTTGCTTATAGACGTATGCCTTTTGGTTTATGTAATGCACCTGCTACCTTTCAAAGATGTATGACTGCTATATTCTCTGACTTTTGTGAAAAGATTGTTGAGGTTTTCATGGATGATTTTTCCGTATATGGAACTTCTTTTGATGATTGCTTAAGCAACCTTGATCGAGTTTTACAGAGATGTGAAGAAACTAATCTTGTCTTGAATTGGGAGAAGTGCCACTTTATGGTTAATAAAGGTATTGTCTTGGGGCATAAAATTTCTGAAAGAGGTATTGAAGTTGATAAAGCTAAAGTTGATGCTATTGAAAAGATGTCTTGTCCTAAGGACATTAAAGGTATAAGAAGTTTCCTTGGTCATGCCAGTTTTTATAGGAGGTTCACTAAAGACTTGTAAAAAATTTCTAGGCCTCTGACTAATCTCTTACAAAAAGATGTTCCTTTTGTCTTTGATGATGATTGTGTAGAAGTTTTTGAAATACTTAAGAAAGACTTGATTTCTGCACCTATAGTTTAGCCACCTGATTGGAATTTACCCTTTGAAATTATGTGTGATGCTAGTGATTATGCTGTAGGTGATGTTCTAGGACAAAGAGTTGATAAGAAATTAAATGTTATCCAATATGCTAGTAAAACTCTAGACAGTGCCCAGAGAAATTATGCTACTACTGAAAAAGAATTTTTAGCAGTTGTATTTGCTTGCGTTAAGTTCATACCTTATATTGTTGATTCTAAAGTAACTGTTCACACTGATCATGCTGCTATTAAATACCTTATGGAAAATAAAGATGCTAAACCTAGACTTATTAGATGGGTTCTCCTACTACAAGAATTTGATTTGCATATTGTAGATAGAAAGGGAGCTGAGAACCCCATTGCAGACAATATATCTAGGTTAGAGAATGTTCTTGATGACCCACTACCTATTGATGATAGCTTTCCCGATGAACAATTAGCTGTCACAAATGCTTCTCGTACTGCTCCATGGTATGCTGATTATGCTAATTACATTGTTGCTAAATTTATACCACCTGGTTTCACATACTAGCAAAAGAAAAAGTTTTTCTATGATTTAATACATTACTTCTGGGGTGACCCACACCTTTATAAAGAAGGAGTAGATGGTGTTATTATACGTTGTGTACCTGAGCATGAATAGGAACAGATCCTACGCAACTGTCACTCCGAAGTTTATGGAGGACACCATGCTGGAGATAGAACTGTGCATAAGGTATTGCAATCCGGTTTTTATTGGCCTACTCTTTTTAAAGATGCCCGTAAGTTTGTCTTGTCTTGTGATGAATGTCAAAGAATTGGTAATATTAGTAGACGTCAAGAAATGCCTATGAATTATTCACTTGTTATTGAACCATTTGATGTTTAGGGCTTTGATTATATGGGACCATTTCCTTCCTCTAATGGGTATACACATATTTTAGTTGCTGTTGATTACGTTACTAAGTGGGTAGAAGCTATTCCAACTAGTAGTGCTGATCATAACACCTCTATTAAGATGCTTAAAGAAGTTATTTTTCTGAGGTTTGGAGTCCCTAGATACTTAATGACTGATGGTGCTTCACATTTCATTCATGGTGCCTTTCGTAAAATGCTTGCTAAGTATGATGTTAATCATAGAATTGCATCTCCATACCACCCACAGTCTAGTGGTCAAGTAGAATTGAGTAATAGAGAGCTTAAACTAATTTTGCAAAAGACTGTTAATAGATCTAGAAAGAATTGGTCCAAGAAACTTGATGATGCTTTATGGGCCTATAGAACTGCATATAAAAATCCTATGGGAATGTCTCCGTATAAAATGGTTTATGGAAAAGCATTTTATTTACCTCTCGAACTAGAACATAAGGCATATTGGGCCATTAAAGAGCTCAATTATGATTTCAAACTTGCCGGTGAGAAGAGGCTATTTGACATTAGCTCACTTGAAGAATGGAGAACCCAGGCCTAGAATGCCAAACTGTTTAAGGAAAAAGTTAAAAGATGGCATGACAAAAGGATACAAAAGCGTGAGTTTAATGTAGGTGACTATGTTTTGCTATACAACTCTCATTTAAGATTTTTTGTAGGTAAACTCGTCTCTAAATGGGAAGGTCCTTACGTTATCGAGGAGGTCTATCGTTCCGGCGCCATAAAAATCAACAACTTCGAAGGCACAAATCCGAAGGTGGTGAACGGTCAAAGAATCAAACATTATATCTCCGGTAATCCCATAAATGTTGAAACCAATGTTATTGAAACCATAGCCCAGAGGAATACATAAGGGACACTTTCCAGAACGTTTCAGACTTTGAAAAGGACTAGATATGTGGTACGGTAAGTAAACCGACTCCAAAACAGTCCCAATAGCAATTTTTCTCCGTTTTGGAATATTTAAGAAAATAGGAAAATAAGAAGTAGTCCGAAAGGGACACGAGGCATCCATGAGGGTGGAGGGCACGCCCTACCCCCTGGACGTGCCCCCTGCCTCGTGGGCACCTCGTGTGCTCTCCGGACTCCGTTTTCTTGCACGATACTTCTTTTGGTTGGTAAAAATTCATTATATAATCTCCCGAAAGTTTTGACCATCGTACCATGCAAATATCTCCTGTTTATGTTTCGAGCTGTTTTTCTGACAAATCTAGATCACCATGATGTCTTCGAGCGCACCCAAGGACAAGTTTTTCGAGAAGGTCATAAACCCCTACCTCATGGAGGTGCTGCAACACCCTCAAACCATTGAGATGCATGAGGGGGTGCTGCACATCCGTGATGTTGAGGGACCATGGAGGACCGGAAGCGTGGAGACAAGACTCGAAAAAATGGAGCAGCAATTTTTCAAGTACCAACGGATGGTGGAACGCGGACTTGAAGCCAACCACATGATGATCGCGGAGTTAACCAACAACCACAAGCTGGATGCCAAGAACATTGGGGAAGCCATCTTCAAGCTTCACGAGAAAATCGAGCACCTCCAAGCCCAGATCTATGACCTGCAAAACCAAAACTGTGAGTATGAATATAGATTCAAGAGGATGAGTTTGGCTGCAGATTTGAGGATCCCGGAGACTCGATCATCTTTCTATGATGGTGAGCCTATGCCTTAGAAGAAGGACGATGAGCCTACATCATCAACAACTCCATCATCACCACCTCTGAGGAAGGAGAACCGAGTATTGGGTATGGGCACTCCCCTTGGCAACTACCAAGCTTGGGGGAGGTGCCCCGGTATCATATCACCATCACACTCCTATCTTTACAGTTTTTCTTAGTTCGATCCTTTTGGTAATATCTTGATCTAGTAGAATTAAGTTTTAGTATGATCTAATTTTGAGTTTTGCTTTATGATCCTTCTATGTAATCGAGTCCGTGAGCTATATATACTAAAGATTAGTTTTGAGTCAAGGGCTTGATTATCTTGCTATGATCTTGAAGGAATAAAAATAAAAGATAAGAAAAAGATTAAAATAATTAAAGAGATCATATTGATCTTGTGGATAGTAATGACTTCACATATAAAGAGTATGATGAATAAAAGTTGTTGAGAGTTGACAAACATAGTTTTGGTCATCATTGCAATTAATAAGAAGTAATAAAGAAAGAGAGGTTTTCACATATAAATATACTATCTTGGACATCTTTTATGATTGTGAGCACTCATTAAAATGTGACATGCTAAAAAGTTGATGCTGAAGGAAGAAAATGTAATGGGTTATGTTTTCTATATCCGAAATAAAGTATATTATCATGGATCATCCAACATGTTGAACTTGCCTTTCACCCTCATGCTAGCCAAATTCTTTGCACCAAGTAGAGATACTACTTGTGCTTCCAAATACCCTTAAGCCCAGTTTTGCCTTGAGAGTCCACCATATCTACCTATGGATTGAGTAAGATCCTTCAAGTAAGTTGTCATTGTTGCATGCAATAAAAATTGCTCTCTAAATATGTATGATCTATTAGTGTGGAGAAAATAAGCTTTATACGATCTTGTGATATGGAAGCAATAAAAGCGACGGACTACATAATAAAGGTCCATATCACAAGTGGCAACATAAAGTGACGTGTTTCGCATTAAGATTTTGTGCATCCCACCATAAAAGCACATGCCAACCTCTACTTCCCTCTGTGAAGGGCCTATCTTTTATTCTTGTCTTATACATTATACAAGAGTCATGGTGATCTTCACCTTTCCTTTTTACATTTTATCCTTTGGCAAGCACATTGTGTTGGAAAGATCTATATATATATATATATATATATATATATATATATATATATATATATATATATATATATATATATATATATATATATATATATATATATATATATATATATATATATATATATATATATATATATATCCAATTGGATGTAAGTTATCATGAACTATTATTGTTGACATTACCCTTGAGGTAAAAGGTTGGGAGGCAACACTATAAGCCCCTATCTTTCTCTGTGTTCGATTAAAACTCCATACCCATAAGTATTGCGTGAGTGTTAGCAATTGTGAAAGACTAAATGATAGTTGAGTATGTGGACTTGCTGAAAAGCTCTTATATTGACTCTTTCCGATGTTATGATAAATTGCAATTGTTTCAATGACCGAGATCATAGTTTATTAGTTTTCAATGAAGTTTTTGATTCATACTTGACATTGTGAATAGCTTGTTACTTTAGCGTAAGAAATCATATGACAATATATATATGTTGCTGTTATAAGAATGATCATGATGCCCTCATGTCTATATTTTATTTTATCGACACGTCTATCTCTAAAAATGTGGTCATATTTTTCGACATCGGCTTCCGCTTGAGGACAAGCGAGGTCTAAGCTTGGGGGAGTTGATACTTCCATTTTGCATCATGCTTTTATATCGATATTTATAGCATTATGGGCTATTATTACACATTATGTCACAATACTTATGCCTATTCTCTCTTATTTTACAAGGTTTACACAAAGAGGGAGAATGCCGGCAACTGGAGTTCTGGGCCGGAAAAGGAGCAAATATTAGAGACCTATTCTGCACAACTACGAAAGTCCTGAAACTCCACGGAAGTCAGTTTTGGAATATATAAAAAATATTGGGTGAAGAAAGCACCAGAGGGGGGCCACCCACCATCCACGAGGGTGGGGGGCGCGCCCTACCCCCCTGGGCGCGCCCCCTGCCTCCTGGGCCCCCTGGCAGGCCTCCGGTGCCCATCTTTGGCTATATGAAGTCTTTCGCCCGGGATAAAATCAGAGGGAAGCTTTCGGGACGAAGCACCGCTACCACGAGGCGGAACCAATCTAGGGCTCCGGCGGAGCTGTTCTGCCGGGGAAACATCCCTCCGGGAGGGGGAAATCATCACCATCCTCATCACCTTCGATCCTCTCATCGGGAGGGGGTCAATCTCTGTCAAAATCTTCACCAGCACCATCTCCTCTAAAACCCTAGTACATCTCTTGTATCCAATCTTTGTTTCAAAACCTCAGATTGGTATCTGTGGGTTGCTAGTAGTGTTGATTACTCCTTGTAGTTGATGCTAGTTGGTTTATTTGGTGGAAGATCATATGTTCAGATCCTTTATGCATATTAATACCCCTGTGATTATGAACATGAATATGATTTGTGAGTAGTTATGTTTGTTCCCGAGGACATGGGAGAAGTCTTGCTATAAGTAGTCATGTGAATTTGGTATTCGTTCGATATTTTGATGAGATGTATGTTGTCTTTCCTCTAGTGGTGTTATGTGAACGTCGACTACATGACACTTCACCATTATTTGGGCGTAGAGGAAGGCATTGGGAAGTAATAAGTAGATGATGGGTTGCTAGACTGACAGAAGCTTAAACCCTAGTTTATGCGTTGCTTCGTAAGGGGCTGATTTGGATCCATATGTTTCATGCTATGGTTAGGTTTACCTTAATACTTCTTTTGTAGTTGTGGATCCTTGCAATAGGGGTTAATCATAAGTGGGATTCTTGCCCAAGGAAGGGAAATATCCAAGCACCGGTCCACCCACGTATCAAATTATCAAAGTAACGAACGCGAATCATATGAGCGTGATGAAAACTAGCTTGACGATAATTCCCAAGTGTCCTCGGGAGCGTTTTCCTTTATATAAGAGTTTGTCCAGGCTTGTACTTTGCTACAAAAAGGATTGGGCCATCTTGCTGCACCTTATTTACTTTTATTACTTGTTACCCGTTACAAATTACCTTATCACAAAACTATCTGTTACCGATAATTTCAGTGCTTGCAGAGAATACCTTACTGAAAACCGCTTGTCATTTCCTTATGCTCCTCATTGGGTTCGACACTCTTACTTATCGAAAGGACTACAATAGATCCCCTGTACTTGTGGGTCATCACAGTACAGGTATTTCCGAAAGTGTCTATTGGCTTGGCACGAATCGAGACTGAGATTTGTCGCTCCTTTTGATGGAGAGGTATCTCTAGGCCCACTCGGTAATGCATCATCATAATGAGCTCAATGTGACTAAGGAGTTATCCACGAGATCATGCGTTACGAAATGAGTAAAGAGACTTGACGGTAACGAGATTGAACGAGGTATGGGGGTACCGACGATCGAATCTCGGGCAAGTAACATACCGATGGACAAAGGGGATTGTATACGGGATTGAATGAATCCCCGACATCGTGGTTCATCCGATGAGATCATCATGGAACATGTGGGAGCAAATATGGGTATCCAGATCCCGCTGTTGGTTAGTGGC
Organism: Aegilops longissima; assembly: GCA_021605205.1. NCBI lineage: Eukaryota > Viridiplantae > Streptophyta > Magnoliopsida > Poales > Poaceae > Aegilops > Aegilops longissima. The sequence continues at coordinate 325,528,547 of CM038680.1, forward strand.
CGGAGAGATGTCTCGGTCATGTCTGCATGGTCCCCGAACCCCTAGGGTCTACACACTTAAGGTTTAGTGACGCTAGAGTTGTTATGGGAAATAGTATGTGGCTACTGAAAGGTGTCCGGGGGTCCACCGGGTGGGGCCACCTGCCCCGGGGGACTTAATGGGATGAATATGGGAGGGAACTAGCCCCCTAATGGGCTAGTGCGCCCCCAAGGGCCCAAGGCGGCTAAGGTTAGAAACCCTAAGGGGAGGGGGCGCCTCCCACCTTGCTTGGGGGGCAAGTCTTCCCCTGGCCACCGCCCCCTCTTCCCTTCCCCCTATAAATAGTGGGGGGGGGGGTGGGAGGGCAGCCGCACCCCTTCCCTTAGCACAGCACCTCCCTCCTCCAACACCTCCTCCTCCTCCGTAGTGCTTGGCGAAGCCCTGCAGTAGAACCGCAAGCTCCACCACCATGCCGTCGTGCTGCCAGAGTTCTCCCTCAACTTCTCCTCTCCCCTTGCTGGATCAAGAAGGAGGAGACGTCCCCGGGCTATACGTGTGTTGAACGTGGAGGCGTCGTCCGTTTGGCGCTTGGATCGGATCTTCCGCGACTTAAATCGCCGCGAGTACGACTCCATCAACCGCGTTCTTTTAGCGCTTCCGCTTAGCGATCTTCAAGGGTATGAAGATGCACTCCCTCTCTCTCGTTGCTAGCATCTCCTAGATTGATCTTGGTTGCACGTAGGAAATTTTTGAATTATTACTACGATCGCCAACAACTGGTTCTGTTGCTCATATTTGCAACTCGAAACAGGGGCTACGGATTAAATGAAGATTGGCTAAGGACGAGGTGATGATGCGCGTCAGAAATGGTTCCAAGGTCGATGTGATCGCCGTCGGCATGCTACCTCTACATCTACCTTAGGGATTAGTTTTAGACCTGAATAATTGTTATTTGGTGCCAGCGTTGAGCATGAACATTATATCTGGATCTTGTTTGATGCGAGACAGTTATTCATTTAAATCAGAGAATAATGGTTGTTCTATTTATATGAGTAATATATTTTATGGTCATGCACCCTTGATGAGTGGTCTATTTTTGTTGAATCTCGATCGTGGTGATACACATATTCATAATATTGATGCCAAAAGATGCAAAGTTAACAATGATAGTGCAACTTATTTGTGGCACTGCCGTTTAGGTCATATTGGTGTAAAGCGCATGAAGAAACTCCATGGAGATGGGATTTTGGAATCACTTGATGGTTGAGAATCATGCCTCATGGGAAAGATGACTAAGACTCCTTTCTCCGGAACAATGGAGCGAGCTACTGACTTATTGGAAATAATACCGATGTATGCGGTCCGATGAGTGTTGAGGCTCGCGGCGGGTATCGTTATTTTCTGACCTTCACTGATGATTTGAGCAGATATGGGTATATCTACTTAATGAAACACAAGTCTGAAACATTTGAAAAGTTCAAAGAATTTCAGAGAGAAGTGGAAAATCATCATAACAAGAAAATAAAGTTTCTACGATCTGATCGTGGAGGCAAATGTTAGAGTTACGAATTTGGTCTTCATTTAAAACAATGTGGAATAGTTACGCAACTCACACCCCCTGGAACACCACAGCATAATGGTGTGTCCGAACGTCATAACCGTACTTTATTAGATATAGTGCGATCTATGCTGTCTCTTACCACTTTACAACTATCGTTTTGAGGCTATGCATTAGAGACAACTGCATTCACGTTAAATAGGGCACCATCTAAATCTGTTGGGATGACACAATATGAAGTGTGGTTTGCAAGAAACCTAAGCTGTCGTTTCTTAAAGTTTAGGGTTGCGATACTTATTGAAAAAGCTTCAGCCTGATAAGATCGAACCCAAATCGGAGAAGTGCGTCTTCATAGGATACCAAAAATAAACTGTTGGGTACACCTTCTATCACAGATCTGAAGGTAAGATATTTGTTGCTAAGAGTGGATCCTTTCTAGAGAAGGAGTTTCTCTCGAAAGAAGTGAGTGGGAGGAAAGTAGAACTTGATGAGGTAGTTGTACCTTCTCTCTAATTGGAAAGTAGTTCATCACATAAATCAGTTCTAGTGATGCCTACACCAATTAGTGAGGAAGCTAATGATGATGATCATGAAACTTCAGATCAAGTTACTACCAAACCTCATAGGTCAACCAGAGTATGTTCCGCACCAGAGTGGTGTGACACCCCAAAAATTTAACCATGTCTTGATTATCAAAATTTTGCCAGGAAACTTAAACTTTTAGTTTCTGGATTTCCATCTGATTTCAGAACCATTCTTTTCTTTATTATTATGGAGTTTTTACCCCAAGTGAAAACTTTCCAGTAATTATTGGACTCATTACCCTCTCAAATAAAACAATTCTTTTATCAGTGGGATTATTTATATAATTATTTATCCCTGAGCTTTGTCTCTCTAAAATGGTTTTTCATAAGTTTAGGGTCCCTTTGCACTGCAACCCTTTTATAAATTCATTTAAAAATTCCACCAAAATTTGGGGATGTCATGTGATGTTTTTAAATCACTTTTATGCAAAAATATATTTCATTCATTGGATATTTTGAGTTCTACACCAAGTTTTCTAATCTGGTCCAGTGGGCAATTTTGCACTACAACCTAATTAAATATTTCTTTAAAACTTCCAGCAAAATTATGGGATGTTAATAGGAGCATATTATTCAACTTTATGCAAAAAAACCAGTTATGCCCTTTGAAAAATTTGAGTGAATCATCCTCATCTTCATTTTGGTCCAACTTGATGATTTGTACTGCAATCATATTTTAACTTGCTCCTTTACCCATGATTATTTCTCCTGCTTATAGACCACCCTGCCAAACCCTTAAGTCCAAAAGAGTGGACCCATTGGAGGATTTTAAGTGCATGCAATTATGCCCTTTTCCTTCTGTCCAGAATCAGTTTTCTCACAAACTTGCACTATCAAGTTTCTAGATTTGGCCAACTAACCGTGTCATCCCCATCTGCATCTAAAGAGACCCTGATCTGGAGATTTTGGCCTCTCCAAGAGTTTCCTAGATGCTCTTGGCATTTGGTCAAACACCTTGAGTGCAGGGACAATTTTGGCATGATTTTTGTTTTGCACTGTGACCTTGCACCTCTGGACAAACTAGCATGTCCACTAAGCTCCTAGACGACCCTAACCTAGGCCTGTTAGTCCCCAGCGTCATCCAAAACCCCTAGCTCCCACTGGCATTTCGCCGAACGATTGGCGTGCATGCTCTGGGCGCGCCCAGAGCGCACGTTTTGTTGCCACACACCGAGCCGCCCGCGTCCGCTGCCGCCACCCAGCGCCTGTTCTGGCCCCTCCCTCTCCCAAAGAGCCGCACCCGACTCCTCCTCGCCCTTGAGCCGCTCCGGCCCCTCCTGGCGCCCTACAGCACCGCCACCGCCGCCCCGACAGCTCTGCCATGGACGGCGCCGCCCGAGCCACACCAGCGCGCCAGCTCGCTCGTTGAACAGCCCGAGCCTATCCTCAAGCCCGTTTGCTAGTGCTCGTCGCCGCCACGTCGCCCTGGCCACTACAGAACGGCGGTTCGCCGTTGTTCTTATCCACGGCCAAGAAACCGCCATGGATGCGCTATATAAAGGAGCCCCGAGCTCGCCCAGGCCCTCAAGCAACCTCATACCGCCTCTCTCACTCCCTCACTGATCCTCCCGTAACAGTAGAAAGACCAGAGATGGTCGTCTTCTTCTTCTCCGGCAACCACAACCGCCGCCTCGTTCCGGTTCATTCCGGCGCCAACAGGGCCTCCCCCTCTCCACTCTCTTCACCAGAAGCCCTTCCTTCATCTCGTGAATCCATCCCCTGTTCAATTTCGATCAGGAGCCGCCCGAGGCAAGAGCCCCACCCTACCCGACGGCCACCGGCCGCTGCGGAGCTCGCCGCCGGCGACTCCGTCCACTCCAGGGACCATAACGACCACCGATAGGACCGCCTCAACCCCCTGAGCCCGCGGATGGCCTTGGTTTCCCAAACGGTGCCGCCGTTCGCCGGCGAACATCGCTGGAGTCCCGCCTCCGCTCGGGCAGAGGAAGAGGAGGGAGGGAAGACCAGTCAAACCTGACCAGTGGGTCCCTGGACCCACTGTCAGTGACCCCGCACCGGCCCACGTGGGTTAAGTGAAGGCGTAAAAGCAAAGTACGTATTCGACGTGTACCTGTTCGAAACGTTTTTCTTTTCTTTTTCTGTTTTATTTTAAAAACAGAATATTGACTAAACTTCGACTGGCTATATCTTTTTAAATATAACTCCAAATGAGTTGATTCTTTTTCCTACCTCCCTCAAATATTGTCTAGTTTATTATAAGATTTATTTGAAAAAATTCCAGACAACTTTTTGTACCATTTTGAAACTATGTGTTAATTTGAATATTTTCAAAATAGGATTTTTGGAGAAGAAGAAAACTTTCAAAAGTTTTGGAGAGCACCTCACCTCTCCACACCTTGAAGGCAAGCATTCTGAACCCTGGCATGATATTTTTGTGTGTTGGATTAATACGATTATAACATCACCTTAATACGGAGAACTCGTTATTTTATGTGGTGACACGATCTTTTGCATGAATGCATATTGGAGACTTCCTTGCTGTTGGAAGTGGACATACGTGTGATGGTAATCGCCCTCGTATGCCTTGCCTGCATGCCGGAAAGAAATCCGAGAAAGCCTTTGCCTTGGGTAGGCTTGAGCTTGTCTCCGGTCTCCGTCGGGACGGTTATGTCCGGTATGGCATAGTAAGGTATAATGAGTGGTGATCCTGTTGGTTGAAATATTTTTGTTATACATATAATGCAGGGAATCTTAAACCTCTGAGTCGATCAGTAGATCGAGTCTTGTTCGATAACCCCATACTTTCTTCAGACTACCACTTGTCCCCGCCTGCGGGTAGGGTACAGATTCGAGAAGTGTAAACCCCTTACATCGGGTGTCAAAACCGGCGGATCTCGAGTAGGGGTCCCAACTGTGCGTCTAGGCGGATGGTAACAGGAGACAAGGGACACGATGTTTTTACCCAGGTTTGGGCCCTCTCGATGGAGGTAATACCCTACTCCTTCTTGATTAATATTGATGATATGGGTAGTACAAGAGTAGATCTACCACGAGACAAGAGAGGCTAAACCCTAGAAGCTAGCGTATGGTATGATTGTTGTTCGTCCTACGGACTAAAACCCTCCGGTTTATATAGACACCAGATAGGGTTAGGGTTACACAGAGTTGGTTACAATGGTAGGAGATCTACATATCCGTATCGCCAAGCTTGCCTTCCACGCCAAGGAAAGTCCCATCCGGACACGGGACGAAGTCTTCAATCTTGTATCTTCATAGTCCAGGAGTCCGGCCAACGGTGATAGTTCGGCTATCCGGACACCCCCTAATCCGGGACTCCCTCAGTAGCCCCCGAACCAGGCTTCAAATGACGATGAGTCCGGCGCGTAGATTGTCTTCGGCATTGCAAGGCGATTTCTTCTTCAAATTCCATATACTTGTTGAATAGTGTCCGACTTCTGATAAATGCTGTGCTCCTTGGCTTCTACGCCCAATAATGGCCATCTTCCACGTGTTTGAATGAATGCGAAAAGCCAGGGTATTTTTACACTTACCCCCCTAGCTGCGCAAATGAGCCGCCTATAAAAGGGACGAGGATCTAGATCTGAGTCACACCATCCCCCCTCTGTGAGCTTTCATCGGAGCGCCTCTGAAAAAAACCCATTCCATCATGGATAGTCGACGCGGCTCCTCCTCTCAGGCTCCCAGCCCTCAGCCTGGAAATTGGGGGAAATGCTCAGTCCCGCATAGCGAGCTAGTTATACTCCAAACCAAGGGATTTCTTCCCCTGGCCTTCATGGTTCCGGTTCGAGCCGGACTCGCCACCTACAAGGGCGGAAAGCAAGCGGAGAGTGTCCCCGATCCCTCTAAAGGAGAGCGGGTGTGCTTCGTCTCTTATCTAGTAAGAGGACTCGGATTTCCAATCCATCCGTTTCTCCGGGGGCTCTTGGAGTTCTACGGGCTCCATTTGCACCACCTTACGCCTGCCTCCGTTCTGCACATCGCGGGCTTCGTGGCCCTGTGCAAACTGTTCTTGGGCATTGAGGCTCATTTTGAGCTGTGGAAGAGATTATTCTACCTAGTACCCCGCTCTCATGAGGGGTCAATATATCAACTGGGCGGAGCCGAACTATGGCGCATCGCTGGGACCAGATATCTATCCGGAACCCCGAAGAAGGCGTCCGAAGACTAGCCTTCGGAATGGTTTTACATGGAGGACGTCCCGCTGCCGGACCCTGTTCGGATCGGCCTTCGAGTTTAGCAATGCTCCTCAAGAAGCGCCTAAGCTGGCGCCCATGAGCCCCCGGAGGGAAAATGACGGGGCGTCCTTTACTTGATGAGCGAAGATTACTGGCTCATGCCGGATTGACCATGATTGGAGTCATGGCAATCTGCATTATGAGGAGTGCAGCCGCCCAATATAGGGGCCACCCATGTGGGACTTCAGCGGGAGGGCGATGCCACCGCCATGGCCGCAAAGGGCGGGATCGGTCACCGAACTGGTGAAGACCTTGTCTGCCATGTATAAAGGGTAGGAGGAGGATTTTCTCCGCGTCAACCCACTGAGCGAGTTTTCTTCGAATAATCCTTGAAGTTGGGTAAGCAAACATCTTTGCGGCCTGTGCGATCCATGTTCCCGTGGTTAAATATCTCATTTCATGGTTTCTACGCAGGAACTGCGCCGGGCCGTGGAGAAGATACACAGCCCGCCCCCACAACCCGAGGATCCAGAACGGTCCCTCGATCCGGCCTCCGAAGAGGATCCGGATATAAAGGTGGAGTTGATCGAAGGGGTGTTCCAGCAACTTAGCATCGACAATGCTTTGGTTTCCATTACGGCCGATTACCCCGGAATACTTCCAGCCTCACAGGTAACTGAGACCGAGGTCCCAATACTCTGATAATGACCTATCCGTGCTTATTTCTTGATCACCGTATACCAATGGTGTTTCGCAGGGGGTACCTTCGAGGCAGGAAGCCGAGCCAGCATGGCGGCCAACAACAAGGGCGATCTGCCCCGCAGGCTAAAAAGAAGTGCGGTCCGGATCAAAACTCCGCCGCAATGGTATGGCGTGTCACCATATTCCCAGGATTGATTCCGGAGAGGTGTACTGACGCTGGTGCTCCTTTCAGGAAAAAGAGCGCTCGCGGACTGAGTCCGGAGAGGTTATAATCGAACCTCCGCCGCCGGGCTCCAAAGCCGGGTCCGAAGCGGAGGCGAAAGACGAGGCGTCGTCGGATGCTCCTCCGATAGAGGATGCCGACAGATTGTCCGCCACCAACTCCGAGGTGGAGAGCGCCATGAATCACAGGCGCGCCCGACAGTTCTTCATGACGCATGTTTCTCCCAAGAGGCCTTGAATGCCTTCAATTCGGGAGATCGCACCTCCGTGCGCTCAAGATGGTCTAGCCGAGCCACGAAGCAGTATGTAAAGGACATACGGGTAAGGAAATTTGTGATTATATATGCTAGTAGCCCCGAGACTTAAAATAGTTAGAATAACTGATTTAAGGATCATTTGTTATCATGATCTTACAAAAAGAATACCCGACTGTCACAGAGCTTGAAGAATGCAAGGCCCAACTTGAGGCCGCACTAGCTAGCTTCTGAGTGGGGAGCCACGAGACCCCTCTAGTAATATATGCTTCAAAGATAAATAGATTAGGAAGTGCGGCGTGTGTGTAAATCGACAATAATATTGTAGATGGCGCGGACTAGATCCGGACAAGCAACAGCTCAGCGCCAGCTAAAGGCAGCGAGAGCGTGCTTACGAGGGTGCGGCGGAGAAAAATAACCTCCAAGATGCCAACACCAAACTGGGTGAGGAACTAAAGGATGTTCATGCCCGGTTATGCGACTCCGAAGGAGAATCGACGGACCGTCGCGGCATTTTCAGTAAGTGCTTGAGCGAACTTTGAAAGAGTTCGGCGAGGAAGGCGACTAACATATACATGTATGTAGGTTTTCTCACAGGTCGCCGGAAGAGGAGATGCCTAGTTCTTGGTGATCTTCTTCCCGATTGCGCCACTGCACGAACGAAGTTGGCAGGTGATGAAAAGCGTCGGCCGAGCCTTGTGGCCATCTATCTCCCTGCCCAAGGCATCGGAGAGCTGGCGAGCAACTTCAAGGAGCACGCGGCGCTTCCGACTATGGAAGATATCGGCCTGCCGTCAGGGCGCCAGGGAGGCCTGGGCCATGGTGAAGACGCGGTACACGAAGGCTGACCCAAACCACATGGCCGAGGTTGGACCTGTGGGGCTGATGGGAAGGAGATCCTAAGAAGTTAGTGTCGGCCAAGTAGAATTGGCCGCCAAGTATTCCCAGCAAGATTGTAAATTAGATAGCCTATTAGATGGCATTGAGGAGGAATACAATGAGTCGAGTTGACTATGTAATTAAATATGACATGAAAAATGTCTTCTAGCCGGATTGTAGATCGTTTGTCATAGCGGACCTTTTAAGCCGACCTCGGGACCCAATAGTCCGGAGTGTGTCGAATACCTTCGTGGTTATATAAGAACCGGGGTATGCATGGAGACAAGGCGTAGGGGTCATTATTGCTGTATCAAGACAAGTTCCCAACTAGTTATGTTATATTACATGGATAGTAAGAAACATCTTCCGGGAGAATAGTTCCGTTAAGGGTTCCTTTCGCTGGGATGCATGCCCTAAAGTGCATGTCAAAACTGCTAAGAAAGCAGAAAATCATCTCGGGGCAGATGGATAAATAGTTAAAATCATCTTTCAGTTCACCGACCGAATATTCCCTTAAGAAAGCTAGCTTTCGGCTTCACCCGATCTGAGGTACATATCCGCTGACCGGCAAGTAATAATCGCAGAGGTGCTCCCTTTACCACCTAGCCGAACAATCGGGGTAGGGGTAAGCACAGGAGCCAGGCAACCCAGCTTGGCCAAAACTTAAGTCATATCGATGCATATAATGGTGAATAAAAGGTACATGCAGAAGTTTGACACATGTGTTGGGCATGAAGCCCGTATAAATAAGCTTCTATTAAAGAAGCCCCCAGGTATAATGAGCGCGAACAGCGTGTCAAGTATGTGCGAACAAAGCGCGAACGAGCCTCTAAAGGCTTTAAAAAGAAAGGGGAGGAAGGAGAGAAATAAAAGACAGCAAAAATAGAAAATGTGGACAGAGGAAGGAGACGAACTTGGAGTCCGGCGCTTAGGCATAGAACCTTCGTAGAAGGGCTGCGTTCCATGGGTTCGGCTCGAGTCGATTATCCGATGCATTTCGCAGACGATATGCTCCGCCGGTCAGGACCTGGTCGATGATGAAGGGACCTTCCCATTTGGGCTTGAGTTTGTCCTTTTTCTTGTCCGGCAAGCGTAGAACTAGTTCGCCAACGTTGTATGCTTTGGCCCGTGCATTTCCTGCTTTGATATCTTCGAGCCTGCTGTTGATAAAATGCGGAACGAGCCTTTGCCACGTCCCACTCCTCCTCCAATGCGTCCAAACTGTCCTGCTGATCGAGCTCGGCTTCTCTTTCTTCATACATGCGCACGCGAGGTGAGTCATGAATTATGTCGCAGGCAAGACTGCCTCTGCGCCTACACCATAAAAATGGTGTGAATCCGTAGTACGATTCGGCGTGGTCCGCAGCCCCAGTCTGGTCGAGCTCCTCAACCCAGTGCTTGTTAGATTCCTTGAGGGACCGCACTAGTATGGGTTTAATGCCGCTCATGATTAGACCGTTTGCTCGTTCGACTTGACCGTTGGTTTGAGGGTGATAGACTGAGGCGTAATCGAGCTTGATGCCCATGTTTTTGCACCATAATTTGACCTCACCGGCCGTGAAGTTGGTGCCGTTATCAGTGATGATACTGTGGGGGACACCGTAACGGTGCACTACCCCTGATATGAAGTCTATCACCGGTCCAGATTTGGCCGTTTTAACCGGCTTGGCCTCTATCCATTTGGTGAATTTATCCACCATGACCAATAGGTATTTTTGCCTATGGGTTCCTCCCTTAAGGGGTCCAACCATGTCAAGCCCCCAGACCGCGAACGGCCAGGTGATGGGTATAGTTTTGAGGGCGGTGGGTGGCATGTGGCTTTGGTTAGCAAAAAGCTAGCAACCGACGCATCGTTGGACTAAATCCTGCGCATCTGCCCGGGCCGTCGGCCAATAAAATCCTGTACGGAAGGCCTTGCCTACAAGGGCCCGGGCTGCGGCATGGTGCCCACCCAGTCCGGCATGAATTTCAGCCAGGAGGTTTCGCCCTTCCTCTTCGGAGATACACCTTTGAAGGACTCCGGTAGTGCTTTTCTTATAAAGCTCTCCCTCATGGACTTTATAGGCTTTAGATCGCCGTACTATGCAGCGAGCCTCATTTTGGTCTTCGGGGAGTTCCTGCCTAGTTAGGTAGGCTAGGAATGGTTCCGTCCGTGGGGAGATAACCGCCATTATTTCGTGGGCGGAGGGTGTTATCTCGGTGGCAGAGCCTCCGATTGTGTTAGAGTGTTCGGCGCCAGGTAGTGCGGTTGGGTCCGGATTGTTATTTCCGGACTCCCTTCCCATAATACGGATGGCTTGAACAGCCGTTCGAGGAAGATGTTGGGCGGGGACGGCATCGCGTTTTGCACCGATCGTGCCAATATGTCCGCCGCCTGGTTGTTATCCGGGCTATATGATGAAATTCGAGCCCTTGAACCGTCTTGACATTTGTAGGACCGCATTGCGGTATGCTGCCATTTTCGGATCTTTGGCATCAAAGTCTCGTTTATTTGAGAGATCGCGAGGTTGAATCGCGCACCTCTAGGCGTTTAATGCCCATGGAGACGCCATCCGGAGGCGTGCGAAGGGCCTCATATTGGCTGCGTTGTTGGAGTCCGTATACATTATCTGAAGGACGTATTGGACTGTGTCCCCGATTGGGGACGTCAGGACGACGCCAGCCCCCAGGCCGGCCAACATTTTGGAGCCGTCAAAGTGCATGATCCAATTAGAGTATGCGCCGTACTCTTTAGGGAGTTCAGCTTCGGTCCATTCGGCCACGAAGTCGGCCAAAACCTGCGACTTAATAGAACGTCGTGGCTTATAGGTTATGTCGAATGGAAGGAGCTCTATGGCCCATTTGGCAATCCAGTCCGTCGCGTCGCAGTTGTTTATAATGTCGTTAAGAGGTACTTCGGAGGCTACCGTTATCGAACACTCTTGAAAGTAGTGTCGCAGCTTCCGGGATGCCATGAACACCGCGTATGCTATCTTTTGATAATGTGGGTACAGGGACTTGCATGGAGTGAGGATAGTTGACACATAATAAACCGGTCTTTGAAGAGGAACCGTGTCCGTCCGTTCTCGTTCGACAACGTGCACCGCTACCGACAACTTGATGTGTTGCGGCGATATATAATAGCATTGGTTCGCCCACGTTAGGCGCGGCCAGAACGGTTGTTGCCAATATGGCTTTTATCTCTTCTAGTCGGCCGTGGCGGCATCATCCCTCGAAGTGTTGGTGCGGCGGAGGAGGCGGTAAAGGGTAACGCCTTTTCTCCCAAGCGGGAAATAAAGCGGCTTAGAGCCGCTCGCATCGATCAATTTTGTATTTGTTTGAGGTCTTTTGGAATATCCAATTGTGACAGAGCTCGGATCTTGGCTGGGTTTGCTTCAATTCCTCTACCGGACACAATGAAGCCCAGGAGCTTTCCGGCTGGAACGCCGAAGACACATTTTTCCGAATTGGGCTTGATGTCATATTTTCGAAGATTGTCGAATGTGAGCCTCAAATCGTCTGCTATAGTCTCGACATGCTTGGATTTGACGACCACGTCATCTACATATGCTTCCACTGTTTTGCCGATCTGGTTTGCCAGACATGTCTGAATCATGCGCTGATATGTTGCACCGGCGTTTTTGAGCCCGAAGGGCATTGTGTTGAAGCAGAATGGGCTGTATGGAGTGATGAATGTTGTTGCAGCTTGGTCTGGTTCTGCCATCTTGATTTGGTGGTAGCCGGAGTACGCGTCGAGGAAGCACAATGAGTCGTGTCCTGCTGGAGCGTCGATAATTTGATCAATTCGAGGGAGGGGGAAGGGATCCTTTGGGCATGCCTTATTAAGGTCTTTGAAATCAACACATAGGCGCCAAGATTTGTCCTTCTTTGGTACCATCACCAGATTTTCTAACCAGTCCGGATGTTCTATATCTCTGATGAATCCGGCTTCCAGAAGTTTGGCTAGCTCCTCTCCCATGGCCTGTCTCTTGGGTTCGGAAAAGCGCCGAAGAGCATGTTTGACTGGCTTGAATCCTCTTAGGATATTTAGGCTGTGCTCGGCCAGCCGGCGTGGGATTCTGGCATGTCGAAGGGTGCCGAGCAAAAATGTCGATTTTCTCATAGAAATTCTCGTGGTCTGGCGTCTACATCGAGGGTTTAATTGTGCCCCAATGGAGGTCGTCTTTGCGAGGTCCGTTGGGTGGACTTGGAATTTGACTATTTCATCCGTTGGTTTAAAGAGGTGGACTTGGATCTTTTATCAAGTATCACATCGTCCCTGTTCACCGTGGGCGCATCGCAGATGAGTTCCTCGGCCGCTAGGGCTTTGGATAGTGCCTCGAGGGCTAGTGCGGCTGTCTTGTTTTGGTAGCGGAGTGCTATGTTCGGATCACTAGCGAGAGTGATGATTCCGTTAGGTCCGGGCATTTTAAGCTTCATGTACCCATAATGGGGTATAGCTTGAAAAATTGTGAATGCCTCTCGCCCCAATAAAGCATGATATCCGCTGCTGAGCAGGGCCACTTGAAATGTGACCTCCTCGGAGCTGTAATTGTTATTGGCGAACACTACGTCCAGTGTGATTTTTCCTGTGCAGCATGCTTCCCGGCTAGGGATTATTCCTCTAAAGGTTGTGCTGCTTCGCTCAATGCGGTTCCAGTTCCATTTTTTGGAGGGTTTCCTCGTAGATGAGGTTCAGTCCGCTGCCGCCATCCATGAGTACCTTTGTAAGGCGAAAGCCGTCCACTATTGGACTGAGAACCAATGCGGTTGGTGCTCTGGCTGTTCGGAATTTGGGTTCGTCACTGGCATTAAAGGTAATAGACGTGTCACTCCATGGATGTATTGTTGCTACTTGGTAGACTTCGGCAAGGTTGCGGAGTGTTCGTTTCCGCATGTTATTTGATGCGAAAGTCTCAAAGACTGTTAACACCGTACTGGTATTGCTAGGCTGGGATTCTGAAGCTAGAAGCTCTTCGCCACTTTTGGCCACCTGCCGTAGTATCCAACATGCTCGAAGGCTATGAGTTGGAGTGGCGCCCTCTGTGCTATGAATTTTGCAGGGTCCGTTTAGCCAACCCTCCGAAGACGGTTCCTACCCTTTAGGGGTTTTGTTTTTGATGTTTAATCCAGGTGCTTGGTGATGATGCACCCTTTTATTCCGGACTAGGGATGTATTCGGGGCCGAATTATCCCAAAACTGACTTTCGGTTTTCCAAGCACTCTCCATCGCACAGTACTTTTGAAGTCATCAAAGCGTGTAATTTCGCGACGACTTATGGCGTTTAGGATTCCTTTGTCCGTGCAATTATTGCAAAAAGTGAGATTGCGTCCTCCTCTCGGCAGTCCTTTATCCCTGTCCATAACCGGGAGGAATCGCCCGATAATGATGTCTTGTTTCAGTTGGCTCTTGCCGAATTCGAGATAGATCGCTAATGTTTGGGTGGGCAGGTGGAACTAGATCCGGAACCCCGTCCAATTTAAGACTCAGGGGCCGAGAAGTTTCCGAACTCGGAAGTTTGGATTTTTGAATGCTATCCAATGAGTCAACCGCCGCTGACTTTAAGTTCGTGGCTTGATCGACATCCGTCCCTCTGCGGGAATCCGGCATGGAGGGATCGGGAATCCGGACGTAGCTAGTCCTTAAGATAGAAGAAGAATCGCCGCATTGCACCTCTATCACAGCAACATGATGGGTAGCTTGGGGAGAGTTGATCTCTCTCAGATCGGTTTTAGGCCCGATCTGGTCGTAGTCTGTGGCGACTCCCAGGGCGGCGATGCGATCCAAGAGCTTGTTTACGGAGGAGAGCTTCATAGTCTATCACCGTTTAAGGCGAAAGTCATCGTCGGCGCGGCGGCCGAACTGGCGGTCATGAGAAAACCACCCAGCCGGAGAGTCTGGCCAGTGGCCAAGGCTCCTTTGGCGATAGTATCGTCTTTAAAGACGGGATGAGGCATCCTTCCCGACAGACGGCACAGAGGAACTCTCAATGAAAGCACCAATGTCGGTGTCAAACCGGCGGATCTCGGTAGGGGTCCCGAAGCTGTGCGTCTAGGCGGATGGTAACAGGAGACAAGGGACACGATGTTCTTACCTGAGTTCGGGCCCTCTCGATGGAGGTAATACCCTACCCCGCTTGATTAATATTGATGATATGGGTAGTACAAGAGTAGATCTACCACGAGACCAGAGAGGCTAAACCCTAGAAGCTAGCCTATGGTATGATTGTTGTTCGTCCTATGGACTAAAACCCTCTGGTTTATATAGACACTGGATAGGGTTAGGGTTACACAGAGTCGGTTACAATGGTAGGAGATCTACATATCCGTATAGCCAAGCTTGCCTTCCACGCCAAGGAAAGTCCCATCCGGACACGGGACGAAGTCTTAAATCTTGTATCTTCATAGTCCAGGAGTCCGACCAACGGTGATAGTTCAGCTATCCGGACACCCCCTAATCCGGGACTCCCTCACCTTCCTAGCACACACCGTACAGAGAGGCCATGGTGGAAGATACCGGATGCATCCGGTAGGCATGCCACCTGGTCCGGGGGCATGGGTGTTTCCGGTTGGGACCAAGAGGAGGGCACCCCTTAGAGCGCGGGATATAAATTTGATCCCATGCTACGCGAGGTTGTAGCCTCCCCACTTAGAGTTTTGCTTAACAGGTGCCGTGGGTGATTCCAGACACCGGTAAGTTAAGAAGGTGTGTGCGAGTTAGGCGTGTTTTCAATTAAAAGATCGTAAATGGAATTAGTCCCGATGGACTAAAGGAATCCGTTACTCGTGGGTAAAGAGTAGACCCTCTGCAGAGGTCAAACCTATTTGAATAGCCGTGGCCATGGGTAAGGGCTACAGTCTGGGATGGGTCAAGTGTCGGTCTTAGTGTCGGTCTTCGGAGGAGAAACTGTTAAACCGGAACCTGGATCATGACTTGTGACTTGTGAGGATTATGATTATTATTATTATTATGGACTAACCATTTTATATTATTTGGATTACCGAGTATCCCTAGGATGGTTCTACCTCCTGGATATTCACTGCGATTCCTTTATAAGCCCTTTATGTGGTGTCGCTCAGACGCCCGACTGTGGCATGCTTGTTATTTATTTACTTTATAAGCCCTTTATGTGGTGTCGCTCAGACACCCGACTGTGGCATGCTTGTTAATTATTTGCTTTATAAGCCCTTTATGTGGTGTCGCTCAGACGCCCGACTGTGGCATGCTTGTTATTTATTTACTTTATAAGCCCTTTATGTGGTGTCTCTCAGACGCCCGACTGTGGCATGCTTGTTAATTATTTGCTTTATAATCCCTTTATGTGGTGTCGCTCAGACGCCCGACTGTGGCATGCTTGTTAATTATTTGCTTTATAAGCCCTTTATTTACTATCCTTTCGAGGCGTCACTTTAGACACCCGATCGGTGCATTTTTATTACTACTCTGTTATTACATATTCATTGATGCATACAAATAACCTGCTTGCATGCATCAAGGATTTTATTTTTAGGACTGACGTTGTGATCATAGAATATTTCCAGAGCATGATTATCGGTTGTTATATTATACCCGTGTTCATAATGTTTGCGAGTACATTCAAAGTACTCACTGGCTTGTCCCTGGCTATTGTCTTGGCCAGATTTCTTGCATGGAGAGGAGCGATGCGATGGCAGCCCCATAACCTACGCAATGATGATAGTAGCCTCGCGAAGATAGGAGTTAACCTGGTCAGCTGTTCCTGTGGGAAATGGAGTCCCATAGACGCCGACGATCCACAAACCGCTTCCTCCATCAACCACTAGAAACCTTTTGTTGTACTCACAGGCCAGAATGGTCTTGTACTACATATTTTTGTGTTTTGCTTGGAATTTCTGTATCAAGTTGGTGCCTCATCAGCTAAAAGTAATCCTGGGGCTGGTGAGCACAAGGGCCATTTTCTAGAAATTAATATCCCAAAAAGCCGGTCCTGACAAGTGGTACGATAATCCTGTTTTGGAAGTCATGTTACTATACCATGACAAACATACGAACTATGAGGAAGCAATGATGAGTCCAGATTACGCGAAATGGCTTGAGGCCATGAAATATGAGATGAGATCCATGTATGAGAACAAAGTATGGACTTTGGTTGACTTGCCCGATGATCGGCAAGCCATAGAGAATAAATGGATCTTCAAGAAGAAGACGGACATTGATGGTAATGTTACTGTCTACAAAGCTCGACTTGTTGCGAAATGTTTTTGACAAGTTCAATGAGTTGACTACGATGAGACCTTCTCACCCGTAGTGATGCTTAAGTGTGTCCGAATCATGTTAGCAATTGCCGCATTTTATGATTATGAAATTTGGCAAATGGATGTCAAAACTGCATTCCTTAATGGATTTCTTAAAGAAGAGTTGTATATGATGCAACCAAAAGGTTTTGTCGATCCTAAATGTGCTAACAAAGTGTGCAAGCTCCAGCGATCCATTTATGGACTGGTGCAAGCCTCTTGGAGTTGGAATATACGCTTTGATAGTGTGATCGAAGATATGGTTTTATACAGGCTTTTGGAGAAGCCTGTATTTACAAGAAAGTGAGTGGGAGATCTATAGCATTTCTAATATTATATGTGGATGACATATTGTTGATTGGAAATGATATAGAATTTCTAGATAGCATAAAAGGATACTTGAATAAGAATTTTTCAATGAAAGACCTCAGTGAAGCTGCTTATATATTAGGCATCAAAATCTATAGAGATAGATCAAGACGCTTAATTGGACTTTCACAAAGCACATACCTTGACAAAGTTTTGAAGAAGTTCAAAATGGATCAGTCAAAGAAAGGGTTCTTGCCTGTGTTACAAGGTGTGAAGTTGAGTCAGACTCAATGCCCGACCACTGCAGAAGATAAAGAGAAAATGAAAGTCATTCCCTATGCTTCAGCCATAGGTTCTATCATGTATGCAATGTTGTATACCAGACCTGATGTGTGCCTTGCTATAAGTTTAGCAAGGAGGTACCAAAGTAATCCAGGAGTGGGATCACTGGACAGCGGTCAAGAACATCCTGAAGTACCTAAAAAGGACTAAGGATATGTTTCTCGTTTATGGAGGTGACAAAGAGCTCGTCGTAAACGGTTATGTCGATTCTAGCTTTCACACTGATCCGGATGACTCTAAGTCACAAACCAGATACATATTTGTATTGAATGGTGGAGCTATCAGTTGGTGCAGTTCCAAGCAGAGCATCGTGGCGGGATCTACGTGTGAAGCGGAGTACATAGCTGCTTCGGAAGCAGCAAATAAAGGAGTCTAGATTAAGGAGTTCATATAAGATCTAGGTGTAATACCTAGTGCGTCGGGTCCAATGAAAATCTTTTGTGACAATATTGGAGCAATTGCCTTAGCAAAGGAATTCAGATTTCACAAGAGAACTAAACACATCAAGAGACGCTTCAATTCCATCCGCGATCAAGTCAAGGAGGGAGACATAGAGATTTGCAAAATAAATACGGATCTGAATATTGCAGACTCGTTGACTAAGCCTCTTCCATGAGAAAAACATGATCAGCACCAAGACTCCATGGGTGTTAGAATCATTACAATGTAATCTAGATTATTGAATCTAGTGCAAGTGGGAGACTGAAGGAAATATGCCCTAGAGGCAATAATAAAGATGTTATTTATATTTCCTTATATCATGATAAATGTTTATTTTTCATGCTAGAATTGTATTAACCGGAAACTTGATACATGTGTGAATACATAGACAAACCAAGTGTCCCTAGTATGCCTCTACTTGACTAGCTCGTCAATTAAAGATGGTTGAGTTTCCTAACCATAGACATGTGTTGTCATTTGATGAACGGGATCACATCATTAGGAGAATGATGTGATGGACAAGACCCATCCGTTAGCTTAGCATAATGATCGTCAAGTTTTATTTCTATTGCTTTCTTCATGACTTATACATATTCCTTTGACTATGAGATTATGCAACTCCCAAATACCGGAGGAACACCTTGTGTGCTATCAAACGTCACAACATAACTGGGTGAAAATAAAGATGCTCTATAGGTGTCTTCGATGGTGTTTGTTGGATCGAGATTAGAATTTGTCACTCCGAGTATCGAAGAGGTATTTCTGGGCCCTCTCGGTAATGCATATCATGATGAGCCTTGCAAGCAATGTGACTAATGAGTTAGCTATGGGATGATGCATTACGAAACGAGTAAAGAGACTTGCCGGTAATGAGATTGAACTAGGTATGAAGATACCGACGATTGAATCTCGGGCAAGTAACATACCAATGACAAAGGGAATGACGTATGTTGTCATTGCGGTTTGACCAATAAAGATTGTTCAGAGTCCTGGATGAGATCATGGACATGATGAGGAGTCTCGAAATGGTCGAGAGGTAAATATTGATATATTGGACGATAGTATTCGGACATCGGAATGGTTTTGGAGTGTTTCAGATATTTATCGGAGTACCGAGGGGTTACCGGAACCCCCGGGGAAAGTAATGGGCCTGTATGGGCCATATGGGAGAGAGAGGGCAGCCCACAAGGGCTGGCGCACGCCCCCCCATGGGCAGTCCGAATTGGACAAGGGGAGGGGGAGCAGCCCGCCTTTCCTTCCCCCTCGCCCTCTCCTTCCCCCTTTCCCCCTCCATGAGGAGGAAGGGGTTTCCCTTCCACTTGGCATGCCCCCTAGGCCTCCTCCCCACTCCTCCTGTATATACGGGGGCAGGGGCACCCCAAAGCACATCGATTGTTCTCTTAGACGTGTGCGGTGCCCCCCTCCATAGTTTACTCCTCCGGTCATATTGTCGTAGTCCTTAGGCGAAGCCCTGCGCGGATTGCATCACCATCACCATCGTGCTGATGAAACTCTCCCTCGACACTTTGCTGGATCAAGAGTTCGAGGGACGTCATCGAGCTGAACGTGTGCAGAACTCGGAGGTGCCGTACGTTCGGTGCTTGATCGGTTGGATCACGAAGACGTTCGACTACATCAACCGCGTTAAGCTAGCGCTTCCGCTTTCGGTCTATGAGGGTACGTAGACACACTCTCCCCCTCTCATTGCTATGCATCTCCTAGATAGATCTTGCATGATCGTAGGAAATTTTTGAAATTGCATGCTACATTCCCCAACACCAATAGCAGTTTCGCCTTCGCTGCTCGCGCAATAAGGTTGCAGCGTACGTACCGCGCGTACATAATTACGCACTTAAAATAACTTGGGCAGCACCAAAGGCACACTATGGAAAAAGGTCCATAGTATGGCTTGACCCTATTCAGACCTCAAATTTTTTTCTCACTGTAGGTTCGTTAAGAAACCTACCCAATCCACGGTCGTACGGGGATCCTTTTCCAGGTCACTCCCTCCAGCTGACGACCATTATACTCCTCCTCTATAAGGATGTCTTACCAAGGAGAAACGACGCAGACCTGCAGCAGGGCATCATTGGATCTTCAAACCACTCCTTTTAGGCCATGTATAAACATTTCCCTTGTGTAAATTTTTGGCATGTAAAATGGCCTCGATATTCATAGCATTATCTGTAATAACACGTCTCGACGTATTAATCAGGGTATAAAGGAAATAGTTGGTCACCACTGAGGGAGTCCTGGATTAGGGGGTCCTCGGGCGTCCGGACTATGGTACGTGGGCCGAACTGATGGGCTGTGAAGATACAAGACCAAAGACTATCTCCCGTGTCGGAATGGGAGTCTCCTTGGCGTGGAAGGCAAGCTTGGCATCCTGATATGAAGATTCCTTTCTCTATAACCGACTTTGTATAACCCTAGTCCCCTCTGGTGTCTATATAAACCGGAGGGCTTAGTCCACAGGGACAAGAATCATACTCATAGTCATACATGCTAGACTTCTGGGGTTTTAGCCATTATGAACTTGAGGTAGAACAACTCTTGTAAAACTCATATTCATCAAGATCAATCAAGCAGGAAGTAGGGTATTACCTCCATAGAGAGGGCCTGAACCTGGGTAAACATCGTGTTCCCTTTCTCCTGTTACCATCGACCTTAGACGCATAGTTCGGGACCCCCTACCCGAGATCCCCCGGTTTTGACACCGACATTGGTGCTTTCATTGAGAGTTCCGCTGTGTCGTTGCCAAGAGGTTCGATGGCCCTGTCAATCATCTACAACAATGTTGTCCAGGGAGAAACCTTCCTCCCCGGACAGATCTTCATGTTCGGCGGCTTCGCACTGCGGGCCAACTCGCTTGGCCATCTAGAGCAGGTCAATAGCTATGCCCCTAGCAGTGAGGTCAGATTTGGAAACTTGAATTACGTCGCGGATATCCGCGGAGACTTGATCTTTGATGGATTCGAGACCACGGCAGCCGCTCCCTGTCGCCACGATGAACATGACTTAAATCTGTCATCGGACCATGCCCAGGGGTTAGTGCCTGTAACTGCTCTGGCCCTAGATCCGGAGCAGATCGCGCCATCCGAGGATGGGAGGCTCAACCCCACCACGGAAGCCGCAGACTTAGCGGCGTCAGGCCGCACACCGACCCAACCTCGAGTGGGATCCATGTCACCGGAACCTCAGACTCATTCCCGGCTAGAGGTTCCGAACCATGTGCGTCCGCGCACGTCGAGCTTGATCAGACATCGATCATCGAATTCAGCTCCGCGGACATTTTCCGGCACTTGCCTTTAGGCAACGTGCTAAACTCATTAAAAACACTCTTCTTAGTGGGGGACTCGTAGCCGAATTATATCCGGTTCGAACCGGAGGCTAATGATGGAGAATTTCGTTTCCCACCCACTGCCCACTTCATAGCCACTGTCGAGGACCTAACCAACATGCTCGATTACGGCTCCGAAGACATCGACGGTATGGACGACGATGCCGGAGAAGAAGAGGCCCAGAACCTGCCGTTTATCGGACGCTGGACGACCACTTCCTCGTATGACGTATACATGGTGGATACACCAAAAGAGAATAGCGCGGATGACAAGGAAGATCCAGTTGAGGATAAACCTCCTGAGATACAACCAAAGCGCCGGCGTCAGCGGCTCCGCTCTAAATCATGCCACAGCAAAGATAGCAACACCGGCACAGGAGAAGATAACACTCCAGACAGTGCCAAAGACAATGAAGACCCCGTTGAGGCAACTTCCGAACAAGATGAATGGTAAGACGGGCAAGTTAGCCCTGATGAACAGGCCACACACGAAGACTCAGAGGACAGTAATTATCTTCCGCTCTCCAAGGATGAGGTGAGCCTCGGCACCGAGGATTTTATTGTGCCGGAGGAACCTCTCGAGCAGGAGCACTTTAAGCGCCGGCTAATAGCCATTGCAAGGAGCCTGAAAAAGAAGCAGCAACAGCTTCAAGCTGATCAAGATCTGCTCAACGATAGATGAACTGATGTCCTGGCAGCCAAGGAATATGGCCTTAAACGCCCAGCCAAAAGTTACCCTAAGTGCAAATTGCTACCTCGGTCCGATGAGGAGGTGCTAGAGCCCGTACCATCATCACGCAATGCGGCCGACCGACCACCAGGTGGTCAGGACAAAGCGGCAATTCAAGCCGAACACCAGCCCGCCCCACATCACTGTAAAGGCAGAGACAAAACATCTCGGGGACATACATATGACCTGCGGTAGGACTTGGATAGTAGAGCAGGTCAGAACAGATCGATCTATGGATCACGGGGACGTGCCCCGTCACGCGATAACGACTATCTAGCCGGACGCAATAATCATACTCATGCCCGGCCCGAGAACCGCAGACGGACTCCATCCGAGCTACGTCGTGGCGTGGCCCGATATAGAGGCGCCGCACACCCCCTTTGCTTCACTCACGAGGTAATGGAGCACAAATTCCCAGAAGGGTTTAAACTCGTAAACATCGAATCATACGATGGGACAACAGACCCCGCGGTATGGATTGAAGATTTTATTCTTCACATTCATATGGCCCGCGGCGATGATCTCCATGCCATCAAATACCTCCCACTAAAACTCAAAGGACCAGCCCGGCACTAGTTGAACAGTCTACCTGAAAACTCCATCAACAGCTGGGAGGACTTGGAAGAGGCCTTCCTTGACAACTTCCAAGGTACATATGTTCGACCTCCGGATGCCGATGACTTAAATCACATAATTCAACAGCCCGGAGAGTCAGCCAAGAAACTCTGGACTATGTTCTTAACTAAAAAGAACCAGATCGTCCACTGTCCGGTTGCCGAAGCCTTGGCAGCCTTTAAACACAACATCCAGGATGAATGGCTCACCCGACACCTTGGCCAAGAGAAGCCGAAGTTTATGGCAGCCCTTACGGCACTTATGACCCGCTTTTGCGCGGGTGAAGATAGCTGGCTAGCCCGTAGCAACAACAAGCAAACCTGGCACTGTGGAAGCCAGAAATAGCAACGGCAAGCCCCGGCGCAACAGACACAATCGTTGAAACAACGGTGATAATACCGACGACACGGCGGTCAACACCGGATTCAGCGGCTCCAAGTCCGACCAGCGGAAGAAGGCGTTCAAAAGGAACGATTCGGGCCCATCCAGCTTGGACCGCATACTCGATCGCCCATGCCAGATACACGGCACCCCCGACAAACCAGCCAATCACACCAACACAGACTATTGGGTTTTCAAACAGGCTGGCATGTTAAATGCCGAGAACAAGGAAAAGAGGTCACAAAATGAGGACGATGACGAGGAGCCCCGTCCACCGAACACAGGGGGACAGAAGAAGTCCCCCCCCCCCCAAGTTAAAATGGTGAACATGATATATGCTACCCACATCCCCAAGAGGGAACGCAAGCGCGCGCTGAGGGACGTCTATGCGATGGAGTCGCCCCAAAGATGAAGCATGGTCTTCATGTTCGATCACTTTTGATCGCAGGGACCATCTGACCAGTATTCGTCATGGCGGTTCAGCCGCACTGGTCCTCAACCCAATCATTGATGGATTCCACCTCACGCGAGTCCTCATGGACGGTGGTAGCAGCCTGAACCTGCTCTATCAGGATACAGCGCGCAAAATGGGCATTAATCCCTCAAGAATTAAGCCCACAAAGACTACCTTTAAAGGAGTCATACCAGGTGTAGAGGCTCGCTGTATGGGCTCAATCACCCTAGAGGTTGCCTTCGGATCCCCGGACAACTTCCAAAGCGAAGAGCTGATCGTCGATATCGTCCCCTTTTGCAGCGGCTATCACGCACTGCTCGGACGAACCGCATTTGCACGCTTCAACGTGATGCCACACTACGCTTATCTTAAGCTCAAGATGCCCAGACCACGCGGCGTCATAACAGTCAATGGAAACACGGAATGCTCCCTCCGTACCGAAGAGCACACCGCTGCGTTAGCAGCAGAAGTACATAGCGGCCTTCTCAAGCAGAACCTTAATTCGACGGCCGAGCTCCCGGACACGGTCAAACGAGTCCGGACTACTCTGCAGCAGGACAGCCCAGCTGGTCAAGAGCTCGATTAGCAATTTGGCCTCCGTCCCTGATGAGGACATCTCTTCTATTGTTACACCCGCCGCGACTCCTACATCAGTTATTCCACATGGTCCTATTACTAGAGCGCGAGCGAGACAAATAAATGGCCAGGTACTATCGCTCCTTTGTACATATGATTTATCTAACGAGAATATGATGTTACACTCATGTTCTGATTTAATTGTACTCAGAACAAAGGGATCAAACAATAAATTGAAGGGGAGCCTTTAAACCAAATGGAGCAACACTCTTTGCATGCATGCTCTCAACCGTCCTTTCATGCATGCACACACCGCACCATCCATCCCATCCATCGTGCATGCCATGGTACAGGAAGCAGACGCCACAAGACCCAAGCCAATTAATTTTTGTTGCATGGACCAAGAGACACCACGTTTTGGGCCATGGTGGGCCAACACGATTTGACTACTTCCTACGTGCAACACTCGGTCGCCGTACGGACCGGTGTCCCATGGATCAGCCCTAGGCGGCATCTTCTTTAATAAATAGGTAGGTTAAGTTAGGGTTTAGACTGGGGTTTTATTGTATTGTCTAGCCATCGCTACAATTCGCATCTACGAGACGTGTGGGACTACCGCCTTGTCAGATCCACAGTGGAACCCTAACTTTTCATCTAGTTCGTGTGCTCAGTTTATTATCCGTAATTTCAGTTGCAATTCACCTTTGTTCTTGCCGGTTCTTCGGTTGCTTGCAGGAGCTCGAACCTCATTGTTCAGGTTGATCATGCCTACGGCAAGGTCAATAACCATCAGAGATTGGTTTAGCGATTGTCGAGGCATATCATCGGGTACGGTATAGCTGGATCGTCAAGGTCAAAATCCACCAAATCGATAATTATCCCCACTCTCATCGAAAGATCGGGCTGCCGTCACATCAAGTGGTATCAGTTTTCAGGTTCATCGGTGAGAGATTTAAAGTTTTCGTAGTTTAGTTTATTTTTCTGACCTATAAACCCACCAAAAAGCCAAAAAAATTAGATAAGATCATCCTTTACACCTATCTTTTTAGCCTTTAGCAACTTTTGCATCTAGTACTTGCGTAGTTGAATTTTTGGTTGCATCCATCCTACAAATAGTGCTGGTTTAGATTTGTATGAGAAAAAATTGTCTACTAGATCAAACCTTTTTTTCTACCATAGTTTCCGCCGCAAGCTCGTCCATAATCTGGGAAAAAACTATCAGAATTGCATCGGATTCTATTAGATTTGCCGATTCCCAGTATCCTTTGTTTTGCATGCATTCGGCGTTCCATCGGTTACGTCGTTCTTTGTCGACGACAGCGTCACGGCAGCCATCGTTACATCGGACATCGAGTTCCTTTGGTATACATCCTCAGCCTTGATTTCTTGTTCGCCATAGTGCTCCACTTTATAGCCACGTAGGTTTGCTTTGTATAGGCAGCATCATCATAATTAAATAAAGCATGCAGCATCATCTCACGGGTTGTCTCTTGCTTTCTCTGTTTGCTAAGTTCCACGAACAGCCCTTCATACCTGTTTGGTCTCATATTTGTGTCCGTGACTTCTACTAGCGGCCGGCCTGAAAGTAAAAAAAGAAAAAGAAAGAAAAAAAGAAAGAGAAAATTGAGAAAAAAAGAAAAAAAATATTGCTGCAAAGTTTTGGCCGGTTAGCATCTCTTGAACAATCTCTTTTGCTGTTTAGCCTGCTCTGTTCATATACGTGATACTTGTTGGACATTTTTTTGTCTGCTCTTGGTTGCCATACACTACGTTCATACCTCACTTAGATCCAGCTATTTAGAGCTCTCAAATTTTCATCGGTTTCCCCTACTTTGATTGATGTCTGGGCTTAGCTTTTTCTCTCTTGCTAGTCCGCCAAAGACACTAGTTAGGAGTTTGAGCAATTATTCAACTTGCATTACTTTTTGCTTAGTTGTGCCACATATTGTGAGTTGAGGAAACCTTCACCAAGCTCCACTTTCTATATTGCACCTTGTTCGGTCACTTGGTAATCGTTATATCAATCTTTTGATCACTTTTGACATCGCCAACGGCCGACAACCACTGCAACACGGTAAGAACTGGTAAGAGCTTGGTAATTGCTTGAGAGTTGAGAGAACTTTTCCACCGCCTCACTTTGTAGTTACTGTAGGAGCCATATACTTGTGATTTTTTCTTGTTCCGTCCTAACCATGGCGGTGTGAAGACAACATGAAAGCCACGGTGGCGCGCGTTGAGGAGGATGTGCATGCATACACCGAGCGGTTCACATCGTTCGAGGGCGCACTTGATAAGCGTCTCAAGTCGATCGAGGATAGCAATGAGACGTTCACTCAAACACTTGCATCTATTATGAAACGTCTTGATGCCCAGGATGCCCGTCTGGGTGCTGCCTCCACTTCCGCTCCGCGTCTTCTAGCCACCAACACAGGTCTACAACGAGCTCGTCGGGTACCCCCAGGGGACCCGAGGCACCCTCTTTCATACACCGATGCCGTCGACCAGCCCCGTCCTCGCAACGCCAACTCGATAGCCGGCAACATCTAAGATGACAACTATGATGGTGATTCCAAGGATCCTGATGCAGTTAGGGATAACACTGATCGTGATCATAAATGCGCCTCGCAATAATCAACAAGGTATGGGATGACACCAGGCGTCCTCAGTGCACGTGGCCATGGCGACTCTTTGGGTAAAATTAAATTTTCATGCCTTATTTTGATGGGAAATATGATCCGGATGTTTATCTTGGTAGGAATTACTAGTTGATCAAAATTTGCTTGCCATGATTTTCCGATGATAAAAGAGTTAGGGCTGCAACTAGTGAGTTTAGTGATTTTATACATTTGGTGGAGAGAACATTGTCGTAAACATCCTAATAATATTCCTGCCACTTGGGAAGCTTTGAAATTAGTATTGCGTCACCGTTTTGTTCCTGGATATTATGAGCGTGACTTGCTAAATAAACTGGCAACGCTTGAACCAAGGATCTAAATTGTGGAAGACTATTATCAAGAATTGCAAATGGGCATGTTACGTTGTGGTTTAGTTGAGACCGAGTAAGCCTCTATGGCTGGGTTCTTGGGTGGATTGAATAGAGAAATTTATGACATACTTGCTTATAAGGATTATCATTCAATGACCCTTTTATTCCATCTTGCTATACATGCTGAACATGAAGTGCAGGGTCGTTCGAGAATGCGTCCTAATTTTTTTGCAGGTCGTACTTCCACATGGGCGCCGCACACCCCTGCTGCCCCGTCCACTCGCACCTCTACAACAGCACATGTAACCTCTCGACTGGGGCCTTCTTCATCAACTTCAGCATCACACACTTCAGCACCACTGAAAAGTACTACACAAATTCCAACAAAAGTTAAATGCGTCATTATACGCTTCCTCCAAAAGAACAAAGGATATCCAATGCCACACTTGCAAGGGATTTGGCCATGTCATGAAGGAGTGTCCTAATAAGCGTGTATTGATCATTCATGAAGACGGCGAGTACGACTGTCGGTGCGAGGACGACACCTATGGGATCACAAGAATCCCTACTACGGTTGCGGGGCGCGGGATCGTGAGAAGAGCGGATCAAACAGATAGCACACGGTTTCTTTATCGAGGTTAAGGCGCGAGGATGCGTAAAACCTACTCCTGCTTTGGTGGTTTGTTTATCTCGTGTTCTTGAACTAGCTATGGGGCGTGAGGAGCTCCAAAAGCGAATCCTCCTCCTGGACGCCATGGGCCTCCTTTATAGGGAAAGGGGTTGCCACAGTGGCACAGGGAGGTGGAAGGGCACTGATGATGCAGTCTATCCTCGCATTACATGACAAGGCGCCTTAAATCGCCTTGCTTAGGTGTCCTAGCTTTATCGGGACGGGGAGATCCCTGTCTCGTCTGCCGCCGCCTCCCTTTCAGGTCGACACGCCGCCAGCCAGCGGTGCCATGGTGCCATGTAGGCAGAGCAGCACCGAGGTGGCGCAGATGGTGGGTCTCCACGAAGATCCGCTTGCCACGCAGGTGCCCTGCCTAACTGGTTGGGTCGGCAGCTGCATGCGTAACGGTGGTGGAGATTTGAATGGCATGGGCTCGACGGTGGCCCTACGCAAGTGTCTTGGCGAGGGCCTCGCCAGAGTCCTCGGCAAGGGCCTTGCCGGGGCCCCGGCAAGGGCCTTTCCATGGCGCCTGCAGTCATCCCCAGCAAGGCTCTTGCCGGGGGCCTTGTGGTCCTCCGTGGCTGGGATCCCGCCAAGGGTCGCCATCTTCTATAGTGTGTATCGATCTTGAATGTCTCACTAGATTTGCATGCCACTACGGGATGTCTCGAATCCTTGCCCCATGGGGGCGGTGGACTCAAGGGTGATTCGCTCCATAGGTGTGGGACGAGCTGCCCCGCAAGGGTCTTGCTGGTTTGCCTTAACCGCCTCCCGGCAAGGATCTTGCCTGGGAGTCCGCTTATTCCCTCTTTGCTCTTTTGTGGTCTTGGTCTTGGCGCCCGTTTTGTTCCTTCGAGCCCGGCCTTACCTTGGCTCACCTCCCTTGCCTTGCTCAAGGCGGTGGTGCTGCGGCTCGGACTGCCCGTGCCACAGTTATAGGGGTACAAAAGTGTACCCCTCTCTTTGTACACCGACAGAGCCTCTGCCTGGGCCACACGTAAAGCGCAATCGCGTCATTGGGCTAGGCCCAAAAACGGTGCGCGGGCAGGTGGGGTGGTTTTTACCGCGGTAAATCTCTTCGCGCCCTGCACTTCCCATGTCTCCCGTGCGTGGCTCAGCGTGGGGAGGCGTGCGTGACGTGGGTAGCATGCGTGGGGCTGAGCTCTGCGCGCATGCGTCACGTTGTAGTAAAGGGGGCGGTTCGCGCCTTCCCCATAAACGGAGGGAGGCGTGGAGGCGCGGCCCATTTACTGAATGGGGCCAAGGCGCGGTCTTCAAGGCATACACTCCTAACGATCATGGGGTGGGGAGAGGTCGCCTCACCCGTCGCCTTGGTCCCGCATGCCTGCCACGTGGTTCTCATGCGCTTGGGGTGGCGAATGGCGAGGCGGAAACGCAAGCCGTCATGGGTGGGGCAGCGGGTTGGTCGAGTTCCTGCGCCTTCAGCGCCTCGATTGGCTGGCCGGGCGGCGATCCCCACCCGTTCCTTTATAAAGAGCGGGGGGGGGATGGCGTCCCGCATTCTTCCATCTTCTTCTTCCTTCAGCTTCTGCTCCCCCCTGCATTCGCCATGGAGAGAGGGAATTCCGGCCCTTCAACGGTGGCGGCGAGGGTCACCGCTCGACAACGCATCCTCCTTCTCCTGCACCTCCACGGTGGCGAGCCAGCCATGAGGAAGGGGAGGCGGGCAGGCGCTCGGGGAAGAGGAGGTCGGGCGGCGCCACGGCCTCGCCTCCGTCTGTAGTTCCTCCCCATGGAGGGCCATGTTGGGGATGATCCTTGCGAGTTCTTCGTCAGCTGCGGCTGCCGCCTCGCTGTCGCTTTTCGTCTCCCGACTCCATTCGGCGAGCGAGATGGATCTGATCCGCCGAGTCATTGCGGCTGCACATGAGGGGCTGTTGGATCAGCGGTACGTGAGTTCGCGTCGACTTCCCAGCCCCTCACGTGATGTATCTTTGTCGAGGATGGAAGACGTTCGCTCATATCCACCGCTTGACGGCGGGGCTCACTCTCCATTTCAAGCTGATGGAGGGAGGCCTCCTCTCCGTCAAGGTCTTCGGGTGCTTCGGGACTCGGGCAAGGTGCTGTGTGGAGAGCTTTTCTGATAGCGAAGACTCCTCCTCGAGCAGGAGTGGCGAGGAGGACAGCGGCATCGACGATGAGGGTAGCAGGCGGCAGGATGACGGGTCCGACTAGGTGTCGGTGTCAAAACCGGCGGATCTCGGGTAGGGGGTCCCGAATCACGTGCGTCTAGGCGGATGGTAATAGGAGACAAGGGACACGATGTTTTTACCTGTGTTCGGGCCCTCTCGATGGAGGTAATACCCTACCCCGCTTCATTAATATTGATGATATGGGTAGTAAAGAGTAGATCTACCACGAGATCGTAGAGGCTAAACCCTAGAAGCTAGCCTATGGTATGATTGTTGTTAGTCCTATGGACTAAAACCCTTCGGTTTATATAGAGACCAAATAAGGTTAGGGTTACACAGAGTCGGTTACAATGGTAGAAATCTACATATCCGTGATCGCCAAGCTTGCCTTCCACGCCAAGGAAAGTCCTATCCGGACACGGGACGAAGTCTTCAATCTTGTATCTTCATAGTCCAGAGTCCGGCCAAAGATGATAGTTCGCTATCCGGACACCCCTAGTCCAGACTCCTCAATAGCCCCTGAACCAGGCTTCAATGACGACGAGTCCGCGCGCATATTGTCTTGACATTGCAAGGCGGGTTCCTCCTCGAATACTTCATAGAAGGTTTTGAACACAAGGATAGTGCCGGCTCGCAAAACAAGTTCCACATACCACCGTAGAGAGAATAATTTTTTGCATGAGATCTGCCGACGTATTCAACGGCGTGACATCACAGCATGGCCAGGCCTTTATTCGAATCGTTTTTTACTGTCCCACCTCAGCGTGTTTAGCGAGGCGGTTTCCTTGGCACGTCTTATCAAAGCGTAGATCATGCCCCCTTATTCCGGGATTCTCATCAATACGGGTGGGTAACCCAACGTGCCTGTTGCGCACGCCTCCTCTATCGGCGAGTCCCAATCGACCACGGGAGGGCTCTTGGTAT
This sequence comes from Aegilops longissima, assembly GCA_021605205.1. Taxonomy (NCBI): domain Eukaryota; kingdom Viridiplantae; phylum Streptophyta; class Magnoliopsida; order Poales; family Poaceae; genus Aegilops; species Aegilops longissima. The sequence goes on from CM038680.1 coordinate 325,559,056, forward strand.
TCAACCTCTTTATAATGAGACCAAGTCCCTCTTCTTTTTCCACCCTCCATCGAATTAGCCTCGGCGCTTGAGTTCTAACATCCAAAGCTTCAGATTTAGGCGCTCGGACCTCGACGATGTCCGCCCGACCAGCTCGGCCGATGGATGTCTTCTTCCGTCATAGAAGAAGATGTGCTAAAAGCTGCGAGACGCCAGGTATCTAACCGCGAGATTTCACATAGGCTGCCTGCTCGGGCAGGTCATTCCCACTCCCGAGCCCGGGCGAGAGCGTGGTGTTCGTGTCTCACTTCCTTCGGGTTTAGGCTTCCCCGGATCCCTTTAAAGTCTGGGGCTCATGTTTTATTATGGGCTGGATTTCCATGACTTGAATCAGAGTCCATCCTCCATATCTCGTCATTCATTGTCGTATGAAGCCTTCCTCCATATTACCCTCACTTTGGATTGTGGCTCAAGACCTTCAAGGTGGAGCCAAGATGATCGAGGGGCAACAAGCAGAAAAGTGAGGCGGTCATAAGCAAGTGTGCTTGATGCTCCGGGCCCGAGGGCTCTTTTCAAGAGGAGCTTGGTTTGTAGGCAACGGAGTGGTTTATATCACCGCCCTGAGGGCACCAAATGGTGGCGCCACCCCTTCCGCTCAGGTCCACCACAACGGCTGGCATCATGGGTCAACGGGGGCTCGACTGGTGCCGCCCAAGGACGCTCTCTATTGCAGAGGCCGATTCGAGACCTCCAAGAAAGAGAGATCAATCTGGTCGTGGCGGGCGCGAGTTATGCTGATTCGGGCCTATACGCCTCAAAATGTCGCCTCCATCTCGTGCATGGGAGTTTAATCTGGAGGGACCACGAGCTCTCCAACATTTTATGGGCGCGACGCCGAGGAGATGTACAAACTGTTCTTGGATCACAAGAGAAGTGTCGGACTTGACCGAGGACGCAGGTCTAAGCTGCAATCACCCAGATACTCTAGTAAGTAACCCCAGAACTGGACAGGTTGTTCATTCATTTATCATATATATGCCCATTAAGGGAGCCGTTTCTTGAACGAGTGGATAGCCAAGGCAAAGTTGATAAGGTGTCCGCCCCTCCAGAGACCACGCCTGGATCCCATGCTTGACCAAGATGTTGAAGGCCGCGCCTTTTAAAGAAGGCGAAGGGGGAGCAGAAGCAAATGCCTCCAAGGAGGCTTTCAAGGAAGAGGGATCAGTGGATCCTCCTCCAAGGGGAGAAGAGGACCGTTTCCCAAGACCCGGAAGCCAAGGCCTCAAAACGGGGAAAGAAGTCTTCATCAGGAAGTCCGACGCTGGGAAGTACCCCAGCCGCACTATTTCCCCAAGGGGATCAGCCCTCCAGCGAGCCATAAGTAAAAAGAAGGGGTCCTGTGAATAAAGAACATCCCAGTATTTATTTCTCAAGATAACCAAATTGTACCTTGTAGTTCGGATCTCAGCCCTTCTCAAAGACAAGATTCGTCTTCGGGGATTCGTCCGAGATGATAGAGAGCGTAACGCCCACCTATCGCGCTTGCCGGCGAGGCGGGCGACCTCAAGTGTCGCCGCAGAGTTTTCCAGTCCGGCGGGGCGAACGGTCCGACGCCAACCGGGCGTGCGGTCGAGGAGTTGAAGGACCTGCTCTTCGAAGCAGCGATATCTCAGAAGATCACCGTGCGCTAATGGCTACGGTAATTGAAAGAATTGCATCTGCTGAGAGCGGATTGCATGAAGCCGCCAGAAGTTTACTGAAGGGGTTTGAGGTACGAAAAAAATGATGTACCTTCTGACAGTTATGCGTATATAATGCGCCCTGTATAGATAGTAGCCCCTGAGACTCGGTATGCTGTCACAACTGACAACGTGCCGAGGATCATAATCTAAGTACTAACATGTCGCCGTTCCTATGTAGGTGGCGGGCGTCCGGTGGCTAGCGGACTGATGAATTTGCCAACTAAAGCGGCAACTTGACAAAGCGGATCACGGACATCGCGCTGGTCAATAAGCGGTTTAATGAGTCACAAGGTATCGACTTCTCCGCGGACACCTAGTAAGGGAGCTTGACGCCCATGCCTTACTACTTGTATGCTTTGATCACGAGCCGGTGCGCGCTCTTGCCAGGAAGAGGCTCTGCTTGGCGGAACTTGCCCGAGCTAAAGAGCAAGCCGAAAGAGTAATGCGGCGCTTTAAAAGGCGGCGAAAGAGCGAAAGCCGGGCTGCTCTTGCCCGAAGCTAAAGAGGAAATGGCCAATTTGGCCTGAGACTGAAGAATACTACCAACCCGCTGCGAGGTTCTTGAAAAAGAACATCAAAGCGGAACAAGAAGGACTGAAAAAGGCCACCGCCGAATCCAAGGATGCCGTTCCGCTATGAGAGCTGCCAAGGAGGAGCTGAGTCGGGCCGGGATATTGCGGCTGGAAAACCATTTCTCTGCGGAGGAAATATCTGGATCGAAGTATGCTCAGTTGGACAAGCTGTGGAGTTGGAGGATGCTTATCTGGACTTAGCGGCGCTGCGAACCTTGATTGAGCACTTCCGAGGCGGAAGGGCACGAAGGGAAGAGCTATTTTGTGCAATTCCATAGTCGGGCGTCCCTTCCATTGACCCGATCGGTTGCCGAATGGGCCAAGCTGAATCGATTATCCGGACTTGCCATGAAGCATGTCATGACTCATTTGTGGCGAGCGGACCCAACGAAGAGTTATTTTGGCTTAGTGAGCAGTTCCTTGGTGCGGTACAGGCGTGTCGGCGCAATGAAGCGGTCGGCATGTATTGAGGCGTGGATGGCTCTTGCCCGTGTCAAGGCATCTTGGGCTGAGATGAAGGCCACCGATATTGCATCCCTAGATTGGACGGCAGCCAGAAGTACCGGTCGGCGCTATTTTGAGGAAGTTCTTCCGGTGCTCGTTTAATAGAGACTTCGATGCTCGAAGGATGTTATGTTTGAATGACATGTATAATTTTATGAAACAACGTTTCAATTTAATGTAAACTTTTTATACTTGTGCCTTCAAGTAGCAAACTACCTCTGTGCGGCCGTTGATGTATATATGTATATAACTTTGAAAGATGGCAGTCTTGACTTCAGCCCCCACGCACATAGTGTGGGGTGTTTACAAAAAAGTCGCGCTTTCACATAATCAACGTCTTGGTCCTATAAAGGAGGTGGTAGCGTAGCAAACTAGGCAACCGGACTATAATGCTTTATCACTTTCACTTAGCCATAGGAGTTCAATGGTGGGGCTACTATATAGCCCACAGGGGCACCGCTGCTCTCTCCGAATTCGAAGTGCGTATGCTGACGAAGCGGTCCTTCGTTAATGCGGAGAATTCTAAACATTCGGTGAGTCATCAGTGGTTGACCGGTCTCTCGCTATATCATGACAGTCAGTTTGGCTTTCTCTCTGAGGTGCTTGCTTGCCGAGGCAAGGAACAATCGCGATGTAGTTCTCCACAGTGCCGCGTTAGCCGATAGAAGCGGGCGTAAGGCAACAAAACACGGGGCGGGCAAACCCAACATTTGACCAAAGACATGATTGGAGCTGATGCATATAAGGCCTAACTCGAGGCGCCGAACACTCCCTAAGGTATTCGGTCTTTTATAAAGCGGGCGAACAATGCCCTTGGTAACAAGCCCCGTGTCCAGTGCGTGCAAAATTTCGGCGGCCGATGCCAAAGCGCCAGCCTCCTCCTTGGTTAAAATAAGAGACCGGGGATGAGTAATAACAAGAGACAGTGAAAAGGTTTACGCGGGGTCTTAATCTGAAAGAATCCTTACAGCGGGTCCCTGCTTTGCGCCTCTGCTTTGTGTCTCCGTTGTGCCGTATCCTGAAGCGGGTATAGCACAGCGTTCATCTCGTAAAGAGAGGAACTTAGTTTGAAAAAGATCTTGCTAAAATGTAATAAAATAGAGTATGATTCAAAATGAGTAAAATTGAGCTTTATTGTCTCTTGTTGTACATGCGTGGAGCCCCTTGTAAAGAAGTGCAGCGGCTAGTAAACATCATTTTTATTTATGCGGACTCGCCTAAGCGTGTCCAAGTGCTGAACGACACTGCTTTAGGCGCTTTTGGCCAGCAAGGCCGTATTAGTGTGAGGCTGTTAAGGCGGTCTCACATTCTTCCTTGAGGACAGCGCAGCTTCCTTTAATGAAATGATGCCTCGTGGACGGGCATTTTAAGTTTAAGAGATGCATAATGCGGTATAGCGGTAAAGCGGTAGCTTGGCGTCGGTAGTGCTTGATGGCTACTTTTAAATGGGGCGATGTGGAAGACCAACTTTTCCCGGCGGAAGTTGTCGGGTGAGCGAACATAACTTCTAATAGTAGGGAGCCCGTACAATGGGCATATGTGCTCAGCATTATTCCTTGGAAGGAAGTGTTGCTATGGCTAATCCTGTTTGGGTTTATCCCCATGTTGCGGATTGTGTCCTGACATAGCAGGTTTAAATCACTGCCGCTGTCCATTAGGACTTGCATAAATTGAAGACCGTCAATTATAGGTTCTAGTATCAAGGCAGTCCATCCTGCGTTCGGATACTTTCGAGTAGTCTGATGGTGAAGGTAATTGGTTTTGACAACCGGTGTTGGGACTCCGCTGGGGTAGATTGTGCGGTAGCGTAATTCAATGGGTGCCACTCTGTTTTCCCCTTTTGTTACTTGAAGTAAGTTTACTGTTTTGACCTCTTGTGGGAAATTCTTTTGTTTTCGGGGCTCTGCTTGTGGTGCTCGTCATCATCCTCACTTGGTGTGTCGAGCCCCTTGTGTTCGGCGTTGAGTCTGTGGGACTTCTTGAAGACAACAATCTCTGTGGGTATGGTTTGCGGGCTTCTGGAGAATTGTGGATTTGGAATATCTTGTCCAAGATTTTGTTTAAGTTGGATAGCTCATCTCTATTGTCCTTAAGGGGCAATTTTTTATTGTTATCGCCTTGAGCTTTTGAATCCGGCGTTGATTTGCGCTCTTTGGACCGTTCCCTTAATCCGGCTGGTCCTTGCTGCGTCGTGGTTTCCCATTCCCATCGACTTGGATGTACTTGGGTCGCTGGTACTGCATCTTGCTAGCCAGCTATCCTCTCCAGCATAAGCGGGTCATGAGGCTTGTTAGTGCGGCCATGGTTCTTGGCTTTTCCTGGCCAAGGTGTGCAGTGAGCCATTCGTCTCGGACGTTGTGTTTAAAAGCTGCCAAGGCTTGGCGTCCGGACAATCGACTATTTGGTTCTTTTGGTGAGGAACCTGTTCGAATTTTTGAGCTGACTCTCGGGCTGTTGGGTTATGTGACTTAGATAAATGCGTCAGGAGGTTGGACATAGGTTCCTAGAAATTGGCGAAAAGCATCCTCAAGCTCTTCCCAACTACCAATGGCGTTTTTGGGAGGCTTTTAAGCCAATGCGGGCTGGCCCTTTGAGCTTGAGGGTAGGTATTTTATGGCGTGGAGATCATCTCCTGCGGCCATGTGTATGTGGAGGATATAATCCTCAATCCAGACTCGAGGTGCAGTGGTTCCGTCATATGCCTCTATGTTTACAGGCTTGAATCCACTGAAATTCATGATCCATCACCTCATCGGTGAAACATAGAGGTCTTGTGCCCCATATTTGGGTGTGCCGTGATGTTGGATATTTGGCGTGTTGTATTGCTCGCGCGAACTTGTTTCCTTAGCCCGTAGATAGATCTAATGGGCCATCCTTTTGGTGCGAATCCTTATGCGGATCGCGTGCGGCTTGTGTCTGGCGCGCTTGCGCTCTATGTTTGCCATGTGGTCGTCTATCCGACCCGGCGGCCTCTTTGTTTTTTGATCGTGGGGCTCTCGGCCTCCTCATGGAATCGGGCAGTAGTTTGCGCTTTGGGTAGCTCTTTGCTTGGCGGTATCGCCATATTTGTCTCTGCGATGTTGAGTAATTTACTCCATCTCATTGGTCGTCTTCCGCTGTTACGAGCCTCTGTTTTTGCTTTTTCAAGCTCGTGCGATGGCGAAGCTCTTTGGGAGGTTCTTCTGATCCAATAGCGTGTCTGGCGTGAGATCGTCCGGACTGTTGTCCTTAGAGACGGGTTGTTTGTCCAAGTTGGCCTATTCGGATGGTTGCTCAATGACATGTTAAATCGTCGGCCGGCTCACCTGCTCTATGGCTGGAGTGCGTGTGGGCGCTATCTTTGTCGAGGTGGGGTTTTGGCGGCGCTTACGCGCCGCTTTGACTTCTTCCGATGGAATTTTCTTCGCAGCGTCTCGTCGTTCCTCGTTATCGCTTCCCTTAGGTGTGTCCACCATATATATATATCGTAAGTTGAGGTGGCCATCCGATTGCCACGGTGGGCGCTGGTTCTTAATCGTCTCCGGTAAATCGTCCATATCGTCGATGTCCTCGAGTCGAAGTCGAGCACGTATGTTAAGTCATCGGCGATGGCTACAAAGTGGGTGGTGGGTGGGCATTGAATTTCTTCGTCGTCCGAATCCCAACCTTCGACCGTGGGTTCGGCCAGGCTCCACGACAAAGAGAGACTTTAATGAGTTCAGGATATCGCCAAAGGCGAGTCTGCGAAAGATGTTTGCGGCGGTGAACTCCATAACGGCATACTGTCGGATTCGTGGCGAAAGTAGCGGGAGGTTGAGTCGGAAAAAGTCCGGCACACAGGAGTCACGAGCTTTGCAAAGGACAGGGATGGTGTTTGGCTCAATCGCCATAGAGATTTCAGCCCCGAGGCGTGTCCAACCAACCGTCCTTGATCGCGTGAAACCGGCTCGGATTAAGGGTCGGGCCCGAGGGCAGGTGCGGCCTCGAGCACTGTTCGACCACGGTGTGGCTAGATCCGTCGAAGATCAAGTCTCCGTGGACATCGGCCGTATAGTTCAATGCTTCAAATCTGACGCTGATGGCGGGGGTGTAGCTTCGATCTGCTCCGGATGGCCTAGCAAATTGGCCCATGATTGCAAAGCCGCCCGAATCTGAAGATCTGTCGGGAGAAAAGTCTCACCAGGCGCGTCGTTCTTGATGATTGAAGGAGCCATCGGGCCTATAGGTGAGGACCGAGAGGAACTCTCAATGAAAGCACCAATTTCGGTGTCAAAACGGCGGATCTCGGGTAGGGGTCCCGAACTATGCGTCTAAGCGGATGGTAACAGGAGACAAGGGACACGATGTTTTTACCCGAGTTGGGCCCTCTCGATGGAGGTAATACCCTACTCCTGCTTCATTAATATTGATGATATGGGTAGTAGAAGAGTAGATCTACCATGAGATCGAGAGAGGCTAAACCCTAGAAGCTAGCCTATGGTATGATTGTTGTTAGTCCCTCTGGACTAAAACCCTTCGGTTTATATAGACACCGAATAGGGTTAGGGTTACAGTCGGTTACAATGGTAGGAAATCTACATATCCGTATCGCCAAGCTTGCCTTCCACGCCAAGGAAAGTTCTATCAGGACACGGGGCGAAGTCTTCAATCTTGTATCTTCATAGTCCAGAGTCCGGCCAAAGATGATAGTTGACTATCCAGGACACCCCTAGTCGAGGACTCCCTCACTAGGTGTCGGCGCGCTCAAATGCTGCACCATAGGCAATCCATCATCCAGCGTCGCCGGCTTCCGAACTTCTCGGGTGCGTCTCCTTGGTGGCTGGCGTCGGGAGGCTGCGGGAAGAGGAAGAGGCGGGCGGCAAGGCGTCAAATCGAGTCTGCTGGGCACCGACGCGCCTTCGGACAGCGTCTTGACGTCCTGCCGCCTCGTCTTGAGCTCTGCCTTGGTGCCGCCATCACCATCCAGCCTTGGACGGTCACCGAGATGTTCTCTTGGTGCCTCCTGCCACCCGTTGCTTGCCTAGGCTCCCCTTTTGCCCTTTTCGCCTCCTTGACCTGCCTCGAGGAGAGGGACAAGAAAGGTTCTGAGCACCTTATCCTTTTAGCTTGTAAACCTTTGGGCCTTGGCAATTTAAAACTTGTAATCCCATCATTCATGTTTTCATTCCCCATGGGCTGTACACTGAGTGGAATGTTTTTAATGAAAAAGGATGCTTGCGGGTCATTTGTTTGCGGGTAGAACCCACGACAAGGAGTAAATCCTTGATATCCCTAAGATAAACATTTCTTTGCCCGGCAACAGGCCCTGCCGTCTTCCCACTTCACTCGACCTTTCTCACGCTTTTGGCGGAGGCAGGGATGAGGTGGGTTTAGGCTCCTCGTTTCATCCTTTTGCTGCCGCGACTACGACCAAACCTGGCCCCAGGAACGAGCCCTAGGGCCTAGAGTTTTAGGGGAGCACGGTAGCTTTGAAAAAAAACGAGTTTTCACATACCTCAGTCCATAAGGGAATGCATGATAAGGGATGAAGAACTTATCTAAAGCTGTAGTCCCCCGGCAACTCTGGTTTGCCGTGGGTGAATCTTTGTACTTGCAGCCCCCGGCAATACTGGCTTGCCGGGGTCTAGATGCCGGTCTGTCCCTCTTCTCTTTTTCGTCCTCAAGTGACCCGGCAAGGATATTTGTGACTCCTGCGAACCAAAGAAGACAAAAGAATGGCAAAGAGACGCACACTCGACCTCTAGGCTAGGGGTTAGTCGCTGCTAAGCACTATCAACCCTAACCAAGGGCGAGACTCGACCTAGCATGCATGCTATAACTTAGGCGCCCGACCGCTTCATATATTTATGCTCGAGTCTGCGCTAGCTTTGTACAAAGGGTTACATGCATCATCGGCAATGCTTGTACAAAAGGTGGCTTGCCCGGGGCCCGGCAAGCCAGCATATATGGGTAAAACTTGCGAAGATGCTCAATGTTCCGAGTTACTCACGGGCAGCATCTTGATCTCGAGCGGACTCGCGGGCACTGGTGACTCGTATTACCGATAAGGGCCTTCCACTTTAAGCGTCAACTTGTTGGAATTCTTGGCCAATTGAACACGCCCGAAGGACAAGGTCGCCTTCCTCAAGGCTTGAGGCATGAACCTTGCGGCTATGGTAGCGGCGCAAAGGCTTCTTGGTAGCGTGCTGCTCTCACAGCCGCCCGAAGGCGATCTTCCTCAAGGAGCATTGCGTCGTCTTGCGCAGTTGCTCTTGCTCAAGCTCGTCATAGCGAGCACTTTCGAGGTGACCCGTATATGAGTTGATGGAGAAGCGCTTGCCCCGTATACGAGGGCAAAAGGTGTACTGTCCGTGGCTCGATTTAGCGTCGTTACGATCGACCAAAGAACGCCGGCAACTCATCAATCCAGCGCCTTCCACTCTTGTGCAGCCTGTCAAAGGTCTTGGTCCTTAATCTCGCGATACTTCAGCATTTGCCCTCGACGACCATTGCTTCGGCGGGTGAGCAGCAGGCGAAAGCAGACTCTGCTGCCGAGGTCTTGGGTATATTGCATGAAGGTGAGTCTTGTGAACTGTGTGCGGTTGTCGGTGATAACCCTGTTGGGTGCGCCAAAAGCGGCACACTAGTCCTGAAGAACTTGGCTGGTAGCGAGTCAGTGACCTTCCTCATGCCTCCACCTCCGGCCACTTTGTGAACTTGTCGATTACAGCGTACAAGTACTCAAAGCCCCGGCAGCAGGGAAAGGGCCCGATATGTCAAGCCCCGGACCGAGAAGGGCGAGGAGAGAGGAATGGTTTGAAGGGCTTGAGCTGGCTGATGAAGCTTCTTTGAATGGGCCGACACGCTTCACACTGGTGACTAGTGTCATCGCATCCTGGAGGCGGTGGGCTAGAAGAAGCCTTGCCGAATGCCTTGCGGCAAGGCCCTTGACCCGATGTGGGATCCACATATGCCTCCATGTATTTACGCCAATAGCTCCAGTCCTTCCTCTCGAGGGATACACTTCAATTTAGCACCGTTGGCCTCTTTACATACTGAGGATGTCATCGATGAACTGGTACATGGTAGGCGACGGGCTACTTTCGCTTCTTCCTGCTCCTTAGGAAGTTCCCTGTTTGGAGGAATCAGACGGTATGTTGTGCCCACGCTGGAGCACAGGGCTCGGCAGCGAGAACTAAAGGCATCTCCTCCGCTATAGGGCGGCTGCCTTGACGGCAAGAGCTTGGCGCTCCGCCCGGAGCCGTCGTCCGTGGCGGGCTCGATATCCCAACATCCTTGCGGCGGCTCCGGGGCTTCGGCGGGAAAGTACTGCCGAGCCCTGATTTCCTCCTCTTATTCTGCTTTCTGTTGGCGGATCAGCGGATGGCTGAGTTAGCTGAAGCACAAAAGGTACCTGGTTTCACGCGGTAGCTTGAGGGCAGCAGCCTTGACAGTGTCGGCGATATCGTTCTCCGCTCGGGAACATGTTCAGCGGTATACCGTCGAAAGCAGCTCTTCCAACTTTCTCACTTCATCAGTAGGCCTTCATCAGCGGACTCGGCAATCCTTGTTGACTTGCTTGGCGACAAGCTGCGAGTCCCCCCGGCGATGAGTTTCTTGATTCGAGGTCCACGCAATCCTAAGACGGCAAGCAGCCCTTCGTACTTTCTGCCGTATTGTTTGTTGACACCTCCACGAAATGCATACGGATCACGTACTTGAGGTGCTCTTGATTGGTAGCGACAAGCGATCATAACCCGGCGCCTTGAGGAGAAAGCTCCATCAAAGTACATGATCCAATCACAACTTGCCTCCTTGCGGGAGAAAGCGGTCTCTTGGGCTACTTAAATCGAGGCGTTGCGGTCCATTCGCAATGAACTCCGCTAGGACTTGGCTCTGAATCGTCGAAGTACTTTCAAACTTGAGGCCAAAAGCTGGACAGCTCCGGTGCCCATTCCACAATTCTTCCCGTCGCATCCGGATTGTGCAATATCCGTTGCAGAGGGAAGCGAGTAACGACGGTGATCGCGTGTGCACGGAAGTAGTGACGCTTGCTTCCTCGAGGCCATAAGAAGGCGAAGAGCAGTTTACTGCCGGAGTGCCTTGATCTAGCCCCTGCGGGAGGAACTAACAAAGTAGACCGGGTGCTGCATCATTTTCTTCTTGGTGACACGTCAACTAGCTATGTCGTCTCGCATTGGTGGTGTCGGGCTCTGCCGCTGCCATAACCTCGTCGTCAACCTCTCTCATGATGAACTCTTGTCGTTCCAAAGCTTGCTTCGACCTTACGCTTGGCGGGCGCGCATGAGGGCGACAGCAAGGTGGTGCTCAATCACCTCCACAGGAACACGGGGATGTCGGAGCTTGCCATGCAAACACATCGACATTCGCGCGCAAGAAGGTGACGGCAGCGTCTTCCTATTTGTCGTCAAGGTGGAGCTTATGGTGAAAGCTCCTCCGTGCAAATCCTCATTGAGAAACCTTCTTGGTTCGGCGGTATGGCCACAGGATTCTTGTTTCCTATTTGGAGCTCTCATGCACGTCCTCGATGGCAGCGCTACACTCGAAGAGGGTGCGCTTGCGGAGTGGAATGTCCGAGTCTCACGGTCTTCTTCTTCTTCCTCCGGGGTCCCGGTGGCGGGGAGCAAGTGCCCTAGTGGCGGCAGCTGCTGCTGCTAACTGCTGGTATAGTTGGTCAGCGCAAATCAGCGCATCTTTCTTATCGGAGGGATGGTGATGATCGTCACAGGTCACGGCATCTTGAGGTGTTGTAGGCGTGGTGTGGCGCCGCCATGAACCGGCGCTGTGGTGACAAGGATCCCATTGTAGGGCAAGGGATCTTGGCAACATCGAACACGATCCTCTCCGTCCACGAAGTTCAGTCGCTTCCAAAAGTCACGGGCAACATGATCTTTCCTTGGGTTGGCTTCTTCCGGGTTGACCCCCGAAACGTGCCCGTCTCTTCGAGGTCTCCATCAGAAATCTGCAGTTTCTCGACCACGGCAGGCGAGATCAAGTTCAGACCAGCCCCGCCATCGACTAGCATCTTCGTCACCTTGAGGTTGTGTATTGTTGTTGAAACCAACAATGGCAAGCACCCGACCGTAGTAGTGCGATCAGGGTGGTCCTCGGTGTCAAAAATGATAGGTGTGCTGGACCACTTCGGCGGCCTTTGGGCATCAAAAGCGGCTCTGCCGCTCTAATCTCTCGCCGCCCCTTTGTTTAAGCGGTGAGAAGTATCAGCGAGGCGCCGCCGTTGGCCTTTATGGCCTCTGTAGCTACTGAAACTCTTGGTGCGCGGATTAAATGCGTCCTCTTCGTGATCGTCGTCTTACGGCTTTACATCACGGCTCGGCGAGCCTCTCTGTTGCTTATCCTTGCCGTGATGGCCGCTTTGGCCGTCATGCTTCTTGAGACCCCTCAGCACCGTCTGGGCCCTTCCCCTTGTCCGCCTCTCATACTCAGCCCTCTGCTTCTCGCGAGGAGCTCAACCTGTCGGCAGTCACGGAGAGCATGGCCTTTGGTGCGATGGATCTTGCGGTATCGCTTGTCGGAGTTTCACAGCTTCTCGGCGGCCGCCAAGGCCGGCGGCGACACATCCGCAACCTCCTTGCGGGGTCATCTGCCTTGGTTTTCTTGGTGGAGCAGCGTCATCAGATCCCTCGGCGGCAAGCACGGCTTTTCGCTGCGCTTCTTGTTGCGGCGCCGGCCTTTCTTCGCCGGGCGGCAATATCCTCATCCGAGTCGGTTTCCACCGGCATGTTAGCGGGTACTTCCTTCCCTCTTCAGCTTGGGCACATTTGTTAGCAAGAACATAGAGTTCGCTACATCTCTCACCTTGTTCATTGCCAGCTCTTGGCGCATCTTGCGATTCGCATGCGTTACGATGGAGCAGCGATAATGGCGGCGAGGTGAACATCGAGGATATTATGTAATGCACCAGCTGAACCTCTCGTATATACTTGCGGAGACTCGCCTCCTTACGGGGAATGATGTGCAGGTCGCTTGCTTGGCCATGGACTTGGTGGCCTCCGATAAAAGGCGCCCACGAACTCATGGCACAAATCCGACCCGGGAGGAAATAGAGTCTACGGCAAGTGCATCAACCACGACATGGCATTGGGTTTAGAGCCAGCGGAAGTAATTATAAGCACCTTATCGTCACGCGGCTCGACAGCTTGCATCGTGATGGTGTAGAGCGCCGAGGAACTTCGGACGGATGGGTCTTGCCCTTGTACTTTTTGCCCGTCGGGTTTGAAGGTGCGGTGAGTGGGCCCTGAACTGCCGCAGCTCACGGGTAAAAGCGGACAGCCTACCTCATAAGGTAGGCCTCGAGAACTCCCGGTGCGGGTGGCTCACAGCCCGCGCGCTGTCTGATTGGTGGCGCGCTGCCTTGCGGCGCTCGATAGTGGTTGGCGTCTTCATGTTCTCGTTCGAAGAACTTGGCGCGCGATCACTGATGGGCCCGCGGGTCGGATGATGCTGCGGAGATTTCGTCACCCGTAATGTCGCGACGGGCTGGCATCCGCGGCACCGGGCGAGGAGGAGGCGAGTGCACCGTGGTTGCGGCGCCGCCGGCCCTCCTGCCACTGGCGCGTGGGACTCCATCGGAGCGTCGACCCGGGGGCTCCGCTGGACTCGATTTGTCTTTGTTGGCCACCGCAACAAGGCTTCAGATAGTGGCTCTCCATTCATCGAGTTTCCCCGTAGTGGGAGGAAAATCGACGAGCAACTGCGCGCGCCAGGGCTTCTGCTGGCGTTGGTGGCAGCGAAACCTTCATGGATCGCGGCAGCGCCGACTTGACCATGTCGGAAGGAGCTCTATCATGACCCAGCTGATCGCATGCCATCTTCACCAGCGCCTGGCGGCGGGCAGGTCTTCTAAATCCGGGAGTGGCGCTCGGGGCTCTTTCCGCGGCGACGCCCGGGGTCCTCGGCATGATTACGCCGTTCGTCGCGCTCCGCTTGAGAGGAGCGCGCCGTCGGCGCCGGCGTGGGAGTCTTGGAAGCCCTCGCGTCGCCTTCATACGGGGTGGCAGTGATCTTGGAGGGCCCCACGCCACTCGCGGAGGGCCTGGCTCTGTCTTTGGATTTGGCGGCGTGCGGCCCGTTACCAGGCGCACGAACATCGCCGCCTCCCAAACTTCGGCTGCTGGGACGGTGTTGGTGTTCGTAAGCGGCGCCCCGGGTCCTTTCTGCGACCGGTCCGCTGCTCGCCCGCGTCAGGACGGGATGTCCGGCTTCCGACGGGCCAACCGCCACCGTCATCTTCTTCTTGGGCGCCATGACGATGAAGAAACGTCGAACTAACTGCTATAGCCGATTCTCACAACTGCGCCCCCTACCTGGCGCGCCAAAGATGTCGGTGCGAGGACGACACCTATGGGATCACAAGAATCCCTACTACGGTTGCGGGGCGCAGGGTCGTGAGAAGAGCGGATCAAACAGATAGCACACGGTTTCTTTATCCAAGTTGGGCGAGGATCGTAAAACCCTACTCCTGCTTTGGTGGTTTGTTTATACATGTTCTTGAACTAGCTATGTGGCGTGAGGAGCTCCAAAAGCGAATCCTCCTCCTGGTCGCCTTGGGCCTCCTTTTATAGGGAAGGGGTTGCCACAGTGGCACAGTGGAAAGAATGCAGATGATCTGAGTCTATCCCTCGCATTACATGACAAAGCGCCTTAAATCGTCTTGCTTAGGTGTCCTAGCTTTATCATGGGCGGGGAGAGCCTGTCTTGTCGTCGCCGCTCCCTTTCGAGCCGACACGCGCATACAGCCAGCGGTGCCAGCGGTGCCATGTAGGCAGGCGGGCGGTGAGGTGGCGCAGTGGTGGGTCTCCATGAAGATCCGCTTTCCGCCACGCAGGTGCCTGCCCAACTGGTTGGGTCGGCAGCTACATGCGAACGCTGGTGGAGGTTTGATTGGCGTGGGCCTGACGGTGGCCCTACGGGTGTCCTTGGTGAGGGCCTCGCCGTAGCCTCGGCAAGGGCCTTGCCGTGGCGCCTGCTGTCATCCCCGGCAAGGCTCTTGCCGGGGGCCTTGTGGTCCTCCGTGGCTGGGATCCCGCCAAGGGTCGTCATCTTCTATAGTGTGTATCTGATCTTGAATGTCTTCACAAAGATCTGCATGCCACCACGGGGATGTCTCCCGAATTCTTGCCCCATGGGGGCACTGGACTCAAGGGTGATTCGCTCCGTAGGTGTGGGACGAGCGGCCCCGGCAAGGGTCTTGTCGGGTTTGCCTAAACCGCTTCCCGGCAAGGATCTTGCCGGGGGAGTCCGCTTCGTCTCCTTTTCTCTTTGTGGTCTTGGTCTTGGCGCCGTTCTGTTCCTTTCGAGCTTCGGCCTTACCTTGGCTCACCTCCCTTGCCTTGCTCAGTGCGGTGGTGCCCACGGCTCAGACTGCCCGTGCACAGTTATAGGGGTACAAAAAGTGTACCCCTCTTTTTGTACACCGACAACGACTCTGCTAGTGATTTTGATGAAGACACATATGCCTTGCTTGCAACACATGAAGACGATGACACAAGACCGGAGCAAGAGGATGAACATGTGATCGCTGACGGCGCCGATAAGTACATGAGTCTTATATCAGATCGTGTACTTAGTGCTCAGATTTTCAAAGCAAAGAAGGATCAACGTCACAACCTCTTCCACATCAAAGGAGTCGTCAAGGAGCGTTCCGTTCGCATAATCATTGATGGAGGGAGTTGTAACAATTTAGCAAGCATTGACATGGTGGAGAAGCTCTCCCTACCTTCGCGACAACATCCACAACCGTACTACATTCAATGGTTTAATGATGGTGGAAAGGTAAAGGTAACACGCATGGTGAGAGTTCCTTTTTCTTTAGGTTCATACCATGACACTATTGGTTGCGATATTGTGCGTATGCAAGCTTGTTCTATCTTACTAGGAAGGCCATGGCAATATGATAAACAATGTTTACATGATGGTAGAACTAATCAGTACACTCTCACACATAAAGGAAAGAAAATCATTCTACACCCTATGTATCCTGAGCAAATTTTAAAAGATGATCTTGCTAGGGCTAGTAGAAACACAAATATTGAGCGTACTAAATCTGAAAATCAGAAAGTTGTTGATGAGTTAGAACAATTTAATAAGCTGCACAAATCTGATCCTAGCGCATCTAAAGAAATTAAATTGAAAGGTGCTTCTTTTTTAGCTACACGTGCTGAAATTTTTGAGTTAGATGCTCATACTGATGAATGTTATGCTCTTATTTGCAAAGAAGTTTTGTTTTTATTTGAGGATATGCCTTCTTCTTTGCCTCCTGTTGTCGCTAACCTTTTGCAGGAGTATCACGATGTTTTCCCAAAGGAAGTACCACCGGGGCTGCCACCTATGAGAGGAATTGAACATCAAATTGACTTGATACCTGGCGCCTCATTACCCAGCCGTGCGCCGTACCGGACTAATCCAGAGGAGACTAAGGAGATTCAGCGACAAGTTCAAGAACTACTTGAAAAAGGTTACATTCATGAATCCCTTAGTCCATGTGCTGTACCAATTTTACTTGTTCCTAAAAAAGACGGTACTTCGTGTATGTGTGTTGATTGTAGAGCCATCAATAATATTACAATTCGATATCGTCATCCTATTCCTAGATTAGATGACATGCTTGATGAACTCAGTGGCTCAGTTGTGTTTTCTAAAGTGGACTTGCGTAGTGGCTACCATCAAATTCGTATGAAACTAGGTGATGAATGGAAAACTGCTTTCAAAATTAAATTTGGTTTATATGAGTGGTTAGTTATGCCTTTTGGATTGACTAATGCACCTAGTACTTTCATGAGACTAATGAATGAAGTTTTGCGAGTTTTCATTGGACGATTTGTGGTAGTATATTTCGATGATATTTTGATTTATAGCAAGTCACTAGAGGAACACTTAGACCATTTGCGTGCTGTTTTTTCTGCTCTGCGTGATGCATGTTTATTTGGTAATATCGAGAAGTGCACTTTTTGCATGAATCGAGTCGCTTTTCTTGGCTATGTTGTGACAGCACATGGAATTGAAGTTGATAAAGCCAAGGTTGAAGCGATCCAGAGTTGGCCGAGCCCTAACTCGGTCACACAGGTATGATGTTTTCTTGGACTTGCTGGGTTCTACCGGAGGTTCGTGAAGGATTTTAGTACCATCGCAGCGCCGCTCAACGAGCTCACAAAGAAAAATGTGCCATTTGTTTGGAGCGATGCACAAGAGGAAGTCTGCACTATTCTTAAAGATAAGCTTACACACGCCCCTTTGTTGCAATTACCTGATTTCAATAAGATGTTTGAATTAGAATGTGATGCTAGCGACATTGGTTTAGGCGGTGTTTTATTGCAAGAAGGCAAACCGGTAGCATATTTTAGTGAAATACTCAATGGGCCTAGTCTGAATTATTCAACATATGATAAAGAACTCTATGCACTAGTTCGGACTTTGGAGACATGGCAACATTATTTATGGCCTAAGGAGTTTGTCATACATTCTGATCATGAATCACTCAAGCATATTAGAAGTCAAAGCAAACTGAACTGTAGACTTGCAAAATGGGTTGAATTTATTGAATCTTTTCCTTATGTTATTAAGCACAAGAAAGGGAAGGAGAATGTTATTGCCGATGCATTGTCTAGGCGCTATACCATGTTATCACAACTTGACTTCAAAATTTTTGGACTTGAAACTATAAAAGAGCAATATGCTAATGATGCCGATTTTAAAGATATTTTGCTCAATTGCAGAGAGGGTAGAATTTGGAACAAGTTCGTCGTTAATGACAGATTTGTTTTTCGTGCTAATAAGCTATGCATCCCAGATAGCTCTATTCGTCTTTTGTTGTTACAGGAGGCGCATGGCGAAGGACTTATGGGACATTTCGGTGTTAAAAAGACAGAAGACATCCTTGCTGGTCATTTCTTTTGGCCAAAAATGAGACGGAATGTGGAGAGATATGTTGCGCGCTGCACGACATGCCAAAAAGCTAAGTCACGGCTAAACCCACATGGTTTATATATGCATCTTCCTGTTCCTAGCACTCCTTGGGAAGATATATCTATGGACTTTGTATTAGGACTGCCTAGAACACGACGGGGGAGGGATAGTATATTTGGTGTTGTCGATACATTCTCTAAGATGGCACATTTTATACCTTGTCATAAAAGTGACGATGCTACTCACATTGCTGATTTGTTCTTTCGCGAAGTAGTTCGTTTGCATGGTGTGCCAAATACAATTGTTTCTGATCATGACACAAAATTTCTTAGCCACTTTTGGAGGGTGTTGTGGACAAAATTGGGGACTAAGCTTTTATTTAGCACTACATGTCATCCTCAAACAGATGGTCAAACTGAAGTGGTTAATCGAACATTGTCTACTATGCTTAGGGCTGTTTTGAAAAAGAACTTAAAAATGTGGGAAGAATGTTTACCTCATGTAGAGTTTGCTTATAATCGTTCAGTTCATTCTACCACAAAGTTATGCCCTTTTGAGATTGTTTATGGATTTATACCTCGTGCGCCTATTGATTTATTACCCATTCCATCTTCGGAGAAGGTAAACCTTGATGCTAAAGAACGTGCTGAGCTAGTATTGAAAATGCATGAGATGACTAAGAAAAATATTGAACGCATGAATGTCAAGTATAAACTTGCTGGTAGTCAGGGTAGGAAAAGTATTGTGTTTGAACCAGGTGATTTAGTATGGTTACATTTGCGAAAAGTTTGCTTGCCTGATTTATGAAAGTCAAAATTAATGCCTCGTGCGGATGGACCTTTTAAGGTGATTGAAAAAATTAACGAGAATGCATATAAGCTTGATTTGCCTGCAGAATTTCGGGTTAGTCCCACATTTAACGTTACGGATTTAAAGCCTTATTTGGGTGAGGACAATGAGATACCGTCGAGGACGACTTCGATTCAAGAAGGGGGGGGGGATGATGAGGACATCTCTTCTATTGTTACACCCGCCGCGACTCCTACATCAGTTATTCCACCTGGTCCTATTACTAGAGCGCGAGCGAGACAAATAAATGGCCAGGTACTATCGCTCCTTTGTACATATGATTTAGCTAACGAGAATATGATGTTACACTCATGTTCTGATTTAATTGTACTCAGAACAAAGGGATCAAACAATCAATTGAAGGGGAGTCTTTAAACCAAATGGAGCAACACCCTTTGCATGCATGCTCTCAACCGTACTTGCATGCATGCACACACCGCAACATCCATCCCATCCATCGTGCATGCCATGGTACAGGAAACAGATGCCACGAGACCCAAGCCAATTAATTTTTGTTGCATGGACCAAGAGACACCACATTTTGGGCCATGGTGGGCCAACACGATTTGACTACTTCCTACGTGCCGCACTCGGTTGCCGTACGGACCGGTGTCCCGTGGATCAGCCCCAGGCGGCATCTGCTTTAATAAATAGCTAGGTTAAGTTAGGGTTTAGACTGGGGTTTTATTGTATTGTCTATCCATGCTACAATTCACATCTACGAGACGTGTAGGACTACCGCCTTGTCAGATCCACAGTGGAACCCCAACTTTTCATCTAGTTCATGTGCTCAGTTTATTATCCGCAATTTCAGTTGCAATTCACCTTTGTTCTTGCCGGTTCTTCGGTTGCTTGCAGGAACTCGAACCTCGTTGTTCAGGTTGATTGTGCCTACGGCAAGGTCAATAACCATCGGAGATTGGTTTAGCGATTGTCGAGGCATATCGTCGGGTACGGTATAGACGGATTGTCAAGGTCAAAATCCACCAAATCAATAATTATCCCCACTCTCATCGAAAGATCGGGCTGCCGTCACATCAGTCCCAGTCCCAACCAAATGGCGGCATTCGTACCGCGCGTACATAACTACGCACTCAAAATACCATGGGCATAGACGGAGGCATAACTAGTTTGTGATCTATAATACAGCTTCACCGCTCCTAGACACACATACTTGCAATTTTTCTTTTTTTATCCTCTTCAGGTTTCTTTTTCGCAGGCTTCCTCTGACGACCTAACCATCGGTCCTCTCGACAGGAAAGAAGCACTGGCGTACAAGGGAATTTCCAGGTGGTCTCTTCAACGATGACTCTACCTATTTTTAGGACCCGCACGCAGCTCTCCCTTGGTTGTGGCATGTTAAATATCCCGATTGCTTATTGCACCACTTGTACAAATACACTTTGACGTATTAATCAAACTATAATGGAAACAGTTTGCGGCCTAACTTTTGTGGTACGCTTTAATCTGCCAGGGGCTTCATTGCGACTCATAATACAACAACAAAGTCCGAACACTTTTTACAATATAGTTCGGCACCCTGAATTTAGCATTATATGCATTGGCTCTGAATCATGTCTTTGGTCAATAGTGAAGGAAATATGCCCTAGAGGCAATAATAAAGTTATTATTTATTTCCTTATATCATGATAAATGTTTATTATTCATGCTAGAAACATAATACATGTGTGAATACATAGACAAACAGATAGTCACTAGTATGCCTCTACTAGACTAGCTCATTAATCGAAGATGGTTATGTTTCCTAACCATAGACATGTGTTGTCATTTGATTAATGGGATCACATCATTAGGAGAATGATGTGATTGACATGACCCATTTCGTTAGCTTAGCACTTGATCGTTTAGTATGTTGCTTATGCTATCTTCATGACTTATACAAAGTTCACGCAACTATGAGATTATGCAACTCCCGTTTACGGAGGAACACTTTGTGTGCTACCAAAGCGTCCTAGCATGAATCGGGTGATTATAAAGGTACTCTACAAGTGTCTCCAAAAGTATATGTTGAGTTGGCATGAATCGAGATTAGGTTTTGTCCTCCGATTGTCGGAGAGGTATCTCTGGGCCTTCTCGGTAATACACATCACATAAGCCTTGCAAGCATTGCAACTAATGAGTTAGTTGTGAGATGATGTATTCTGGAACGAGTAAAGAGACTTACGATAGCGAGATTGAACTAGGTATTGGATACCGACGATCGAATCTCGGGTAAGTAACATACCGATGACAAAGGGAACAACGTATGTTGTTATGCGGTTTGACCGATAAAGATCTTCGTAGAATATGTAGGAACCAATATGGGCATCCAGGTTCCGCTATTGGTTATTGACCGAGAATGGTTCTAGGTCATGTCTACATAGTTCTCGAACCCGTAGGGTCCCTTGCGCTTAACGTTTTCGATGTGAGTTCATTATGAGTTTATAAGTATTGATGTACGAAGGTAGTTGAGTCCCGGATGTGATCACGGACATGGCGAGGAGTCTCGAAATGGTCGAGACATAAAGATTGATATATTGGAAGCCTACATTTGGACATCGGAAGGTTCGAGTGAAATCGAATTTGCGAGATGCCGGGAGGTTACGGAACCCCAGGAGGTCTATGGGCCTTAATGGGCCATAAGAGAGAAGAGGAAGGGCCGGCCAGGCAGGCCGCGCCCCTCCCCCTCTAGTCCGAATAGGACAGGAGAGGGGCGGCGCCTTCCCTCTTCCCCTCCTCCAATCCTAATCCAACTAGGGGAGAGTCCTACTCTGGTGGGAGTAGGACTCCTCAGCGCCTCCCAAGGCTGGCCGCACCCCTTGGCTCCTTTATATCTGAGGCAGGGGCACCCCATGACACACAAGTTGATCTATGGATCTTTTCTTAGCCGTGTGCGGTGCCCCTTCCACCATATTCCACTTGGTCATATCGTCGCGGAGCTTAGGCGAAGCCCCTGCCGGAGAAGTCATATCGTCATGAGCTTAAGGCGGCTCTGCGTCGGTGGAACATCATCATCGTCACCACGCCCGTCGTCTTGTGGAACTCATCCCGACACTTTGCTGGATCGGTCGGGGATCGTCATCGAGCTGAGCGTGTGCAGAACTTCGAAGGTGCCGTCACGTTCGGTGCTTGGATCGGTCGGATCGTGAAGGCGTCGACTACATCAACGCGTTGTTATAACGCTTCGCTTTCGGTCTCACAGTGCGTGGACGGACACTCTCCCTCTCGTTGCTATGCCATCACCATGGTCTTGCGTGATCGTAGGAATTTTTTTGAAATTACTACGTTCCCCAACAAATAGTTGGGTTGCCCGGCTCCTGTGCTTACTACCTTATGTTCCGCTATATCGGCTAGGGTGGTAAAGGGAGAACTACTGCGATTGTGTCCTGGTTTATCCGAATGAGCACCTCAGTAGAGAAAGCCAAAAACTGACTGTCATGATATGGTGAGAGCCGGTCAGCTCTTCGGAGGTTTCAAATCTTTAGCAATTTTTTCCACATTATGCAATGAATCGGCTCTTATCCGATCAGGTGTTTACAGTACCCTAGTTTGGATACTAGGGGCTGCGCCTAAATTTTCATTGTCAAACTCCTATGGCTAAGTGAGGGTGATAAAGCCAAATAGTCTGATTGCCTGGTTCGTTGCGCTAACACCTCCTTCAAGGACCAAACAATTGGATCAAGAGTGTTTAGATTCCATCTTGAACACCCCCGTACTACCTACGTGGGGGCTGGAGCCGACGACTGGCCAACTCTCAAAATTTCATAAACACGGCCACACAAGAGGTAAAATATTAAACATGCATTATATTATATAGCCGAACTTGTTTCATAATACAGAGCGAGACAATATGAATGTTATTCAAAGATTACATCTGTCGTACATTGCTTCGCCACAATGCGAGATCCCTCCAGGACATCGCTAAAATATAGCTCGGGGGTGCGGTGCTCCTTGCCCGCGGGCGGTCCCTTGGTCGCGTCTGTGACGGCATTCATCTTCGCCCACTACATCTTGACACGGGCGAAGGCCATCCGCGCACCTTCGATGCAGATCGACCACTTGATGGCGTCAAGCCGAGGGCAGGCATCGACTAGCCGCTTCACGGGACCGAAGTAGCTGCTAGGTATGGCTTCCGCTGGCCATAGCCGGATTACTAAGTCCTTAATGGCCAGTTCGGCCACCCTATGCAGTTCGACCAGCTGTTTTAGCTGATTGCTAAAAGCCATCGGATGTTCTAGCGCAAGGTATTGTGACCAGAACAACTTCTCCGTCGAGCTCCCTTCTTTGGCTCAGAAGAATTCCGCAGCGTCAGAAACACTGCGCGGCAGATCCACAAACGCCCCTGGGGAACTCCAAATCCGGGTTAGTAAGAGATACCTCTTCTTCACATACTTGCTTTGCATACTAAAAGCCTTACCCGCCGTGATTTTCTTGGCCTCCTGGATCTCCTGGAGGGTGCCCTGGGCTTCAACCCGGGCCTCTTCCGCGCTTCGGCGAGCCTTGGCAAGTTTAGTCTCTTGAGCCGAAACATCGCGCTCCAAGGACTCACATTTCTTCACGGCATCCTGGATTTCTTGCTGGATCTCATCAAGCCTGGTCTCGTGCTTCTCACGGGCTGCTTGTTCCTTGGCAGCTTTCTCCTCGGCCTCGGCCGACACCTTTTTAAGGACCTCGACCTCGGTCGCCGCTCCTACAAATATCATGGCACTGTGGTCAATACGCGTCATTCCTTCTTTCTGAATATACAGCAAGTTACCACATGCCTTGCTTGTCCTCCAACTGCCTTTTCACAAGGCCGAGCTCTTCTTCGGCTCGCTCCAGACTCTGCTTTAGTTTGGAGACCTCAACAGCATGAAAGGTTGCGGCCAACAATGACGCCTGCTTATTCACATAAGACATATTTAGTTAGTTTCCTGCGAAAATTACTTGATCCTCTATCCGGTTTTTCTTTCCGAACACCGGACAGTGTCTCACGGGCTACTGTCTATACTATGACTTTCTCTTTTGCGTCGCTTACCTCAAAGCATGTCAGCAGGCTGGTGCAGGCTTCGGTCAGTCCGCTCTTGACGGACTGAACCCTCTAAACCACTGTACCCATAAGGATACAGTGTTCCTCCACAATGGAAGCGCCTTGTTGTGCTTCCAGCAGATTATTCGGTGCCTCTGGATGGACAGAGGTCACCGGTGAAATAGGCACACCTCCACCCTTCAGAGGCTGCTCGCTTGATTCCAGAGCCATGTAGGTCTCCGGGATGGTATCCAGTTGGGGGCCGAATTGGATATGGCCCCCATCACCAGTCTCCATGGGGGCTTTCTCCCCTAGGTGTCCGGCGACCGAAGGGTCATCCTCTGGCGCCACCCTGACCACTCCCTAGCCGGGGAAGGTCCTTCGGGGTAGCACCTCGGCGTCGCCCTTGGCCTTGGGAGAGTGAGCCGTCGGTGGTGACTCGCTGGCCATCGCCTTTGAATCCAGCGAATCCCTCGTTGAGGACCGCAGGGAGCTGTCGCGGGCCGGACTGCAATTGCATAATTCAGCATGTTAAAACTATGAAGTAGAGAGGCCGAATATATGGATGCATCAGGATTATTAGTACTTACGATGCGGCCAGGGGCTCGTTTCGGGGGCACGGCTCTGGGCTGCTGTCAACATCCCATGCGGAGTTATCCGCGAGGGAACCCTTCCCCCTCTTGGACATTCCTGCCTCTAGACTAGTGGAGGCCGCCCTCTTCTTCCTTCCCCCTCAGGGGGAAAGTTGCTTTCTTTCTCCTCCTTGTTGTTGTCTTCGGTGGCAGAGGAGTGAGTCTTGTTTTCTTTGGACGACACGTCCGAAGCTCCCTTGCGGCGGAGGCCACTTCTGGCCCCCTTGGCCTTCTTCTTGGCCTTCTTCTTCGGTGCCTGGTAAGGCTACCAGCTCGTCCGATGAAGACTAATTCAGTCCCTTCTCTAGCCAGGAGGTGAGCCGCATCGGAGCTCCGGACTTGAATTTGGTAGCAGCGGCCCAGGTGGCGTCGCGGGGCTCTGTGATATAGAACCACAGTTTTTGCCACTCTTTGACGGTCTCCACAAAAGTACCTTTGGGCCATGTGACATTGGGCATCTTGCTCACCATGGCACCTCCGCACTCTGCGTGTTGGCCGTCCACCACCTTCAGCTTCACGTTGAAGATCTTAAGCCACAGTCCGAAGTGGGGTGGAATGCGGAGGAAGGCCTCGCACACGACAATTAATGCCGAGATGTTGAGGAAGGAGTTTGGGGCTAGATCATGGAAATCTAGCCCGTAATAGAACATGAGTCCCATGAGCGAAAGGGTGGAGAGGAAACCCTAACCCTTGAGGCGAAATGGGGATGAACACCACCCTCTCATTGGGCTTCGGGGTGGGGACGATTTGCCCCTTGGTCGGAAGCCGGTGGGCGATTTCTTTCGCCATGTACCCGGCCTCTCGAACCTTGATGATGTCCTTCTCCTTGACGGAGGAGGCCATCCACTTGCCTTGCGCTCCAAATCCGGACATGGTCGAGTGCTTTTACGAGGCGGAAAAGATGAGGATTTGGGCGCTGGAGCTCGAGAATGGGAGGGCTGAGAGAGAGAGAAGGCGTGGGTGAAAGAAGGGAATCCTTATCTCCTATAAAGGCAGCGAATATCAAGCGCCTCCCCATTCGCCTTAAAACTCGCCTATTCACAAGGGCTGTGCAAACGGCACAGTTGGATTACCCACGCCCGTATTGATGAGAATCCCGCAATAAGGGGACACGATCTCTGGTTTGACAAGACGTGCCAATGAGACCGCATCTCGAAGCGGCAGGCCAAAAAACGGTTCGAAATAATGACCGGGTGATGACGTGGTGTCACA
Source organism: Aegilops longissima (assembly GCA_021605205.1). NCBI lineage: Eukaryota > Viridiplantae > Streptophyta > Magnoliopsida > Poales > Poaceae > Aegilops > Aegilops longissima. The sequence goes on from CM038680.1 coordinate 325,584,455, forward strand.
TTATCAAAAGTTGTCAGCGGATCGGACTCGTGAAATATTATACTCTCTGGGGTTGTGAGTAGAATTTGTTTTGCAGAGCCGGACACGTTCATTGCGTCCGAAGACTGTGTTGGAGTATTCGGAGAAGGAACCCGCCTTGCAATGCCGAAGACAATTTGCACGCCAGACACCTCGTCATTGAAGCCTGGTTCAGGGGCTACTGAGGGAGTCCTTGATTAGGGGGTCCTCGGGCTCCGTACTATGGTACGTGGGCCGGACTGATGGGCTGTGAAGATACAAGACCGAAGATTATCTCCCGTGTCCGGATGGGAGTCTCCTTGGTGTGGAAGGCAAGCTTGGCATCCTGATATGAAGATTCCTTTCTCTGTAACCGACTTTGTATAACCCTAGTCCCCTCCGGTGTCTATATAAACCGGAGGGCTTAGTCCATAGGGACAAGAATCATACTCATAGTCATACAGGCTAGACTTCTAGGGTTTTAGCCATTACGATCTCGAGGTAGATCAACTCTTGTAATACTCATATTCATCAAGATCAATCAAGCAGGAAGTAGGGTATTACCTCCATAGAGAGGGCCCGAACCTGGGTAAACACCGTGGCCCCTGTCTCCTGTTACCATCGACCTAAGACGCACAGTTCGGGACCCGCTACCCGAGATCCGCCGGTTTTGACATCTACAACCACCTTTATTTGTTTCGCATTTACTTCATTTCATATTATCATCTACACTCCCTGCCTACTTCAGATTGCTGCACGTGCTTTAGTCCAGCCTTAACACCAGGGGCTGTATTCGGCCAGGCACATTTCAAGTCCGAACACCTATAGGGAACTCTTCGGCGTCCCGAATATTGCATTATATGCATCGGCTGCAAATCATGTCTTTGGTCTATAGTTGGGTTGCCCGACTCCTGTGCTTACCACCTTACGTTCCGCTTGTTCGGCTAAGGTAGTAGAAGGAGAACTACCGTGATTGTATTTCTGGTTCATCCAGTCAAGTACCTCAGTAGAGAAAGCCAAAAACTGACTGTCATGATAGGCGAGAGCTAGTCGGCGGTTCCGCGACTTAGTATTATACTACAAATCGTTAGCGATTCACCCGTGTTATCTGAGGGCTGGTCTTAAATCGACCGGCGTGGGAATAACACCGTGGCGGATAACCGACACGCACTGGGGCGATGCCAGCTCCACAGTCAAACTCCTATGGCTAAGTGAAAGTAATAAAGCCGCATAGTTTGATTGCCTGGTTCAACTCACGGACACCTCCTTTACGGACCAAGACGTTGGATAAAGTGTGGTGACGCGTTACGTCGAACACCACTGTAGCATCTACATAGGGGCTGAAGCCGACGACTGGCAACTTTCAAGAATAGAACAATAAACGGCCGCACAGGAGGAAACATTGCTTGAAACAAAATGCATAAACATATATATATATATATATATATATATATATATATATATATATATATATATATATATATATATATATAAAGCATGGGTTCACCACATAGTTTGTACAACCAGAATGTTGGGAAACGTAGCATGCAATTTCAAAAAATTCCTACGCTCACACAAGATCTGTCTAGGAGATGCATAGAAATGAGAGGGGAAGAGTGTGCCCACGTACCCTCGTAGACCGAAAGCAGAAGCGTTTGACAATGCGGTTGATGTAGTCGAACTTCTTCTCGTTCCAACCGATCAAGCACCGAACATACGACACCTCTGAGTTCTGCACACGTTCAGCTCGATGACATCCCTCGAACTCTTGATCCAGCAAAGTGTCGAGGGAGAGTTCCGTTAGCATGACAGCGCAGTGACGGTGATGGTGAAGTGATCCACGCAGGACTTTGCCTAAGCACTACGAAGATATGACCAGAGGCATAAACTATGGAGGGGGGCGCTGCACACGGCTAACAATTGTTGGTTTGTGTTCTAGCGCTGCCCCCCCCCCCCACATATATATAGGTTGGAGGGGAGGAGAGGCAGCCAAGGGTGCGCCCCAAGTAGGAGGAATCCTACTTGGGGTCCTCCCAATTTGGCCTCCCCCCTTTCCTATTCCTATTCGGAGTAGGAAAGGAAGAGGGGCAAGGGGGAATCCTATTCCATTTTTCCTTTCCTTCTTCCCCTTTCCTTCTCAAATTTGGCCAGCCCATATTGGGCGCACCAGCCCCTTTGTGGCTGGTGTGTTTCCCTCTTGGCCCATTAGGCCCATATAGCTTTCCAGGGGTTGCCCAGAACCCCTTCTGGTGACCCGATACGTACCCGGTACCCCCAGAACACTTCCGGTGTCCGAATACTATCGTCCTATATATGAATCTTTACCTCTCTACCATTTTGAGGCTCCTCGTCATGTCCGTGATCTCATTCGGGACTCCGAACAATATTCGGTCACCAAAACACATAACTCATAATACAAATCGTCGTCGAACATTAAGCGTGCGGACCCTATGGGTTCGAGAACTATGTAGAAATGACCGAGACACATCTCCGATCAATAACCAACAGCGGAACCTGGATGCTCATATTGGTTGCTACATATTCTACGAAGATCTTTATCGGTCAAACCGCAATGACAACATACGTCATTCCCTTTGTCATCGGTATGTTACTTGCCCGAGATTCGATCGTCGGTATCTTCATACCTAGTTCAATCTCATTACCGGCAAGTGTCTTTACTCGTTCCGTAATGCATCATCCCGTAACTAACTCATTAGTCACATTGCTTGCAAGGCTCATCATGATATGCATTACCGTGAGGGCCCAGAGATACCTCTCCGATACTTGGAGTGACAAATTCTAATCTCGATCTATGCCAACCCAACAAACACCTTCGAAGACACCTTTAGAGCATCTTTATAATCACCCAGTTATGTTGTGACGTTTGATAGCACACAAGGTGTTCCTCCGGTATTTGGGAGTTGCATAATCTCATAGTCAAAGGAATATGTGTAAGTCATGAAGAAAGCAATAGCAATAAAACTTAATGATCATTACGCTAAGCTAACAGATGGGTCTTGTCCACCACATCATTCTCCTAATGATGTGATCATGTTTATCAAATGACAACACATGCCTATGGTTAGGAAACTTAACCATCTTTGATTAACGAGCTAGTCTAGTAGAGGCTTACTAGGGACACTGTGTTTTGTCTATGTATCCACACATGTATCAAGTTTCCGGTTAATACAACTCTAGCATGAATAATAAACATTTATCATGATATAAGGAAATATAAATAACAACTTTATTATTGCCTCTAGGGCATATTTCCTTCAGTCTCCCACTTGCACTAGAGTCAATAATCTAGTTCACACCACCATGTGATTTAACACCAATAGTTCACATATTTATGTGATTAACATCCATAGTTCACATCGCTATGTGACCAACACCAAAGGGTTTTCTAGAGTCAATAATCGAGTTCACATTGCTATGTGATTAACACCCAAAGAGTATTAAGGTGTGATCATGTTTTGCTTGAGAGAGAACTTTAGTCAACGGGTCTGCCACATTCAGATCCGTATGTATCTTGCAAATTTCTATGTCTATAATGCTCTGCATGAAGCTACTCTAGCTAATTGCTCCCACTTTCAATATGTATCTAGATTGATACTTAGAGTCATCTAGATTAGTGCCAAAGCTAGCATCATATACAACTCTTTACGACGAACTCTTTATCACATCCATAATCGAGAAACATTTCCTTAGCCATCTTAGGTAACTAAGGACAATTTTGACCGTTGTCCAGTGATATACCCCTTGCCAAACTCATGGTAAGGTACACGATATGTCTGGTACACATCATGGCATACTGTCGGATGTGGGGTTCCGGCAAACCCTTAAGGTTCGAACACTGGGGTGTGCGTGAAGTCTTTCCCTCCTATCGATCTATGCTCTAGCTCGCTAAGATCTTGCGGACGAACTCGCAACACAGAAAGACACGGGGTTTATATTGGTTCGGGCCAACGATGTGGTGTAATACCCTACTCTAGTGTGGTGGTGGTGGATTGCCTCTCGGGCTGATGATGAACAGTACAAGGGAAGAACAGCCTCCTGAGGTTGAGGTGTTCTTGTGCGTATGAACTTGCGGGGTGAGTCCTATCTCTACTTGCTCGGGATCAGTTGCCTCCTACTGTGGTGGCTAGTCCTATTTATAGAGGCCCTGGTCCTCTTCCCAAATATCGAGCGGGAAGGGAGCCAACAACGGCGGGCAAATTTGAATGGGGACAGCTAGTACAAGCTACCCTGACAAAAGCGGTATTCGCCTGCGAAAAGCTCTGGGGTGACGCTGTCTTGGGCTCCACGATGACCTCCGCCTTGCCGTCCTCCTGGTCTTGGTCTCGTTGCACCAATATGGCAACCTTTGCCTCATGCCTCAGTACTCTTCGCCTGCGCTGGCCTCCTTAGCACCAAAGAGGAAATAAGGACGCTGCACGCACCGGTGCCCGCCTGGCGCCCGCCTGGCACCGTACGTCATGGCTCACGTCACGAGAGCCTCGTGAGTTTTGCCCTGCCTCGATATCTCCGCTCCTCGTGAGCCTGCCTGGTTAGGCCACTCCAGAGGAGGTCTTGCATCGTCCGCCTCGCGAGGCTTGGACCCTCGTGAGGGTCTCGGGTGCCTTGTTGATGAAGATGGGCCGTACGCCCTGCTGCTTAGCCACGCCGTGGGCCGCAGGCAGGCAAGTCTGGGGACCCTCGTTCCCAGAATGTCGACAGTAGCCCTCGGGCCCAAGCTGCGCTCGGGCTTGGCTTCGCGGTGAAGCCAAGGGTCAAGTTCGGAGCACCACGGGCCCCAAAAGCCTGCGGCCTCGGTCGACGTATGGCGGTTGATTGGACGTGGGCGTCTCCGCTTCCCCACGCTGCCTTTGAATCCGCCTGGCTATGCGGCTCCTGCGGCCTACACACTTATTCCTCCGCCTCCCGCGCCTTGCTTCCCCAATTCCCCTGCTTCCTTGTGGCTCTGCTTCTCTTCTCCAACCTGACTTGTGCTCCGCCTGCTCCGTCGCCATGGCGCCGAAACAAGCTGAGAAGGGGAAGAGTCCTCTATCTCTTCCGGCTGCGCCTCCATCCTTCTCGCTGGCACTCGGCTGGTCTCGAGTGGTCAACGACGAGTCCATGGACAAGGTGCACCCGATGCTTGCTTCCAGCTTCAATGAGTGGGGGGAGACAGCGGCTTGGCCCGCGTACCGCACTCGCATGGCTCAGACGGCCACCGAGGTCCCAATCTTCATAGATGCCCTCTGGGCTGGCCTGATTCCTCCCTTCTCCGCGTTCTTCAATGATGTGCTTGAGCATTATCAGATCCACATGCTGCATCTCGACCCTCAGTCTGTGACTCTTCTTGCTGTCTTCGCCTTCGTGTGCGAAGCCATGGTAGGCATCACTCCTTCGGTGGCTCTCCTCCGTCACTTTTTCTCATTGCATCTGGCCGACCCCCACCAATGCTCGGGGTGTGTGAGCTTCCAGGCCGTGGCTGCGACGGCGGGCGAGGGGATCGATTTCGAGATTCCTCCATCCACGAGCGAATTCCGGACATGATGGGTGTTCGTCGATGCTGGTGTGCTCAGTCCTCTGCTTCAGGCTCCGTCGGGGCCCGCTGTTCCTAACCCCAACTGGGGCCATCAGCGACTCGCGAGCCCCGGCCTTGACCGCATCTGGCTCAGGTTGAGGCTGCTGAAGGATCACGGCGTAACCGCACCGATGGTGGTGAAGGAATTCGTCCAACGCCGGGTCGCTCCGCTTCAGCGCCATTCTCGCCCAATGTGGACCTTGCTCAGCAGCCAGTACCACACGAGGTTTCAGGAGTCCGTGCTCCTCCTTGGGACGCGGCGAACAATGCTCAAGGTCTGACGGGTATCTTTCTGCCAGCCGAACTGCCTGGGAAGAACTGTTTGCTGTACCGCTGCAAGAATAAGGATGAATTTGTAAAGGATATGCCTCTCTTCGATGAATGGGGGCCGCGGCCAATCAGCCTGGAGGGGCCTCGTGAGAACCCCGTCGTCGTGGTTCCCTTCCTTGCCCCTGACGCTGGGCTCGCCCCAAGTGATGGTGCAGGTGGGCGAGCTGAGGCGGAGACTGACGGCTCGAGTGCTGAGGAGTACGCACCAAGTGGTGATCCTGGGGCATCATCCTCAGGAGCTTTCCACCCCCCTCCTGGGGTGTCGGCTGCTGAGGAGGCGCTGCATGCAATTCCCGAGGCCAAGGCTCCAGGAGCCTCGGGAGGTCGTGGTGAAGCGGTGCCCGGCTGTTCGCCGCAACCAGGCACCCCTGAAGTTATTATTCCGAGCTCTTCTTCGGCCCCGCTGCGCACCGGCCGTCACGTCCAGCGTTTCGGTCGTCCTTGTGTGGACTTTGAGGAGCTCCGCAAGAGGAAAGGATCTCCTAGCGGTAGCAACATCTTTGGGCCGCTGAAGCGGAAGAAGTACATCGCCGTTGATGTGTAAGTATCGTATCGCTGTGGCTCTCTGTGTGCCGCTTTCTTCTTCTGACGCCAGTCTTTCAGGGCTCCTTCCACAGAGGCTGCTGAGTCTCCTAAGAACCGGCCTCCTTCTTCCTTAACTCTTCCGCCGGTCACGAGCGCTCCGAGTCCACTGGTTGCCCCTAGAGCAGGGTTGGTTGAAGGGGCACTCCTGCCTTCCTGGCACGCTGAACCTGCGGCCTCATCGCTTCTCCCCCTTGGTCTGGCGTGGAGCCTGGAAGGCGTGCCCAAGACTCCTCCGTTGGTCCTTGACGGCAATTTGTTGGCTTCGATCCTCGGCTCTTCTTCAAGCAGTGAGCCCCGGCCGGCTTGGGCTTCTCATGAGGACGGGCTGGTGTCAGGTGTGGCGCCAGCCCCCAGCCCCCTGCCGAGGGGTGGCGCGCTGCTTGGCGCCCCGCCCGCATCCCCCAAGGTGGAGGACAAAGTAGGCCGGGTGTTCGAGCTTGAGCGCGGGCGGAGCGTGGTTCGCCATGAGCTCTTCCAGGAAGCAATGAACGCGATGAGGCGACTTGGTGAAGAGCTCGTGAGTGTCGATTCGCGTCTTGAGGCTGAAGGTCTCCGGCTGGCGGAGGAGCGGCGCAAGCTGAAGGTGGACATGAACCTCGGCCGCTATCAGCGTGACTTTAAGAATGCGAAGGCCGAGGCGACTCTCAAGGTTTCCCACGAAGCCCGCTCACGAGCCTTGGAAGAGGCTCGCGAGGCTGATTGCCGCCGCGAGGCTGCGGAGAAGCGCGTGTGGGAGCTCCAGGCCTGGAGCGCGTCTCTCGAGCAGCAAGTGGAGGTGCGCAGGGCTGCTCTTGCGTCGCTGAGGGGGGCGCTCATGGAGTAAGAGGAGGTCAAGAAGCGTGAGGAGGCGCTTGTAACGCCTCGGATTCGATGCGCCAGGTGTCTGCCAGTTATTCGCCGTCGTTGCCATGTCATTTGCTTGCGTGTTGCATTTTGCCATGTCATCATCTGCATTTCATATCATGTCATCATGTGCATCGCATTTGCATACGTGTTCGTCTCATGCATCCGAGCATTTTCCCCGTTGTCCGTTTTACAATCCGGCACTCCTATGTCTCCTGGCGCCCCCTTTTACCTCTTTTCGTGTGCGGGTGTTAAACTTTCTCGGAATGGCCCGAGGTTTGTCAAGCGGCCTTGGTATACCACCGGTAGACCGCCTGTCAAGTTTCGTGCCATTTGGAGGTCGTTTGATACTCCAACGGTTAACCGGGTAACCGTGAAAGCCCCTTCTATTTGAAGCCCAACACCCCTTTCAAAGTGGCCCAAAACCCAGCAAACTCCCCTCCATGCTCTCGGTCGTTCGATCACGATCGTGTGGGCGAAAACCGCTCCTCATTTGGACTCTCCTAGCTCCGTCTACCTACATATATGTGATCCCCGAAATTCCATGGTCAAACCCCGAAACCCTAGCAGTTTTCCTCCTCGCGCCGCCGGACATGTCCATCCGCGCCGGACATGTCGCCCGGCCAATCCGGCCTCGCCACGTCAGCGCCGCCGCCCGCGCCCAATCCCCTTCGCCACGTCAGCCCGCGCCTCCCTCTCTCTCTCCTCCCACCGCGCGGCCCTTGGGACCCAGCAGGCCCAGCGACCAGCGCCGCCACGCCTCCGGCCCGCGCCCGGGCTCCTCCCGCCGAGCCGCTGCGGCGCCGGCAGCGCCCCGCTCCGGCCGCTGCCGCGCTGCCGCCCTTGGCGCCGCCCGCTCCTGCCCCGCCGCCTCGGGCCTCGCCGCCCGGTCGCCGCCTCGCCCGTGCGACCCGCCGCCGGCGAGCATCATCGTCGCCTCGCCCTCGCCCGGTTCGCCCGTTCGCCGCCTCGGCGGCCCGCCGCCCTCAGCCGGCCCGCGCCGCCTCCGTTTGCGGAGCCAGCCACCGCGTCCCCAGCGCGGCCCGGCCCTCTTCGGCCTCCTCCCTCGTCGCCGGCGCCGTCCGTCTCCGGCGAGCCCGGCCCGCCTCGTCCTCCGCGCCCCGGATCTGGATCCGGACGAACCCGAGGTTGACCCCCGAAAATCTGCTAAGTCCTGTAATTTTTGTCATCATCATGCCATATTCATCGCACCGTATCCCTGCATCCGTAGCTCCGTTTCGTGCGTGTAATATGTCAAATTGTTCATCTCGATGAGTAAATCATTTCATCTCATTGCATCATTTTCATCTGAGCTCAGCTTGATGCCCGAAATGCTGTTGGAAGAGGGCTATGTGATGTTAGTTTCAAATTCTTATCAGAACATGTACTTTTGTCATTTTTGCCATGATTGATGTGTGCACCCTATGAACTTGAGTCCTACATGTGTTTTGAAATATGCCATGCCATCTTTACAGGGGTGTATGCCATGTATTTTTGTGATCTCTGTGGTGACTAGCACAAGAATGCAAACTAGGCTTCATGATGTTGCTGATTTCAGCCCCTGTTCTGCTGATATTTTTATGCCATGTAAACTTGATGCTACCGAGAGATCCATGCTTATTTTGAGATACTTCAGTAAGGATATTTTGAAAATATGGTTATTCTCTATCCATCCATGCCCTTGTTTGCAATTATGGAGTGCCATAGCTTCAGTCAATCAAGCTCTACTTTTGCTATAAAATGTTTACTGGCAGGTTGTTTACATGTTATTCAATTTTGCCAAGGTTGTTGTAGCTGATCCGTGTATGCTATGATGTTGTTATTGCCATGTATAGCCTCTATGCCATGTCTTCTTACTGTGAGTTGCCTTGCCATGCCATGTATTGCTCTGTGGTGAGTGGTTCAAGCTCACCAACATGCCTACTTATTGTTGTTCCTGCCATGTGTGAATCTGTAATATAACTTGCCATGTTTACGTGGGTGCCATCATATTTTCTGTTCCTTTTTGGCTTATGGTCAGTAAAGGACTTTTGTTTTATGCAATTAGTAGATTCATGCCATGCCTTTTTTTTGCCATGTTAGGTTCCTGTAACATGTTTTTTGATAGCTCTAAACATTGCAATCTGATGTTATTTCTGCTAAAGCCTGAAACTGTTATTATTTGCAATCTTGCCATGTGTTTTTGAGCATGTTCTAGTGATTTCTGGAGATAGCTCAGTGTTCATGTTTTGTCATGCTTTACCTGTACATCATGCCCATGCCTTTTGTTCTCTTGTTGAGGTCCTGTAGCATGTTGTTTTGATGCTTGCAATATGCCTAGTTGCTGTTTTGGACAGATTGTTGTCATGACTTGTATTGTGTGTATGTGTTGTACCGTTGCTCCGTTTTGAGTGTGCTTTATATGAAACTTGCTTGATATTGCTTGTAGTTTCATATTATCATGTTGCATCCTTGTTTTGTTGTGTTTGCTTGATGTTTGTATGCATTTTGCATCAATGCCACGCTTATCTTGTTTTGCTCATATCTTCTAGACCGTAGCTCCGAATCTAATGAACTTTATATGTAACTTGACTAGAATTTCGTGTAGATCCTCTTGGTGCTCTTTAACTTGCTGTTTAACAACTTGAACATAAGGTTTATTCAGATCTGGACCAATTTCGAAATTTGCATATGAGGACTTACCAGAATTGTTATATGTTGTTCCCGGCCTCATTTAAACTTGCCTTGATGTGTTGCTCTTGTTTGCATCATCTCTTGACATGAGTAGCTTCATGTAGCTTTGTCATGCATCATGCTTGGTTGTGCATCATGTCTTGTCTATGTGTGGTGTGTTTACTATGTTGTGTGCTTCTTCTTGTTAGTTCCTGTTTCGTTGCGATCGTGAGGATTCGTTTGTCTACGCTTGGTTCGGCTTCATCCGTTCATCTTCTTCATGGACTCGTTCTTCTTCCTTGCAGGATTTCAGGCAAGATGACCGCTACCCTGGATCTCACTACTATCATTGCTATGCTAGTTGTTTCGTTCTATCGCTATGCTGCGCTACCTATTACCTGTTTATCAAGCCATCCCAAATTGCCATGTCAGCCTCTAACCTTTTGCACCCTTCCTAGCAAACCGTTGTTTGGCTATGTTACCGCTTTGCTCAGCCCCTCTTATAGCCTTGTTAGTTGCAGGTGAAGATGAAGTTTGTTCCTTGTTGGAACATGGAGATGTTGTTCCTTGTTGGAACATGTTTACTTGTTGGGATATCACAATATATCTTATATTATTAATGCATCTATATACTTGGTAAAGGGTGGAAGGCTCGGCCTTATGCCTGGTGTTTTGTTCCACTCTTGCCGCCTAGTTTCCTTCATATCGGTATTATGTTCCCGGATTTTGCGTCCCTAACGCGGTCGGGTGATTTATGGGACCCCTTGACAGTTCGCTTTGAATAAGACTCCTCCAAAGAAGGCCCAACCTTGGTTTAACCATTTGCCTCACCTATGCCCTTTTTTTCCCTTGGGTTTCCGGAGCCCGAGGGTCATCTTTATTTAGCCCCGGGCGGTGCTCCTTCGAGTGTTGGTCCAAGCGGTAGATGAGCTGCGGGGCCACCACGGGCAATTCGAGGGCTGGTTTTACTCGAGGCTGACCTATCCGGTGTGCCACGAGAACAAAGATGCGTGCGACTCCTATCGGGATTTGTCGGCACATCGGGCGGCTTTGCTGGTCTTGTTTTATTGCTGTCGAAATGTCTTGTAGCCGGATTCGAGACTGATCGGGTCTTCCCGGGAGAAGGAATATCCTTCGTTGATCGCGAGAGCTTATCATGGGCTAAGTTGGGACACCCTGCAGGTATAAACTTTCGAGAGCCGTGCCCGCGGTTATGTGGCAGATCGGAATTTGTTAATATCCGGTTGTAGTAAACTTGAAGCAAACTCTTCTAAAATACACCAACCGTGTGCGTAACCGTGAGTGTCTTTTTTCGGGGTTGATTGAGAGGGGAACACGGTTTCTGGGTTATGTCTGACGTAAGTAGGAGTTCAGGATCACTTCTTGATCATTACTAGTTGACGACCGTTCCTTTGTTTCTCTTCTCGCTCTCATTTGCGTATGTTAGCCACCGTATATGCTTAGTCGCTGCTGCAACCTCACCACTTTACCCCTTCCTTTCCCATTAAGGTTTGCTAGTCTTGATACCCATGGTAATGGGATTGCTGAGTCCTCGTGGCTCACAGATTACTACACCAACAGTTGCAGGTACAGGTTTGCGATGATCATGACACGAGGCGGCGTTTGCTTGTTTGGAGTTCTTCTTCGCTTCTTCTTGATCGGGGATAGGTTCGGTCGGCAGCCTGGGCTAGCAGGGTGGATGTCGTTTGAGCTTCTGTTTATGTTTCATCCGTAGTCGGATGTTGATCTTGTATATGATGTTGATGTATTCTTGTGGCATTTGTGCCTTATGTATGTATCCCCATCTATTATGTAATGTTGATGTAATGATATCCACCTTGCAAAAGCGTTGCAATATCTTGGGTATATCCTTGGTGGGACCTTGAGTTCTTTTGGATAGGGTCGCATATTGGGCGTGACAAGTTGGTATCGAGCCTCGACCGACCCTAAGAGCCCCTTGGTTGATCGTGTAGTTTGGCGCAGTTGAGTCTAGAAAAAACTTTTGAGTCTAGTTATATCGAGAGTAGAATTCTTTTTACTCCTCAGCCCTTCGTCGCTCTCGGTAAGGAATCTTGGCGTAGGTGTTTTGAATTACTTCTCTTCCCCTTCAAATTTTCTTTAGGATCACGCAGTTGGTTTTCCGATCGTTGGCCGTCAGCTCTTTTCTGTTCGCACACGAACACGTCACGTGTACCTCCGGCGCTGAGGGTGATGCACCGCAGCTCGCGCGAAGGAGACCCGTCCGAAGCGATGCATAAGCAATCCGGCGGCGCTTTTGAGCACCGAAACCCCACGCGCCGGGAGGGACCCGTCTGGACAGCGGCGGCTATGGGCTGCCCTAGGTCGGTTCGCCCCCCTAGAGCCTCGAGGATCGCTGCCCTTCAACACGAAGAACGAATGAAGAGCGAGAGAGAAAGAACAAGGGAGGGATGTAAAACTAGGGTAAAAAGTAGATTGATTGTTCGATTGTGTGTTGTTGTTCAATCGGCCGTCACCCCTTAGGTATATAAGAGGCGGCTGGACTTCCCGTGCAAGGAAAAGGCTTGGATTCACGTCCAAAACCCTAGTCAAATTCGGATTGGTTTTGTCCGAACTTTCGAAAACTGTTCGGTTTAAACTGGCTGCATCTTGCGGGTCTTTTTTGTGGTGGTAAACGATCTCGGATGAAAACGAGCCCAAAACCAATCTTGACCGTTTCGACGAGACGAACAACTTTTATGTTGAACGTGTTTTGATCAGAAGTCATCTTGAGGGTCAAATCGGTCGCGCAAAATAGGCTATCCTCGCGCTACCCATCAGACAGGGTGTCTGGTGGGGCGCGTCAGTTTTTTGCCTCCTGACAGGGCTGTATTCCGATGGCTCTAACTTTTGCATACGAACTCGGATTGGAACGATTTTTATATCAAAATCGACCGTTTCGACGAGACGAAGACAATCCATGTAGATAATGTTTCCATTTAAGGTCGTCTTGGGGGCTTAATCAGCCAAACTGTACTATGAATATAAGATCTTAGTACTTTGAGCATAGTTTCGGCCTTCGAGATGAAATCGGACTGCGATGACGCAAACTTCAAAGATGTTCATATCGACAATAAGGAACTCTTTCATGAAGATCACTTCTCCATTTGAAGCCATCTTAAATAAGTTATTGACCGTGCCAAAATCTGGTGTCAACACATGCCCCCCTGTTTTTCGGCAAAGTTTGTGTGCCGAAAAATAACTTCCGCATGGCTTGTTCTAAGGACGATGTCAACACTCCATCGGCCATTTTGCATATTCTTAAGACGATAAGTATATATCGGCCATTTAGATTAGCAACAAAAGTGAGGCTAATCGAACATATAATGATTTGGTAATACCCTTTCATGATGTAAGAAATTATATTTTATCCATGGATTAAAATAAGCCCATTGAGGGTAACCAACCATACCTGATGAAGAATTCCATGGCATAGGCATCAACGGCATTGTTGAAGAAAATGGATAATGTGTGGACCGAAGATGTTGAAACCTTGACTTGGTCCTTCGTAGCTTTCACTCTTTTCCTTATTCACCTTTGTTGCACTCCTTGTAAAGGAAGCTCGCTTTATAATTCTTATTTTGAATATTTACTTTGGGAACCCGCCATATTTCTCTTTTCAAGTTCTTGTGCACTAAGCTTCCGCAACTCCTTCTTTTGCCAATACGATAAGTCGAGTGGGCATCCTAGCTGCGATTTTATTTGAAGTAATGGCAATTCTTGTTTTACCTTGTGCACTCTCAACTTCTTCCCTTCAGATTTGGCACTTGATTGCTTGCCTCGTTGCCTTTTGTAGCCAATGTCAACACTTTAATTGGCTCTTTTTCATTTGAGATCATATCTGAAGTGGCACTCTTACGACCATCTCTTTTGACGCGGTAGATTTGCTCGACCACCTCCTTATTCTTCCTTGTGCACCAGACCGATTCTTTATGATTGAAACGGTCTTTGACGCGTGATTGTTCAAATGTTGATCTCCTTGGAGCTGCATAGTATTGGTGAGATGGTCTAGAATAAGATGGAGAATGTGCCCTTGTATCATACCTGCCCCATGATGAATATGTATCTATATGAGCATAGGGAGGCATCCACGGCATTGGCATTGGCGGCCCAAAATAAGGATATGAATATGTTGCATTAAAATTATCACTTTGCCAATACCAATCCTCATATTTGCGCCTTGGGGGTGATCTTGGTTTCTTTGCATGATTTGGCGATAAGCATTCTTCTCTTCACTCTTCTTTTGATATTTATCCAATAGTTCAGTGAAGGTGATTTTGATCTCTTACACTTACGCTTATTTCGGCCTTTGTTTCCTTTGGTTGTGCTTGCACCAATCATTGGATTTGCTTGCTGCCCCCAGTCCTTGGCGTCTCCATTGTAGCCGATGGAATTCTCGCCCTCAAAATTATGTTCATTATGCTCTTCAACAACTTCTTTACTTGAAAGCTTGACCCCATCACCTGCAGTTTTTACCTCCTCTTTAAATGGATCGGCTTGAAGCAGCCGATGCAAAAACTTTCTGCCATCGAGACCAATCGGAATAGACTGGTCATCTCTTGGTGTCTCGACAAATTTCAATCGTCCTTTTTCAATGGCCGATTTAACTATTTGACGAAACATATTGCAATCCTCAAAATTATGTTTGAACGAATGATGCAACCTACAATACATTCGTCCTTGAACTGATGGCTTGACATGGTGATCAAGAATTCTTATGTAATTATTTTTCAGCAATAAATCAAATATTTGGTCACACATGCTTGAATTGAAGGTAAACTTCTTGCTTTCTAGCCGATCTTGCTGTGTGAGCGGCTTTGAAGATAAACAAGCGAATGGTTCAGATTTAGAATCTTCCCATTCGGCTATAAATTGTGTTTTCCACTCTATCTCCGGTGTCTTTGGATAAGATATTATATTAGCATCGGTTCTCAAAAGAAATTAACCTTGGCTTTAAACTTCCGATCTGAAAATATTTAGAACACACATGTCTCAATTGAGACAAAGTGCAAGCCAAGTAAGAAATAAGCAAAGCTACCCAACTAGATATGAACTTTAGATAAAGCAGCGGGAAAGCTTTGGCCACAACAATAAGTCATTATCGGTCTTTATAAATGGTGCAATGGGTTGACCGATATAGTCTATAACAATTTTGTTGCTAACAAGTAAATTACCCTTCTTCATTGGTCTTTCAAAATTACTTATTAGAATTTTTCTTATAGAAGCATCGACAATAAAGTTGCGACCAAATCGGAAGATAGGCAAGTCACTTGCTAGACATACCTCTTCAATTACGTTGGGAGAGCATGATGGTTGTATCACTTGAATAATACTTTGTTCCACTTTTGAATGACTCTCCAATGCCTTGGCATCCTCTTTTTCTTTGATAGATTCGGTACACATACTATTTGATTGGCTTTTTAATAACCGAATTAACTTTGTTATCGAATCACCACTCTTCTTTCTTTGATTTGCAAGGTTGCTTGTTCTTGTCTAAATTCAGCAAACATTGTAGCTAGTCTATCTTTAAGCTTTTTTCGACCAATTTCAGCCCAATCTTCATCGGATTGCCCCCCAATACTTTGAGACGCTTTCGGCAATGGTGTGTTGCCGAATTTCTGTAATTGTGCAGGGGCAACATGATATGCTACGTTACTAGGTAAAGACACATGCGCTCTGGTAGAATTCTCACTTATTGACCATGAGCATGAAGGTCTTGAGCGAATCACGAATATCTACAATTGCGTATGGTGCGAAAAATAAGTAGCATGAGGTGTAGCATACGATGTTTGAGGGTAATTGGCCGAATAACTAGTAGTGGCATGGCCAATTCCCCTATCCACCGGCACGTTTGGATTAACATACTGCAAGTTATTTGCCGATGAATAAGAAGTCGAAACACTTTGTTGCATACTATTGGAAGTTCCTACATGGGGTGTCTCAACATGATTAACTGAACTCCTCATGTTGTTCATCGGCATATAGATTTGTGGGGTTGCCGATGCATGGGAGTTGGGATACATATGTTGCATGTTGCTAAAATTATATGAAGTTGAAGCATGAAGATTATTCTGAATCGGCTGTTGCACATAATTAGATGCATGATTGATAAAACTAGGGCTAGCCAGATACAATATGCTCATTAGACGATCTAGCAACAACATATGTATTATTTGCATCTACATAAGTGAATTGGGTATTCATGTTACCTTTGTAGATTGCAAACCCTAGATGACGATCTCTTAAGTAGCAAGAACGGGCTGGAGACCGTTCAAAGCTTAAATCCCAGTGAGTCGCCAAAAGTGTGTTCACACGAACACGTCACCGTGTACCTCAGACGCCGAGGGTGATGCACCGCAGCTCGCCGAAGGAGACCCGTCGGAAGCGATGCATAAGCAATCCGGCGGGCGCTTTTGAGCACCGAAACCCCCGCGCCGGGAGGGACCCGTCTGGGGCAGCGGCTATGGGCTGCCCTAGGTCGGTTCGCCCGCCCTAGAGCCTCGAGGATCGCTGCCCTTCAACACGAAGAGCGAGCGAAGAGCGAGAGAGAAAGAACAAGGGAGGATGTAAAATTAGGGTAAAAAGTAGATTGATTGTTCGATTGTGTGTTGTTGTTCAATCGGCCGTCACCCTTAGGTATATAAGAGGCGGCTGGACTTCCGTGCAAGGAAAAGGCTTGGATTCACGTCCAAAACCCTAGTCAAATTCGGATTGGTTTTGTCCGAACTTTCCAAAACTGTTCGGTTTAAACTGGCTGCATCTTGCGGGTCTTTTTTGTGGTGGTAAACGATCTCGGATGGAAACGAGCCCAAAAGCAATCTTGACTGTTTCAACGAGACGAACAACTTTTATGTTGAACGTGTTTTGATCAGAAGTCATCTTGAGGGTCAAATCGGTCGCACAATATAGGCTATCCTCGCGCTACCCATCAGACAGGGTGTCTGGTGGGGCGCGCCAGTTTTTTGCCTCCTGACAGGGCTGTATTCCGATGGCTCTAACTTTTGCATACGAACTCGGATTGGAACGATTTTTATATCAAAATCGACCGTTTCGACGAGACGAAGACAATCCATGTAGATGATGTTTCCATTTAAGGTCGTATTGGGGGCTTAATCAGCCAAACTGTACTCTGAATATAAGATCTTAGTACTTTGAGCATAGTTTCGGCCTTCGAGATGAAATCGTACTGCGATGACGCAAACTTCAAAGATGTTCATATCGACAATACGGAACTCTTTCATGAAGATCACTTCTCCATTTGACGCCATCTTAAATAAGTTATTGACCGTGCCAAAATCTGGTGTCAACATTTTCATCCGGTGCATTTCTCGTCAAGTCGACTCGACCATCTTCATCTTTGCCAAGTTCAATCCTCTGTTGTTTTTCTTTTCCCACCCGCCCTCCCTTCTTCTTCTCGGAACCGGAGTCTGTATTCGAGTATCCATCCTACTCGTGTGAAGTCTTTACTTTCTTTCCTCAATGATTTCAACCGGTGTTTTTCTCTTCAAGATATTCGTCGTTTCCCCTTGCAAGTTGTCGTTGTTTTCCCGCCCTCCCACCCTCTTATTCCAGGAGCCTGAGTCTTTTTCGACCATCAATTTCATTCGTGTGGAGCCTCTTCAATCTTCCCTCAATTATTTCAACCGGTGAATTATCGTCTCGTTCGTCATTCTTCATCCCTTTCTTTTCCCGGTGCACTCAATTCAAGTTTTTCGGGTTAATCATATTCTTTTCCTTTGAAGTGTTCTCTTTGCTTGTTCGCCTCTCACCAGCTTATCATTCCGGAGTTCGGAAGACATATCAGGAGATTCGTCTGTGTTCTAATTAATTCGATGTTGTCACCTCATTCAAATATTTCAATTGTTCTGGTGCATCATCTATCTATTCAACATCCTTTTTCAATGGTGTTTTCTTTTTAGTGGGCCCTAACCCATAGGCCTTTTCCCATGATCTTACCTGACTCTTCTAATTATTCCGGAGCCATTCATAATTCTTTTCGGAGTTTGACGTAAGAATGAATTTCATCAGTCAGATGCCTTTTCAAGATCGATTTCAAACCATTTCATTGTTGACTCAACGTCTTTGTTTTTCATTCTCCCGGAGCGTCTCAACAATTCTGCATGGTGGTTCTCGTCGTCATTCTCAAAATTTGAAGACCGTCGTAGATTTTTTTCTCTTAAATCTTGTCTGTTCTCCCGAAGATTCATGGTGCTAGCTCGATGTTATCCTATCTAATTGTTTCCAGTCGTGCAATTCTTTTCATCCATCCGGAGTATTTCAGGAGTTGTTTTTGCCGTCTCGATCATCCGGAGGCCATCTTTTCGGAAGATTTCTTCGTTCCAAGTTTTCAAAGTCGTTCTCCGATTATTCTATATCCGTGCCCCTTCGTTCGTCTCAATATTCTTCCGGTGCTGCGTTCAAGCATTCGTTAATCAGTGTGCGATCTCTTCGATCTCTTTTCTCTAAATTCCCTCAAGTATCTTCGTGCTTTTCTAATTCTTCCCGGTGATTCTTTCTCTCTTTCGTCAGTCATTTCGAATTCTTACGGTGGTTCATTCAGATTCTTTTTCCTTGATTATCATATCAATCCATTCGTTCTCTCAAATCCTACCGGTGGTTCATGAAGACTTTCCCAAGTTTTGTGCGATGTTTCCCCTTAATCCTTTTTCAACGAGAATAAGTATTATGCCAAATCCATTGCTTGTCATCAATTTAATTTGATGAAGGATAAGCATACAATAAATCTTATTCTTGTTTCATCGTCGTCAAGTAATCCTTTTCTTCGGAGTTTGTTCTTGAGGAATAAATTCTAGTTCCAAGTGTTTTCTTTTCCGGAGTTCAAATTTCCTCGGCCATTTCGTGGGAACCTCCATCTAAGTCATCGCAAGCTTTAATCTTATTCTTTCATCCTTCATTTTATCTCGTCATCCTTTTGTTACCGGAGTTCTTCATGGTGGATCTTCATGATTTAATTCATTCTTCAAGAGTTCATCAAGATTCTTGTTGGTGGAGTTCAAGTATCTTTTCTTCTTTTCTTCTCGAAGTGCAATTAATTCTCCGTATTATTTTGAATTGGAGTTTTGCATGTCTTCGTTCCTCTCAGCTACCCAATCATTTCCGTTTGTGGCCGGTTATCACCTCATAATTTCTGAGATGTTGCCCATAAGTCCACAACAAGATTTTTCTTTCGTTGTTGATTTTCTCAACAACTCCATTCAGTCATTCTAAATTCTTTTCATTCAATCCTCTTTCAATTCTTTCCGGAGGCTTTGCGTTGTTCATCTCATCAAGTGCCATCCCATCTTGTGAAGTTCTTGTTCTATTCTTTCCATTTTCAACCGGAGTGCTGCCTAAATCCTTTCAGTTTTATTCGTTTCTTATCTCGTTCTATCCGGAGTGCTTTCAGAGTCTATCGTGTTTCCATGAGCATTTGATTCTCGTCATTCTCGTCGTTTCTCTCTTCTTCTCGTGTGCTCTCGATTCTTTGCTTCTTCTCTTGAGTTCTTGTTTCACCTCATCCCTTTTTCCCTTCCGTCTCGGTCCTAAGATCTCGGGACGAGATCTCTTGTTAGTGGAGGAGTGTTGTGCGCCCGGATTCGATCGCCAAGTGTACGCGGTTATTCGCCATCGTTGCCATGTCATTTGCTTGCGTGTTGCATTTTGCCATGTCATCATCTGCATTTCATATCATGTCATCATGTGCATCGCATTTGCATACATGTTCGTCTCATGCATCCGCGCATTTTCCCCGTTGTCCGTTTTGCAATCCGGCACTCCTATGTCTCCCGGCGCCCCCTTTTACCTCTTTTCGTGTGCGGGTGTTAAACTTTCTCGGAATGGCCCGAGGTTTGTCAAGCGGCCTTGGTATACCACCGGTAGACCGCCTGTCAAGTGTCGTGCCATTTGGAGGTCGTTTGATACTCCAACGGATAACCGGGTAACCGTGAAAGCCCCTTCTATTTGAAGCCCAACACCCCTTTCAAAGTGGCCCAAAACCCAGCAAACTCCCCTCCATGCTCTCGGTCGTTCGATCACGATCGTGTGGGCGAAAACTGCTCCTCATTTGGACTCTCCTAGCTCCCTCTACCTACATATATGTGATCCCCCCCCCCCCCCGAAATTCCGCAGTCCAAACCCCCGAAACCCTAGCAGTTTTCCTCCTCGCGCCGCCGGACATGTCCATCCGCGCGGACATGTCCGCCCGGACACGTCGCCCAGCCAATCCGGCCTCGCCACGTCAGCGCCGCCGCCCCGCGCCCAATCCCGCTTCGCCACGTCAGCCAGCGCCTCCCTCTCTCTCTCCCACCGCGCGGCCCTTGGGACCAAGCAGGCCAGCGAGCCAGCGCGCCGCCGCCGTCCTCCCGTCCGGCCCGCGCCCAGGCTCCTCCCGCCGAAAGCCGCCCGCGCTGCGCAGCGCGCCCGCTCCGGCCGCTTTGCCGCCGGCTGCCGCCCTTGGCGCCGCCCGCTCCCGCCCGCCGCCTCGGGCCTCGCCGCGCGGTCGCGCCTTCGCCCCGTGCGACCCGCCGCGGCGAAAGCATCGCCGTCGCCTCGCCCTCGCCGGTTTGCCCGTTCGCCGCCTCGGCGGCCGCCGCCCTCGGCCGGCCCAGCGCCGCCTCCGTTTGCGGAGCGGCCACGCGTCCCCAGCAGCGGCCCGGCCCTCTCGGCCTCCTCCCTCGTCGCCGGCGTCGTCCGTCTCCAGCGAGCCAGCCCGCCTCGTCCTCCGCGCCCCGGATCTGGATCCGGACGAACCCGAGGTTGACCCCCGAAAATCTGCTAAGTCCTGTAATTTTTATCATCATCATGCCATATTCATCGCATCGTATCTCTGCATCTGTAGCTCCCTTTCGTGCGTGTAATATGTCAAATTGTTCGCCTCGACGAGTACATCATTTGATATCATTGCATAATTTTCATTTGAGCTCATCTTGATGCCCGAAATGCTGTTGGAAGAGGGCTATGTGATGTTAGTTTCAGATTCTTATCAGAACATGTACTTTTGTCATTTTTGCCATGATTGATGTGTGCACCCTATGAACTTGAGTCCTACATTGTTGGGGAACGTAGTAATTTCAAAAATTTTCCTACGAACACGCAAGACCATGGTGATGCATAGCAACGAGATGAGAGTGTTGTCTCGTGCCCTCGTGAGACCCAACAGCGAAGCGTTGGCATAGCGTAGAGGAAGTAGTCGTACTTCTTCCCGATCCAACGATCAAGTACCGAGCGTCACGGCACCTCCGAGTTCTGCACACGTTCAGCTCGATGGCGATCCCGGGCTCCGATCCAGCAAAGCATCGGGAAGGAGTTCCGTCGGCCGACGGCGTGGTGGCGATCTTGATGTTCTACCGTCGCGGGGCTTCGCCTAAGCACCGCTACAATATGACCGAGGTGGAATATGGTGGAGGGGCACCGCACACGGCTAAGGAGCGATCACGAAGATCAACTTGTGTGTTCTAGGGTGCCCCCTGCCCCGTATATAAAGGAGCAAGGGAGGGAGGAGGCCGACCCTATGTTTGGCGGCGCCAGGGAGTCCTACTCCCACAGGGAGTAGGATTCCCCTTTCCTAGTCAACTAGGAATCCTTCCATGTAGGGGAGGAAGGAGAAGGAAGTGGAGGAGTAGGAAGGTGGCGGCCCCTTTCCCTAGTCCAATTCGGACTAGAGGGGGGGGCGCAGCAGCCTTTTCCTCTTCCCACTAAAGCCCATCAAGGCCCATTACTTCTCCCGTAACTACCGGTACTCGAAAAATACCGAATCACTCGGAACCTTTCCGAACTCGAATATAGTCGTCCAATATATCGATCTTTCGTCTCGACCATTTGAGACTCCTCGTCATGTCCCGATCTCATCCGGGACTCGAACTCCTTGGTACATCAAAACTCATAAACTCATAATATAAGCATCATCGAAACCTTAAGCGTGCGGACCCTACGGGTTCGAGAACTATGTAGACATGACCTAGAACCATTCTCGGTCAATAACCAATAGCGGAACCTGGATGCCCATATTGGTTCCTACATATTCTCTGAAGATCTTTATCGGTCAGACCGCATAACAACATCGTTGTTCCCTTTGTCATCGGTATGTTACTTGCCGAGATTCGATCGTCGGTATCAATACCTAGTTCAATCTCGTTCTTGGCAAGTCTCTTTTCTCGTTCCGTAATACATCATCTCACAACTAACACATTTAGTTGCAATGCTTGCAAGGCTTATGTGATGTGCATTACCGAGAGGGCCCAGAGATACCTCTCCGACAATCGGAGTGACAAATCCTAATCTCGAAATATGCCAACCCAACATGTACCTTTGGAGACACCTGTAATGTACCTTTATAATCACCCGATTCGTTGTGACGTTTGGTAGCACCCAAAGTGTTCCTCGGGCAAGCGGGAGTTGCATAATCTCATAGTCATAGGAACATGTATAAGTCATGAAGAAAAGCACTAGCAACAAACTATACGATCAGGTGCTATGCTAATGGAATGGGTCATGTCAATCAGATCATTCAACCAATGATGTGATCCCGTTAATCAAATAACAACTCCTTGTTCATGGTTAGGAAACATAACCATCTTTGATTAACGAGCTAGTCAAGTAGAGGCATACTAGTGACACTCTGTAGGTTTATGTATTCACACATGTATTATGTTTCCGGTTAATACAATTCTAGCATGAATAATAAACATTTATCATGATATAAGGAAATAAATAATAACATTATTATTGCCTCTAGGGCATATTTCCTTGAGTCTCCCACTTGCACTAGAGTCAATAATCTAGATCACATCACCATGTGATTAACATCGATAGTTCACATCATCATGTGATTAACACCCATAATTCACATCGCCATGTGACCAAGACCCAAAGGGTTTACTAGATTCAGTAATCTAGTTCACATCGCTATGTGATTAACACCCAAAGAGTACTAAGGTGTGATCATGTTTTGCTTTGTGAGAGAAGTTTAGTCAGCAGGTGCGCCACATTCAGATCCGTATGTATTTTGCAAATCTATATGTCAACAATGTTCTGCGGAGCTACTATAGCTAATTGCTCCCACTTTCAATATGTATCTAGACCGAGATTTAGAGTCATCTAGATCAGTGCCAAAACTTGTATCGGCGTAACCCTTTACGACGAACTTTTATCACGTCCATAATCGAGAAACATATCCTTATTCTACTAAGGATAATTTTGACCGCATTGTCCATCGATCTACTCTTAGATCACTATTGTACTCCTTGCCAAACTAGTGCAGGGTATACAATAGATCTGGTACACAACATGGCATACTTTATAGAACCTATGGCCAAGGCATAGGGAATGACTTTCATTCTCTTTCTATCTTCTGCCGTGGCGGGTTTTGAGTCTTACTCAATTTCACACCTTTGTAACACAGGCAAGAACTCTTTCTTTGACTGTTCCATTTTGAACTACTTCAAAATCTTGTCAAGGTATGTACTCATTGAAAAACTTATCAAGCGTCTTGATCTATCTCTATAGATCTTAATGCTCAATATGTAAGCAGCTTCACGAGGTCTTTCTTTGAAAAACTCCTTTGAAACACTCCTTTATGCTTTGCGAATAATTCTACATTATTTCCGATCTACAATATGTCATTCACATATACTTATCGAAATCTTTGTAGTGCTCCCACTCACTTTCTTGTAAATACAGGCTTCTTTGCAAGTCTGTATAAAACTATATCTTTGATCACACTATCAAAGCGTTTATTCCAACTCGAGATGCTTGCACCAGTCCATAGATGGATCATTGGAGCTTGCACATTTTGTTAGCTCCTTTAGGATTGACAAAACCTTCTGGTTGCATCATATACAACTCTTCTTTAATAAATCCATTAAAGAATGTATTTTGACATCCATTTGCCAGATTTCATAAAATGTGGCGATTGCTAACATGATTGGACAGACATAAGCATCGCTACAGTTGAGTAAATCTCATTGTAGTCAACACCTTGAACTTGTCGAAAACCTTTTGCGACAAGTCGAGCTTTGTAGATAGTAATACTACTATCAGCATCTGTCTTCCTCTTGAAGATCCATTTATATAATATGGCTTGCCGATCATCGAACAACTCCATCAAAGTCCACACTTTGTTCTCATATATGGATCCCATCTCAGATTTCATGGTCTCAAACCATTTCGCGGAATCTGGGCTCATCATCGCTTCCTCATAGTTCGTAGGTTCATCATGGTCTAGTAACATGACTTCTAGAATAGGATAACCGTACCACTCAGTGCGGATCTTACTCTGGAAGACCTCACGAGGTTTGGTAGCAACTTGATCTGAAGTTTCATGATCATCATCATTAACTTCCTCACTAATTGGTGTAGGAATCTTTGGAACTGATTCTGTGATGAACTATTTTCCAATAAGGAGAAGGTACAATTACCTCATCAAGTTCTACTTTCCTCCCACTCACTTCTTTCGAGAGAAACTTCTTCTCTAGAAAGGATCCATCTTAACAACAAATATCTTGCTTTCGGATCTGTGATAGAAGGTGTACCCAATAGTTACCTTTGGGTATTCTATGAAGACGCATTTCTCGATTTGGGTTCGAGCTTATCGGTGAAAATTTTTCACATAAGTATCACAACTCAAACTTTAAGAAAGCGACAGCTTAGGTTTATTGCTAAACCATAGTTCATACGGTGTCATCTCAGCGGTTTAGATGGTGCCCTATTAAGCGTGAATGCAGCTGTCTTTAATGCATAACCCCAAAGCGATAGTGGTAAATCGGTAAGATACATCATAGATCGCACCATATCAAAATAAAGTACGATTCTGACGTTCGGACACACCATAATGTTGTGGTGTTCCATGTGGCGTGAGCTGTGAAACTATTCCACATTGTTTTCATTGAAGACCAAACTCGTAACTCAAATATTCATCTCCACGATCAGATCGCAGAAACTTTATTTTCTTGTTGCGATGATTTTCCACTTCACTCTGAAATTCTTTGAACCTTTCAACTATTTCAGACTTATGTTTCATCAAGTAGATATACCCATATCTACTCAAATCATCTTGTGAAGGTCAGAAAATAACGATACTTGCCACGAGCATCAACATTCATTGGATCGCATACATCGGTATGTATTATTTCCAATAAGTCAGTAGCTTGTTCCATTGTTCGGAGAAGCGGAGTTTTAGTCATCTTGCCCAAAAGGCACGGTTCGCAAGCATCAAATGATTCATAATCAAGTGATTCCAAAAGTCCATCGGCATGGAGTTTTCTTCATGCGCTTTACACCAATATGACCTAAGCGGCGGTGCCACAAATAAGTTGCACTATCATTATTAACTTTGCATCTTTTGGTTTCAATATTATGAATATGTGTATCACTATGATCGAGATCCAATGAACCATTTTCATTGAGTGTGTAACCATATAAGGTTTTATTCATGTAAGCGAACAACAATTTATTCTCTTACTTAAATGAATAACCGTATTGCAATAAACATGATCAAATCATATTTATGCTCAACACCAAATAACACTTATTTAGGTTCCACACTAATCCCGAAAGTATAGGGAGTGTGAGATGATGATCATATCAATCTTGGAACTACTTCCAACACTCATCGTCACTTCCCTTCAACTAGTTTCTGTTCATTCGAAACTCCGTTTGATTACTACTCTTAGCAACTGAACCAGTATCAAATACTGAGGGTTGCTATGAACACTAGTAAAATACACATCAATAATCTGTATATCAAATATACCTTTGTTCACTTTGCCATCCTTCTTATCCGCCAAATACTTGGGGTAGTTCCGCTTCAAAGTGACCAGTTCCATTGCAGCAAAAGCACTTAGTCTCGGGCTTAGGTCTAGACTTGGGCTTCTTCACTCGAGCAACAACTTGCTTGCCGTTTTCCTTGAAGTTCCCTTCTTCCCTTTGCCCTTTTCTTGAGACTAGTGGTCTTGTCAACCATCAACACTTGATGTTTTCTTGATTTCTACCTTCGCCGATTTTAGCATCGCGAAGAGCTTGGGAATTGTTTTCGTCATCCCTTGCATATTATAGTTCATCACGAAGTTCTAGTAACTTTAGTGATGGTGACTAGAGAATTCTGTCAATCACTATCTTATCTGGAAGATTAACTCCCACTTGATTCAAGCGATTGAAGTACTCAGACAATCTGAGCACATGCTCACTAGTTGAGCGATTCTCCTCCATCTTTTAGCTATAGAACTTGTTGGAGACTTCATATCTCTCAACTCGGGTATTTGCTTGAAATATTAACTTCAATTCCTGGAACATCTCATATGGTCCATGGCGTTCAAAACGTCTTTGAAGTCCCGATTCTAAGCCGTTAAGCATGGTGCACTAAACTATCAAGTAGTCATCATATTGAGCTAGCCAAGCGTTCATAACGTGCGCATCTGCTCCTGCAATAGGTCTGTCACCTAGCGGTGCATTAAGGACATAATTCTTCTGCGCAGCAATGAGGATAAACCTCAGATCACGGATCCAATCCGCATCATTGCTACTAACATCTTTCAATACAATTTTCTCTAGGAACACATATAAAAACATAGGGAAGCAACAACGCGAGCTATTGATCTACAACATAATTTGCAAAATACTACCAGGACTAAGTTCATGATAAATTAAAGTTCAATTAATCATATTACTTAAGAACTCCCACTTAGAAAAATATCCTCCAATTCTCTAAGTGATTGCGTGATCCATATCAACTACACCATGACCGATCATCACGTGTGATGGAGTAGTTTCAATGGTGAACATCAATATGTTGATCATATCTACTATATGATTCACGCTCGACCTTCGGTCTCCGTGTTCGAGGTCATATCTTATATGCATAGCTCGTCAAGTATAACCTGAGTATTCTGCGTGTGCAACTGTTTTGCACCGTTGTATTTGAGCGTAGAGCCTATCACACCCGATCATCACGTGGTGTCTCGGCACGAAGAACTTTCATAGCGGTGCATACTCGGGAGAACACTTCTTGATAATTTAGTAAGGGATCATCTTATAATGCTACCGTCAATCAAAGCAAAATAAGATGCATAAAGGATTAACATCACATGCAATCAATATAAGTGATATGATATGGCCATCATCATCTTGTGCTTGTGATCTCCATCTCGAAGCACCGTCATGATCACCATCGTCACCGTAGCGACACCTTGATCTCCATCGTAGCATCGTTGTCGTCTCGCCAACTATTGCTTCTCGACTATCGCTACCGCTTAGTGATAAAGTAAAGCAATTACATGGCGTTGCATTTCATACAATAAGCGACAACCATATGGCTCCTGCCGATTGCCGATAACTTCGGTTACAAAACATGATCATCTCATACAATAAAATATAGCATCACGTCTTGACCATATCACATCACAACATGCCCTGCAAAAACAAGTTAGGCGTCCTCTACTTTGTTGTTGCAAGTTTTACGTGGCTGCTACGGGCTGAGCAAGAACCGTTCTTACCTCGCATCAAAACCACAGCGATACTTCGTCAAATAGACTCCGTTTAACCTTCTCAAGGACGGGCGTAGCCACACTCGATTCAACTAAAGTGAGAGAGATAGACACCCGCCGGTCACCTTTAAGCAGCGAGTGCTCGGGCGGTGAAACCAGTCTCGCGTAAGCGTCTGGCGTAATGTCGGTCCGGGCGCTTCATCTCACAATACCGCTGAACCAAAGTATGACATGCTGGTAGGCAGTATGACTTGTATCGTCCACAACTCACTTGTGTTCTACTCGTGCACATGACATCAACGCATAAAACCTGGCTCGGATGCCACTGTTGGGGAGCGTAGTAATTTCAAAAATTTTCCTACGATCACGCAAGACCATGGTGATGCATAGCAGCGAGATGAGAGTGTTGTCACGTACCCTCGTGAGACCAACAGCGGAAGCGTTGGCATAGCGTAGAGGAAGTAGTCGTACTTCTTCCCGATCCAACCGATCCAAGTACCGAGCGTCACGGCACCTCCGAGTTCTGCACACGTTCAGCTCGATGGCGATCCCGGGCTCCGATCCAGCAAAGCGTCGGGAAGGAGTTCCGTCAAGACGACGGCGTGGTGGCGATCTTGATGTTCTACCGTCGCGGGGCTTCGCCTAAGCACCGCTACAATATGACCGAGGTGGAATATGGTGGAGGGGGCACCGCACACGGCTAAGGCGATCACGAAGATCAACTTGTGTGTTCTAGGGTGCCCCCTGCCCCGTATATAAAGGAGCAAGGGAGGAGGAGGCGGCCCTATGTTTGGCGCCAGGGAGTCCTACTCCCACGGGAGTAGGATTCCCCTTCCTAGTCAACTAGGAATCCTTCCATGTAGGGGAGGAAGGAGAAGGAAGTGGAGGAGTAGGAAGGTGGCGGCCCCTTTCCCTAGTCAATTCGGACTAGAGGGAGGGGGCGCAGCAGCCTTTTCCTCTTCCCACTAAAGCCCATCAAGGCCCATTACTTCTCCGTAACTACCGGTACTCGAAAAATACCGAATCACTCGGAACCTTTCCGAACTCGAATATAGTCGTCCAATATATCGATCTTTACGTCTCGACCATTTGAGACTCCTCGTCATGTCCCGATCTCATCCGGGACTCGAACTCCTTGGTACATCAAAACTCATAAACTCATAATATAAGCATCATCGAAACCTTAAGCGTGCGGACCCTACGGGTTCGAGAACTATGTAGACATGACCTAGAACCATTCTCGGTCAATAACCAATAGCGGAACCTGGATGCCCATATTGGTTCCTACATATTCTCGAAGATCTTTATCGGTCGAGACCGCATAACAACATCGTTGTTCCCTTTGTCATCGGTATGTTACTTGCCGAGATTCGATCGTCGGTATCAATACCTAGTTCAATCTCGTTCTTGGCAAGTCTCTTTTCTCGTTCCGTAATACATCATCTCACAACTAACACATTTAGTTGCAATGCTTGCAAGGCTTATGTGATGTGCATTACCGAGAGGGCCAGAGATACCTCTCCGACAATCGGAGTGACAAATCCTAATCTCGAAATATGCCAACCCAACATGTACCTTGGAGACACCTGTAATGTACCTTTATAATCACCCGATTCGTTGTGACGTTTGGTAGCACCCAAAGTGTTCCTCGGGCAAGCGGGAGTTGCATAATCTCATAGTCATAGGAACATGTATAAGTCATGAAGAAAAGCACTAGCAACAAACTATACGATCAGGTGCTATGCTAATGGAATGGGTCATGTCAATCAGATCATTCAACCAATGATGTGATCCCGTTAATCAAATAACAACTCCTTGTTCATGGTTAGGAAACATAACCATCTTTGATTAACGAGCTAGTCAAATAGAGGCATACTAGTGACACTCTGTAGGTTTATGTATTCACACATGTATTATGTTTCCGGTTAATACAATTCTAGCATGAATAATAAACATTTATCATGATATAAGGAAATAAATAATAACATTATTATTGCCTCTAGGGCATATTTCCTTCATACATGTGTTTTGAAATATGCCATGCCATCTTTACAGGGGTGTATGCCATGTATTTTTGTGATCTCTGTGTTGACTAGCACAAGCATGCAAACTAGGCTTCATGATGTTCTTGATTTCAGCCCACATTACTTTGATATTTTTATGCCATGTAAACTTGATGCTACCGAGAGATCCATGCTTATTTTGAGATACTTCATAAGGATGTTTTGAAAATATGGTTATTCTCTATCCATCCATGCCCTTTTTTGCAATTATGGAGTGCCATAGCTTGAGTCAGTCAAGCTCTACTTTTGCTATAAAATGTTTCCTGGCAGGTTGTTTACATGTTATTCAATTTTGCCAAGGTTGTTGTAGCTGATCCGTGTATGCTATGATGTTGTTCTTGCCATGTATAGCCTCTATGCCATGTCTTATTACTGTGAGTTGCCTTGCCATGGCATGTATTGCTCTATGGTGAGTGGTTCAAGCTCACCAACATGCCTACTTATTGTTGTTCCTGCCATGTGTGAATCTGTAATATAACTTGCCATGTTTACGTGGGTGCCATCATATTTTCTGATCCTTTTTGGCTTATGGTCAGTAAAGGACTTTTGTTCTATGCAATTAGTAGATTCATGCCATGCCTTTTTTTTGCCATGTTAGGTTCCTGTAATATGTTGTTTGATAGCTCTAAACATTGCAATCTGATGTTATTTCTGCTAAAGCCTGAAACTGTTATTATTTGCAATCTTGCCATGTGTTTTTGAGCATGTTCTAGTGATTTCTGGAGATTGCTCAGCGTTAATGTTTTGTCATGCTTTACCTGTACATCATGCCCATGCCTTTTGTTTTCTTGTTGAGGTCCTGTAGCATGTTGTTTTGATGCTTGCAATATGCCTAGTTGCTGTTTTGGACAGATTGTTGTCATGACTTGTATTGTGTGTATGTGTTGTACCGTTAATCCGTTTTGAGTGTGCTTTATATGAAACTTGCTTGATATTGCTTGTAGTTTCATATTATCATGTTGCATCCTTGTTTTGAGGTGTTTGCTTGATGTTTGTATGCATTTTGCATCAATGCCACGCTTATCTTGTTTTGCTCATATCTTCTAGACCGTAGCTCCGAATCTAATGAACTTTATATGTAACTTGACTAGAATTTCGTGTAGATCCTCTTGGTGCTCTTTAACTTGCTGTTTAACAACTTGAACATAAGGTTTATTCAGATCTGGACCAATTTCGAAATTTGCATATGAGGACTTACCAAAATTGTTATATGTTGTTCCCGACCTCATTTAAACTTGCCTTGATGTGTTGCTCTTGTTTGCATCATCTCTTGCCATGAGTAGCTTCATGTAGCTTTGTCATGCATCATGCTTGGTTGTGCATCATGTCTTGTCTATGTGTGGTGTGTTTACTATGTTGTGTGCTTCTTCTTGTTAGTTCCTGTTTCGTTGCGATCGTGAGGATTCGTTCGTCTACGCTTGGTTTGGCTTCATCCGTTCATCTTCTTCATGGACTCGTTCTTCTTCCTTGCGGGATTTCAGGCAAGATGACCGCTACCCTGGATCTCACTACTATCATTGCTATGCTAGTTGTTTCGTTCTATCGCTATGCTGCGCTACCTATTACCTGTTTATCAAGCCATCCCAAATTGCCATGTCAGCCTCTAACCTTTTGCACCCTTCCTAGCAAACCGTTGTTTGGCTATGTTACCGCTTTGCTCAGCCCCTCTTATAGCCTTGTTAGTTGCAGTTGAAGATGAAGTTTGTTCCTTGTTGGAACATGGAGATGTTGTTCCTTGTTGGAACATGTTTACTTGTTGGGATATCACAATATATCTTATATTATTAATGCATCTATATACTTGGTAAAGGGTGGAAGGCTCGGCCTTATGCCTGGTGTTTTGTTCCACTCTTGCCGCCCTAGTTTCCGTCGTATCAGTATTATGTTCCCGGATTTTGCGTCCCTAACGGGGTCGGGTGATTTATGGGACCCCCTTGACAGTTCGCTTTGAATAAGACTCCTCCAGCAAGGCCCAACCTTAGTTTAACCATTTGCCTCACCTATGCCCTTTTTTCCCTTGGATTTCCGGAGCCCGAGGGTTATCTTTATTTAGCCCCGGGCGGTGCTCCATCAGTGTTGGTCAAAAAGCGGGCACTTCTTGGGGCCACCACGGGCAACTCGAGGGCTGGTTTTACTCGTAGGCTGACCTATCCGGTGTGCCACGAGAGCGAGGTCTGTGCGACTCCTATCGGGATTTGTCGGCACATCGGGCGGCTTTGCTGGTCTTGTTTTATTGCTGTCGAAATGTCTTGTGGCAGGATTCCGAGACTGATCGGGTCTTCCGGGAGAAGGAATATCCTTCGTTGATCGAGAGCTTATCATGGGCTAAGTTGGGACACCCTGCAGGTATAAACTTTCGAGAGCCGTTCCAGCGGTTATGTGGCAGATCGAATTTGTTAATATCCGGTTGTAGTAAACTTGAAGCAAACTCTTCTAAAATACACCAACCGTGTGCGTAACCGTGAGTGTCTCTTTTGGGGTTGATCGAGAGGAGAACACGGTTTCGGGTTATGTCGGCGCAAGTAGGAGTTCAGGATCACTTCTTGATCATTACTAGTTGACGACCGTACCTTTGTTTCTCTTCTCGCTCTCATTTGCGTATGTTAGCCACCATATATGCTTAGTCGCTGCTGCAACCTCACCACTTTACCCTTCCTTTCCCATTAAGCTTTGCTAGTCTTGATACCCATGGTAATGGGATTGCTGAGTCCTCGTGGCTCACAGATTACTACACCAACAGTTGCAGGTACAGGTTTGCGATGATCATGACGCGAGAGCGATGTTTGCTTGTTTGGAGTTCTTCTTACGCTTCTTCTTGATCGGGGATAGGTTCCGGTCGGCAGCCTGGGCTAGCAGGGTGGATGTCGGTTGAGCTTTGTTTATGTTTCATCCGTAGTCGGATGTTGATCTTGTATATGATGTTGATGTATTCTTGTGGCATTTGTGCCTTATGTATGTATCCCCATCTATTATGTAATGTTGATGTAATGATATCCACCTTGCAAAAGCGTTTCAATATGCGGGTCTATCCTTGGTGGGACCTTCGAGTTCCTTTTGGATAGGGTCGCATATTGGGCGTGACAGCGCTGGCCCTGGAGGCCATGGAGCGTATCCGCGAGCTCGAGCAACTGGAGACGAGGGAGCGTCAAGTTTCCCAAGCAGAAGACGCCGTTGGGGCTCGCGAGGCTGGAGTTGAGGAGGAGGTGAACCGCCGGGTGGCTGAGGTTCGCACGGATCTGGTGGGAAGGTACGACTTGAAGCTGAAGCTCGCGAGCGTGGAAGACGAGGGCAGGGCCGCTGCCCTCAGGCCCAGGTTGGACGAGGCTGAGAGGCGCGCGGAAGCCACGGTCGCCGCCCTAGTCTCAGCGCAGGCGGACTTGGCCTCCGCCCGCGCCGAGCCGCGTTCCCTCCGGAGGCGGGTTGATGACGCGGAGGCCGTCGCGAGACAAAACACGGAGGAGGTTCTCCAACGTCGAACGCTGGAGCGCGAGCACGGCCCTATGCTTTAGGATCTCCGGAACAGGGCCAATATCGCCCTGGGCCATATTTGCGATGGGGAGGCGCCAACCCCTCACTCAAATGACTAAGCCAGCCACCTGACCTTCTTCACCGAGGTGGTCACGCGCTTGGAGGCTCGATCTGCCAGAGCTCGCCAGCTTGTGGAGGAAAGGGGTCATGGCCTACTCGAGCGCGCTTTCTCCCACGTCTTCAGCCACCTCCTGAATGCTGACCCTAACTTTGATTTCGATGCTGCCATCGCCCCCGTACCCACGGCCGTCCGGGGCGACCTAGCGCGCTGGGTTGAGGACAATGTGGACGCGTTGGTCAGGGCCTTCACTTCCGAGGATGACCCAGTGGTGGTCGCCGCAGACGAAGGCGCCGTGGTCGACGACGGCGTGGGGGCGTCGCCGATGGTGGCGACAATGCCGATGAAGACAATGACGACGCGAGTGACGCATCCATGAGTGACATAGCGAGCGACATTTCTGGCTAATCCCTTGTTCTCCTGTCATTTCACCCTGCGCACAAACTTGGGCGTGGCCCTTGAAAAACTCGTGAGAGCATTTTGAGAGGGGGAGCCCCTCATGTAAGCAACTTGCAGTTTTACTTTTCCATGCGATGTGAACCTGCGAATCCTGATGCGAGTTTTCTGTGTTGGTTTACCTTAGTCAGCGCCAGCTTTGAGCTGGGCTATGATGTGTCGAGTTCCTGAGAACCTTGCGGACCTCGTTGCCCCGTCGGGAAGGGCCTACGTGGGGTGAGCACCATTTGTAGTGCTAAGCGCGCGCTTGGCGCGCGCGTGCTTCGCGCAGTCCCGCTCGTGAGGAGCTCGTGAGGGAAAGGCGACGGACATGAGTCCCAGACAAAACGAGATCCAGAAGGCAAAGAACTGCTCAAACGAGAAAAGGCTCTCCAGCAGCATCAATAAAACTCAGCTTCAACTCAAATCCAAATCCAGAAAGCAAGGCTACAGAAAGAGAGAGATCCAAAGCAAAAGGCCGCGTCCGGCACCTAGTCTAGTCTTCTGGTCTTCAAGTCTTCTCACCAGCGCGGAGCTAAGTGCTCCCATTAGGTGTGGGAGGGAGCCCCAGGGCCTGAGGCCGGCACCCCTGAGACTCCGGGGCGTGTACAGCCCCAACTCATTATTACGTGAGAGTGTCACGGGCGGCGAGCTTCACAGGCACCAGGCCTTCTTCACAAGTACCGGCCTTGCTTCATATCACCAGACGAGGGCCCCGCCTTGCGCCACTCTCGACCTCCTCTGAGCCGAACGGTCACCAGGACGAAACAGAGGAGGGAAAGAGGATGCTAGCGGTTCCCTCAGCGACCACAGGTCCTATGCCGGTGGAAGGGTTGGCGAGGCCTCCCCGACAGAGGGCCTACCTCCAGGTGTCGTTAGACGTCGCGCGCCGCGGGGAGGGGCCTTGCTCCTGTCTCCCTCTCGGTGGCCCCCAGCGCGTCTCCCTTGTTGGAGCGGGCGCCGCCGGCCTGGGTCATCGATCAACGCAGCAACCTGGTTCATCTGTAGTCCATGGTTAGCGTAAGCCTGTTCTTGAGAGACTAGCGGTACCCTGTAATTGCCGCTGCTGGCATGATCGTTGTGGTTCTCCGTTGGCTCTTGGAAAGCTTTAGCTCCTAGCGCCCCTTCTCCCCAATCTTCTCCAACGAACGAGCCGATGTCGTCCTCTCGTGCGTTCCCTTGGTCCATCATGCGGGGCACGTAGGCCTCCGGGGCCGTCACCCCGAACACCTCGTCGTGGTGCCCCACACTCCACGTTGCCCCGCCCATGATGGCGTCCTGGGGATGACGATACGACATCCGGCCGGTACCATGGGGGGGGGGGGGTGACGCTTGCGCTCGTGCTTGTCGAGGGCGGCATGGGGGGGCTGGAGCCCCCTACGCCGCCGGCCGTGTTGATGTTGATGAAGCCCCCGTGCGCAGTTGATGGCGCGCTGATGTGGTGGGGCTCGCCGCGCGACCCTGCAGCGGCTTGGGAGGGGGAGTCGATAGCAGAAGGGTGGTGCTCCTGACGCCGTTGCGTCCAGCAGCTCAGCAACACGCTCAAGTAGCGTGTCCCAGCCGCTCTCCATCAGCCTTGCCACCATGAGTGCCGCCCGCATATTTGCTTGCTCCCGCCGTGAGTGCGACGCTGTTGCTGCAGCGTGACTCGTTGCTCTCGCCGCAGCCCGTACTTGCCGCGGGGTGAGGGTGGATGTTGCCTGGCCGCGCTGTCCGCGCCCAACGAAGCTTGGTAGCGCCCGTGCCGCTTGGGGTGCAGGGTCGAGATCTCCATGGGCAGGCGGTGCCGTCCGGGCCGGCCAGGCTGCCTAGCGGTCAGAGCCGGCCCTTGGGTCGCCAGACATCGTAGCCAGCGAATGTCGGAGAGCTGATTGGCGGAGAAGTAGCTCCGGTGCACCCCTACCTGGCGCGCCAAATGTTGGATGTGGGGTTCTGGCAAACCCTTAAGGTTCGAACACTGGGGTGCGCGCGAAGTCTTTCCCTCCTACCAATCTACGATCTAGCTCACTAAGATCTTGCGGACAAACTCGACGAACTCGCAACATAGAAAGACATGGGGTTTATATTGGTTCAGGCCACCGATGTGGTGTAATACCCTACTCCAGTGTGGTGGTGGTGGATTGCCTCTCGGGCTGATGATGAACAGTACAAGGGAAGAACAGCCTCCTGAGGTTGAGGTGTTGTTGTGCGTATGAACTTGCGGGGTGAGTCCTATCTCTACTCGCTCGGGATCAGTTGCCTCCTATGGTGGCTAGTCCTATTTATAGAGGCCCTGGTCCTCTTCCCAAATATCGAGCGGGAAGGGAGCCAACAACGGCGGGCAAATTTGAAGGGGGACAACTAGTACAAGCTATCCTGATAAAAGCGGTCTTCGCCTGCGAAATGCTCTGGGGTGACGCCGTCTTGGGCTCCACGATGACCTCTGCCTTGCCGTCCTCCTGGTCTTGGTATCGTTGCACCAATATGGCAACCTTTGCGTGATGCCTCGGTACTCTTCGCCTGAGCTGGCCTCCTTAGCACTAAAGAGGAAATAAGGACGCTGCGCGCACCGGCGCCCGCCTGGCACTGTACGTCATGGCTCACGTCACGAGAGCCTCGTGAGGTTTGCCCTGCCTTGATATCTCCGCTCCTCGTGAGCCTGCCTGGCTAGGCCACTCCAGAGGAGGTCTTGCGTCATCCGCCTCGCGAGGCTTGGACCCTCGCGAGGGTCCCGGGTGCCTTGTTGATGAAGATGGGCCGTACAGCCTGCTGCTTAGCCACGCCCTGGGCCGTAGGTAGGCAAGTCTGGGGACCCCCGTTCCCAGAATGCCGACACATACTTCATAGAACCTATGGCTGAGGCATAGGGAATGACTTTCATTCTCTCTCTATCTTCTGCCGTGGTCGGGTTTTGAGTCTTACTCAACTTCACACGTTGTAACACAGGCAAGAACCCTTTCTTTGACTGATGCATTTTGAACTTCTTCAAAATCTTGTCAAGGTATGTGCTTTGTGAAAGTTCTACTAAGCGTCTCGATCTATCCCTATAGATCTTGATGCCCAATATATAAGTAGCTTTACCGAGGTCTTTCTTTGAAAAATTCTTATTAAAGTATCCTTTTATGTTGTCCAGAAATTCTATATTATTTCCGATCAACAATATCTCATCCACATATACTATCAGAAATGCTACATAGCTCCCACTCACTTTCTTGTAAATACAGGCTTCACCATAAGTCTGTATAAAACCATATGCTTTAATCACCTTATCAAAGCATATGTTCTAACTCCGAGATGCTTGCACCAGTCCATAGATGGATCGCTGGACACACTTTGCTAGCACCTTTAGGATCGACAAAACCTTTTGGTTGCATCATATACAACTCTTCTTTAATAAATCCATTAAGGAATGCAGTTTTAATATCCATTTGCCAGGTTCCATAAAATGTGGCAATTGCTAACATGATTCAGACAGACTTAAGCATCGCTACGAGTGAGAAAATCTCATCGTAGTCAACACCTTGAACTTGTAGAAAACCTTTTGCGACAATTCGAGCTTTATATATGGTAACACTACCATCAGCGTCCTCTTCCTCTTGAAGATCCATTTATTCTCAATGGCTTGCCGACCATTGGGCAAGTCTAGCAAAGTCCACACTTTGTTCTCATACATGGATCCTATCTCAGATTTCATGGCCTCAAGCCATTTGTCAGAATCTGGGCTCATCATAGCTTCTTCATAATTCATAGGTTCGTCAAGGTCTAGTAACATGACTTCCAGAACGGAATTACCGTACCACTCTAAGCGGAATGTGCTCTGGTTGACATATGAGGTTCGGTAGTAACTTGATCTGAAGTTTCATGATCATTATCATTAGCTTCCTCTCTAGTTGGTGTAGGCATCACGGGAATGGATTTCACTGATGTGCTAGTCTCCAATTCGACAGAAGGTACAATTATCTCATCAAGTTCTACTTTCCTCCCACTCACTTCTTTCGAGAGAAACTCCTTCTCTAGAAAGGATCCATTCTTAGTAACAAAGATCTTGCCTTCGGATCTGTGGTAGAAGGTGTACCCAACATGTTCTTTTGGGTATCCTATCAAGACGCACTTCTCTGATTTGGGTTTGAGCTTATCAGGCTGAATTTTTTTCACATAAGCATCACAACCCCAAACTTTAAGAAACGACAGCTTAGGTTTCTTGCCAAACCACAGTTCATATGGTGTCATCTAAATGGATTCATAATCAAGTGATTCCAAAAGCCCATTGTTTTAAATGAAGGCCAAACTCGTAACTCAAATATTTGCCTCCGCGATCAGATCGTAGAAACTTTATTTTCTTGTTACGATGATTCTCCACTTCACTTTGAAATTATTTGAACTTTTAAAATGTTTCATACTTGTGTTTCATTAAGTAGATGTACCAATATCTGCTCAAATCATCTCTGAAGGGCAGAAAATAAAGATACCCGCCGCGAGCCTCGACACTCGTCGGACCCCATACATCGGTATGTACTATTTCCAATAAGTCAGTGGCTCACTCCATTGTTCCAGAGAACGGAGTCTTAGTCATCTTGCCCATGAGGCATGGTTCACCAGCATCAAATGATTCATAATCAAGTGATTCCAAAAGCCCATCTGCATGGAGTTTCTTCATGCGCTTTACACCAATATGACCTAAACGGTAGTGCCACAAGTATGTTGCACTATCATTATCAACTTTGCATCTTTTGGCATCAATATTATGAATATGTGTATCACTATGATCGAGATTTAATAAGCCATTTACATTGGGTGTATGACCATAGAAGGTTTTATTCATGTAAACAGAAGAACCATTATTCTCTGACTTAAATGAATAACTGTATAACAATAAACATGATCCAATCATATTCATGCTCAATGCAAACACCAAATACATTTATTTAGGTCCAACACTAATCCCGAAGGTAGAGAGAGTGTGCGATGGTGATCTTATCAACCTTGGATTCTCTTCCAACAAACATCATAACTTTGCCCTCAACTAGTATTTGTTCATTTTGCAACTCCTGTTTCGAGTTACAAATCCTAGCAACTGATCCGGTGTCAAATATCCAGGGGGATACTATGAACACTAGTAAAGTACACATCAGTAACATGTATATCAAATATACCTTTGTTCACTTTGCCATCCTTCTTATCCGCCAAGTATCTAGGGCAGTTCCACTTCAAGTGACCATTTCCTTTGCAGTAGAAGCACTCAGTTTCAGGCTTGGGTCTAGCTTTGGGCTTCTTCATGGGAGTGGAAACTTTCTTGCCATTCTTTTTGAAGTTTCCCTTTCTTTCCCTTGCCCTTTTTCTTGAAACTAGTGATATTGTTAACCATCAACACTTGATGCTATTTCTTGATTTCTACCTTCGCTCATTTCAGCATCGTGAAGAGCTTGGGAATCGTTTTCTGTTGGGGATTATAGCATGCAATTTCAAAAAAATTCCTACGATCACGCAAGAACTATATAGGAGATGCATAGCAACGACATGGTGAGAGTGTGTCCACGTACCCTCATAGACCGAAAGCAGAAGCGTTATATTAACGTGGTTGATGTAGTCGAACGTCTTCATGATCTAACCAATCCAAGTACCGAACGTACGGCACCTCTGTGTTCAGCACACGTTCATCTCGATGACGTCTCTCGAGCTCTTGATCCAGTAGAGGGTCGAGGGAGAGTTCTGTCAGCACGATGGCATGGTGATGGTGTTGGTGATGTGATCCGCGTAGGGTTTCGCCTAAGCACTACGACGCTATGACCGGAGGAATAAACTGTGGAGGGGGCACCGCACACGGGTAAGAGAACAATTGATGTACTTTGGGGTGCCCCCTTCCCCCGTATATAAAGGAGGGGAGGAGGAGGCCGATCACCAAGGGGCGCGCCAGGGAGAGGGGAGTCCTACTTGGACTCTAGTCCTAGTAGGATTCGCCCCCCTTTTTTCCTTCTTCCGGAGGGGGAAAGGGGGAAAGGAGAGGGGCTCGCCGCCCCCTTCCCTAATCCAATTAGGCCTCCTCCCTTGTGGGGGGTGCACCAGCCCCTTGTGGGCTGGTTAGCCTCCCTCCTATGGCCCATATGGCCCATATCTTTCCCCGGGGGTTCCGGTAACCCCTCCGGTACTCTGGTATGTACCCGATACACTCCGGAAATCTTCCGGTGTCTAAGTACTACCTTCTAATATATCAATCTTTACCTCTAGACCATTTCGAGACTCCTCGTCATGTCCGTGATCTCATCCGGGACTCCGCACAAACTTCAGTCACCAAAACACACAACTCATAATACAAATCATCATCGAACGTTAAGCGTGTGGACCCTACGGGTTCGAGAACTATGTAGACTTGACCGAGACACATCTCTGGTCAATAGCCAACAGAGGAACTTGGAGGCTCATATTGGCATATTCTACGAAGATCTTTATCGGTCAAACCGCATAACAACATACGTCATTCCCTTTGTCATCGGTATGTTACTTTCCCGAGATTCGATCATCGGTATCCTCATACCTAGTTCAATCTCGTTACCGGCAAGTCTCTTTACTCGTTCCGTAATGCATCATCCCGCAACTAACTCATTAGTCACATTGCTTTCAAGGCTTATAGTGATGTGCATTACCGAGGGCGCCCAGAGATACCTCTCCGATACTCGGAGTGACAAATCCTAATCTCGATCTATGCCAACCCAACAAACACCTTCGGAGACACCTCTAGAGAATCTTTATAATCACCCAGTTACGTTGTGACGTTTGATAGCACAAGGTGTTCCTCCGGTATTCGGGAGTTGCATAATCTCATAGTCAAAAGAATATGTATAAGTCATGAAGAAAGCAATAGCAATAAAACTGAACGATCAACATGCTAAACTAACGGATGGGTCTTGTCCATCACATTGTTCTCCTAATGATGTGATCCCGTTCATCAAATGACAACACATGTCTATGGTCAGGAAACTTAACCATCTTTGATTGACGAGCTAGTCAAGTAGAGGCATACTAGGGACATTCTGTTTTGTCTATGTATTCACACATGTACTAAGTTTCCACTTAATACAATTCTAGCATGAATAATAAACATTTATCATGATATAAGGAAATATAAATAACAACTTTATTATTGCCTCTAGGGCATATTTCCTTTAGTCTCCCACTTGCACTAGAGTCAATAATCTAGTTCACATCATCATGTGATTTAACACCAATAGTTCATATCTTTATGTGATTAGTTCACATCTCCATGTGACTAACAACCAAAGGGTTTACTAGAGTCAATAATCCAGTTCACATCGTTATGTGATTAACACCCAAAGAGTACTAAGGTCTGATCATGTTTTGCTTGTGGGAAAATTTTAGTCAACGGGTCTGCCACATTTAGAGCCATATGTATTTTGCAAATTTTCTATGTTTACAATACTATACACGGAGCTACTCTAGCTAATTGCTCCCACTTTTAATATGTATCCAGATTGAGACTTAGAGTCATCCGTATCAGTGTCAAAGCTTGCATCAACGTAACTCTTTACGATGAACTTTTTGTCACCTCCATAACCGAGAAATATGTCTTTATTCCAATAAGGATAATTTTGACCGCTCTCTAGTGATCCACTCCTGGATCACTATTGTACCATCTTGCCAAACTCATGGTGAGGTACACAATAGGTCTGGTACGTAGCATAGCATACTTTATAGAACCTATGACTGAGGCATAGGGAATGCCTTTTCATTCTCTTTCTATTTTCTGCTGTGGTCGGGTTTTGGGTCTTTACTCAACTTCACACCTTGCAACATAGGCAAGAACTCCTTCTTTAACTGTTCAATTTTGAACTACTTCAAAAACTTGTCAAGGTATGTACTCGTTGAAAAAACTTATCAAGCGTCTTGATATATATATATATATATATATATATATATATATATATATATATAGTTCTTGATGCTCAATACGTAAGTAGCTTCACCGAGCTATTTCTTTGAAAAACTCCTATCAAACACTCCTTTATGCTTTCCAGAAAATTCTACATCATTTCCGATCAACAATATGTCATTCAAAAGGCTGTAGTGCTCCCACTCAGTTTCTTGTAAATACAGGCTTCACCGCAAGTCTGTATACAACTATATGCTTTGATCAACTCATCAAAGCGTATATTCCAACTCCGAGATGCTTGCACTAGTCCAGATATGGATCGGTTGAGCTTGCACCTTTAAGATTGACAAAACCTTCTTGTTGTATCATATACAACTCTTCTTTAAGAAATCCAATAAGGAATACAGTTTTGACATCCATTTGCCAGATTTCATAAAATGTGGAAATTGCTAACATGATTTGGACAGAATTAAGCATCGCTACGAGTGAAAAAATCTCATCGTAGTCAACACCTTGAACTTGTCGAAAACCTTTATCGACAATTCGAGATTTGTAGATAGTAACACTACTATCAGCGTCCATCTTCCTCTTGAAGATCCATTTATTCTCAATGGCTTGCCGATCATCGGGCAAGTCAACCAAAGTCCACACTTGGTTCTTCATACATGGATCCCATCTCAGATTTCATGGCCTCAAGCCATTTTGCGGAATCTGGGCTCATCATCGCTTCCTCATAGTTCGCAGGTTCGTCATGGTCTAGTAACATGACTTATAGAATAGGATTATCGTACCACTCTGGTGCGGAACGTACTCTGGTTGACCTACGAGGTTCGGTAGTAACTTAATCTGAAGTTTCATGATCATCATCATTAACTTGCTCACTAATTGGTGTAGGCATCATTAGAAGTGATTTCTGTGATGAACTACTCTCCAACTCGAGAGAAGGTACAACTACCTCATAAAGTTCTACTTCCGTCCCACTCACTTCTTTCGAGAGAAACTCCTTCTCTAGAAAGGATCCACTCTTAGCAACAAATATCTTGCCTTCGGATCTGTGATAGAAGGTGTACCCAACAGTTTCTTTTGGGTATCCTATGAAGACACACTTCTCCGATTTGGGTTCGAGCTTATCAGATTGAATCTTTTTCACATAAGCATCACAGCCCCAAATTTTAAGAAAGGATAGCTTAGGTTTCTTGCCAAACCATAGTTCATACGGTGTCGTCTCAACGGATTTAGATGGTGCCCTATTAATCGTGAATGCAGTTGTCTCTAATGCATAACCCCAAAACGATGGTGGTAAATCGGTAAGAGACATCATAGATCGCACCATATATAATAAAGTATGGTTACGACATTCGGACACACCATTACGCTGTGGTGTTCCAGGTGGCGTGAGTTGTGAAACTATTCAACATTGTTTTAAATGAAGGCCAAACTCGTAACTCAAATATTTTCCTCTGTGATCAGATCGTAGAAACTTTATTTTCTTGTTACAATGATTCTCCACTTCACTCTGAAATTCTTTGAACTTTGCAAACGTTTCAGATTTGTGTTTCATTAAGTAGATATACTCATATCTTCTCAAATCATCTGTGAAGGTCAGAAAATAACGATACCCGGCGCGAGCCTCAACACTCATTGGACCGTATACATCGGTATGTATTATTTCCAGTAAGTCATTGGCTTGCTCCATTGTTCTAGAGAACGGAGTCTTAGTCATCTTGCCCATGAGGCATGGTTCGCAAGCATCAAGTGATTCATAATCAAGTGATTC
This sequence comes from Aegilops longissima, assembly GCA_021605205.1. Classification (NCBI taxonomy): domain Eukaryota; kingdom Viridiplantae; phylum Streptophyta; class Magnoliopsida; order Poales; family Poaceae; genus Aegilops; species Aegilops longissima. The sequence continues at coordinate 325,627,654 of CM038680.1, forward strand.
CAAAAGCCCATCAGCATCGAGTTTTTTCATGCGCTTTACACCAATATGACCTAAATGGCAGTGCCACAAATAAGTTGCACTATCATTATTAACTTTGCATCTTTTGGCATCAATATTATCAATATGTGTATCATTGCGATCGAGATTCAGTAAACCATTTACATTGGATGTAAGACCATAGAATGTTTTATTCATGTAAACAAAACAACAATTATTTTCTGACTTAAATGAATAACCGTATCGCAATAAACATGATCCAATCATATTCATGCTCAACGCAAACACCAAATAACATTTATTTAGGTCCAATACTAATCCCGACGGTAGAGGGAGCATGCGATGGTGATCTTATCAATCTTGGAATCACTTCCAACACACATCGTCACCTCTCCCTTAACTAGTCTCTATTCATTTTGCAACTCCTGTTTCGAGTTACTAATCTTAGCAACTGGACTGGTATTAAATACCCCGGGGTTACTATGAACACTTGTAAAGTACACATCAATAACATGTATATCAAATATACCTTTGTTCACTTTGCCATCTTTCTTATCCGCCAAGTATTTGGGGTAGTTCCTCTTCCAGTGACCATTCCCTTTGCAGTACAAGGACTCAGTTTCAGGCTTAGGTCTAGTTTTGGGTTTCTTCACGGGAGTGGCAACTTGCTTGCCATTCTTTCTTGAAGTTCCCTTTATTTTCCTTTGCCCCTTTTCTTGAAACTAGTGGTCTTGTTAACCATCAACACTTGATGCTCTTTCTTGATTTCTACCTTCGCCAATTTTAGCATCACGAAGAGCTCGGGAATCGTTTTCGTCATCCCTTACATATTATAGTTCATCATGAAGTTCCAGTAACTTGGTGATAGTGACTAGAGAATTTTGTCAATCACTATCTTATCTGGAAGATTAACTCCCACTTGATTCAAGCGATTGTAGTACTTAGACATTCTGAGCACATGCTCACTGGTTGAGGTATTCTCCTCCGTCTTGTAGGCAAAGTACTTGTCAGAGGTCTCATACCTCTTAACACGGGCGTGAGTCTGAAATACCAATTTCAACTCTTGGAACATCTCATATGCTCCATGTCATTCAAAACAATTTTGAATGTCCCGCTTCTAAGCCGTAAATCATACCTCTGACATTCTGAGCACATGCTCACTGGTTGAGGTATTCTCCTCCATCTTGTAGGCAAAGTGTCGGGGGTGAGCCGGTCGTGCCCCACGAGCACCTACGGGACCCTGGTCCCTTGTGGTTCGGAGGGGGGCGGAGGTTGCACAAAGAGCAGATCGAGGCGATGCACACGGCGGATTTTACCCAGCCGAGCTCTCCGGAGATATAATACTCCTACTGCTGCTTTGTGGATTATCTTGTGTTCTTGCTAGGGAGCAATGCGGGCTACAAGACCTAGCGTGAGTGCGGTCTTCTATCGAGCTGAACCCGAACCCTTTCTACGTTGCCCTCGGGCCTCCTTTTATAGGCATAAGGGGTTACCACATATGGCAAGTAGACAAGGTTACAATGGTAATAACCTAGGTTGGTACACGCTATATACGGTGTATGATAACCTATACCTAACTCGACGGCAAGGGACAAGAGTCATCAATGCCCGTCTCGGCCGCCTTAAAACGATTACAGCGAGGACGTTAAGTGTGCCTCCGTTACGCCACGATGGTAGCTTGTCGGCGCTGCATGTCGCTACTCTCCGCTGGCCGCTGGCCCCGACACGCGTCCTTGGGAGAGCCCCATGGTGACACGTTGGCGGGTGAGCTGGGCGGAGATGAAGAGAGGTCGCCCGCCCGGCAAGCGCCTTGCAGCGGTGGGAACCTTGTCGCGCTTGGGGTTGGCGCCCGCCAAGCCTTCGGCAAGCTCCTCTTTGCGGGGCCTTGTTTCTTCGGCATACTGGTGGCCTTCCGGCAAGCTCCTCTTGCCGGGTCTTTGTTGCTTTGCTCTTGAATGGCTCCAAGGAGCTCTTGAGGGTCTTTGCGGCCATCAGGCCGCCCGGCCTTAGGCGCTATGTTGTCGTGCAGACGAGTTCGGGGTACTAGGGTACCCCTACTCTAGTACACCGGCAGAGCCCCGAACTGGGCCACACACGGCGTAAGCTCTGTTGGGCGGGCCCAAAAGCAGTCTGCGGGTAGCGCATGGTCTTGATTACGCCGTTACTTGCCTTGGACCCACCACGTCTCCCACGATCGGCACACGCCCACCGCGTTTCTCTGTAACGGCACGCGTTAATTGTGGTGTCGTGGGTGAAGTGGGCGTCGTGTGAGGTCGTCTCATCCGTCGCCTCAGTTCTGCACCTCCGCCACGTGGTTCCCATGCACTCGGGGTCACGGGCGGTGGAAGTGGGAAACTTGGCCGTTGCGAGCAGAGGCAGCGGTCTGTCTGATTCCTGCTCTTCCTGCGCCTCGATTCATCGAGCGGGGCGGCCGAGCCCCCACCTTGCTCTTTTTAAGAAGGGCGGACGGGGAGCGCAGAAGCCCGCACTCTCCCATCCCTTCCTTTCTTCAGCTTCTGCTCCCCTTCCTCTCATTCATCATGGAGAAAGGGAACCTTGTTTCTCCGTCGGTGGCGGCGAGGTCGCAGCTAGGCAGCGCACCCTCCCAATCCCACGCTTGGGGTGGCGGAGCGGCCGCAAGGGAAGAGGGAGGGGCGAGGTCGTGGGCGAGGTCGAGAGCCCGGGAGAGGCGGACGAGGCGGTGCGCCGTCTCCGCCTCCGTCGGGCAGTTCCTCTCCGAGGGCGAGGTCGTGGGCGAGCTCGGCGTTCGGGAAGAGGCGGGCGGGCGGGCGCGTCCCGCCCCACCGGGCGGTCCATCGGGGGCGACCCTTGCGAGTTCTTTGTCAAGCTGCGCGGGCGCCTCGTCGTCGTCTCGGCTTCCAGCTCCGTTCGCGATGGCGATGGAGTCGGATCCGCCGAGGCGTTGAGGTTGCACATGAGGGCTGTGGGATCAGCGGCACGCGAGTCCGCGTTGTATTCCCAGCCCCTAATGTGATGTATCTTGACCGTGGATGGAAGACATTCGCCCGCATCCACAACCTGCTGGCGGGGTTTACCCTCCATTTTAAGTTAATGGAGGGTGACCTCCTCTCCGTCAAGGTCTTCGGGGATCTTGGCACTCGGGCAAGGTGCTGCGTGGATAGCTCCTCCGACAGCGACGATTCCTCCTCGGCGAGAGGCGAGGAGGAGAGCGATAACGACGACGAGGGTAGCGGGCCCAACTAGTTGCCGGGCGCCGCTCTACGCATTGCCGGCGACCCCATCATCCGTGTCGCCGGCTCCTTGAACTCCCCGGGGTCGTCTCCTTGGGCGGCTGGCATAGGGAGGCTGCGGAAGGGGAAGAGGTATGGCGACAAGGCCGTCAAGTCGGAGTACGAGGGCGTAGTTGTTGGGGAACGTAGTAATTTCAAAAATTTTCCTACGATCACGCAAGACCATGGTGATGGCATAGCAACGAGAGGGGAGAGTGTCCGTCCACGTACCCTCGTAGACCGAAAGCGGAAGCGTTATAACAACGCGGTTGATGTAGTCGTACGTCTCCACGATCCGACCGATCCAAGCACCGAGCGTCACGGCACCTCCGAGTTCTGCACACGTTCAGCTCGATGGCGATCCCGGACTCCGATCCAGCAAAGTGTCGGGGATGAGTTCCGTCGACCGACGGCGTGGTGGCGATGTTGATGCTCCACCGGCGCGGGCTTCGCCTAAGCTCATGACGATATGACTTCTCCGGCGCAGGGCTTCTCCTAAGCTCATGACGATATGACGAAGTGGAATATGGTGGAAGGGCACCGCACACGGCTAAGGCAAGATCCGTAGATCAACTTGTGTGTCATGGGGTGCCCCCTGCCCCGTATATAAAGGAGGGAGGGAGGAGGAGGCCGGCCCTAGAGAGGCGGCGCTGGAGGAGTCCTACTCCCACGGGAGTAGGACTCCCCCTCTCCTAGTTGGACTAGGACTTTGGGGAAGGGGAAGAGAGAAGGGTGCGGCCCCTCCCTAGTCCAATTCGGACTAGGCCATGGGGCGCGGCCTGCCCTAGGCAGCCCTCTCTCTTTCCCGCAGGGCCCAATAAGGCCCAATACTTCTCCCGGCGAATTCCGTAACTCTCCGGTACTCGAAAAATACCGAATCATTGGAACCTTTCCGAACTCCGAATATAGTCGTCCAATATATCGATCTTTACGTCTCGACCATTTCGAGACTCCTCGTCATGTCCCCGATCTCATCCGGGACTCGAACTCCTTCGGTACATCAAAACTCATAAACTCATAATATAAGCATCATCGAAACCTTAAGCGTGCGGACCCTACGGGTTCGAGAACTATGTAGACATGACCTAGAACTATTCTCGGTCAATAACCAATAGCGGAACCTGGATGCCCATATTGGTTCCTACATATTCTCGAAGATCTTTATCGGTCAAACCGCATAACAACATACTTTGTTCCCTTTGTCATCGGTATGTTACTTGCCCGAGATTCGATCGTCGGTATCCAATACCTAGTTCAATCTCGTTACCGGCAAGTCTCTTTACTCGTTCCGTAATACATCATCTCGTAACTAACTCATTAGTTACAATGCTTGCAAGGCTTAGGTGATGAGTATTACCGAGAAGGCCTAGAGATACCTCTCCGACAATCGGAGTGACAAAACCTAATCTCAAATCGCCAACCCAACAAGTACCTTTGGAGACACCTGTAGTACTCCTTTATAATCACCCGATTACGTTGTGACGTTTGGTAGCACCAAAGTGTTCCTCCGTAAGCGGAGTTGCATAATCTCATAGTTACAGGAACATGTATAAGTCATGAAGAAAGCAATAGCAACATACTAAGCGATCAAGTGCTAAGCTAACGGAATGGGTCATGTCAATCACATCATTCTCCTAATGATGTGATCCCATTAATCAAATGACAACACATGTCTATGGTTAGGAAACATAACCATCTTGATTAATGAGCTAGTCTAGTAGAGGCATACTAGTGACTATCTGTTTGTCTATGTATTCACACATGTATTATGTTTCCGGTTAATACAATTCTAGCATGAATAATAAACATTTATCATGATATAAGGAAATAAATAATAACTTTATTATTGCCTCTAGGGCATATTTCCTTCAGTCTCCCACTTGCACTAGAGTCAATAATCTAGTTCACATCGCCATGTGATTTAACATCAATAGTTCACATCTATATGTGGTTAACACCCATAGTTCACATCGACATGTGACCAACACCCAAAGGGTTTACTAGAGTCAATAATCTAGTTCACATCGCTATGTGATTAACACCCAAAGAGTACTAAGGTGTGATCATGTTTTGTTTGTGAGAGAAGTTTAGTCAGCAGGTGCGCCACATTCAGATCCGTATGTATTTTGCAAATCTCTATGTCAAAATGCTCGCACGGAGCTACTATAGCTAATTGCTCCCACTTTCAATATGTATCTAGACCAAGACTTAGAGTCATCTAGATCAGTGCCAAAACTTGTATCGACGTAACCCTTTACGACGAACTTTTTGTCACTTCCATAATCGAGAAACATATCCTTATTCTACTAAGGATAATTTTGACCGCTGTCCATTGATCTACTCCTAGATCACTATTGTACTCCCTTGCCAATCTTAGTGGTAGGGTATGCAATAGATCTGGTACACAGCATGACATACTTTATAGAACCTATGGCTGATGCATAGGGAATGACTTTCATTCTCTTTCTATCTTCTGCCGTGGTCGGGTTTTGAGTCTTACTCAATCTCACACTTTGTAACACAGGCAAGAACTCTTTCTTTGACTGTTCCATTTTGAACTACTTCAAAATCTTGTCAAGGTATGTATTCATTGAAAAACTTATCAAGCGTCTTGATCTATCTCTATAGATCTTGATGCTCAATATGTAAGCAGCTTCACCGAGGTCCTTTTTGAAAAACTCCTTTCAAATACTCCTTTATGCTTTGCAAAATAATTCTACATTATTTCCGATCAACAATATGTCATTCACATATACTTATCGAAATGCTGTAGTGCTCCCACTCACTTTCTTGTAAATACTGAGGCTTCTCCAAAAGTCAGATAAAACTATATGCTATGATCAACTTATCAAAGCGTGTATTCCAACTCGAGATGCTTGCACCAGTCCATAGATGGATCTTTGGAGCTTGCATATTTTGTTAGCACCTTTAGGATTGACAAAATCTTCTGGTTGCATCATATACAACTCTTCTTTAAGAAAAGCATTAAGAATGCAGTTTTGACATCCATTTGCAGATTTCATAAAATGTGGCAATTGCTAACATGATTCGGACAGACTTAAGCATCGCTACTGTTGAGAAAATCTCATTGTAGTCAACACTTTGAATTTGTCGAAAACCTTTTTACGACAAGTCGAGCTTTGTAGATAGTAACATTACTATCAACATCTGTCTTCCTCTTGAAGATCCATTTATTTAACATGGCTTGCCGATCATCGAGCAAGTCAATCAAAGTCCATACTTTGTTCTCATACATGGATCCTATCTCAGATTTCATGGCCTCAAGCCATTTCATGAATCTGGGCTCATCATCGCTTCCTCATAGTCCGTAGGTTCATCATGGTCTAGTAACATGACTTCCGAACATGATTACCATACCACTCTGGTGCGGATTTTACTCTGGAAGACCTACGAGGTTTGGTAGCAACTTGATCTGAAGTTTTATGATCATCATCATTAACTTCCTCACTAATTGGTGTAGGAATCATGGAACTGATTTCGTGATGAACTACTTTCCAATAAGGGAGAAGGTACAATTACCTCATCAAGTTCTACTTTCCTCCCACTCACTTCTTTCGAGAGAAACTTCTTCTCTAGAAAGGATCCATTTTAACAACGAAAAACTTGCCTTCGGATCTGTGATAGAAGGTGTACCCAATAGTCACCTTTGGGTATTCTATGAAGACGCACTTCTCCGATTTGGGTTAGAGCTTATCGGTGAAAACTTTTTTCATATAAGCATCACAACTCCAAACTTTAAGAAACGACGACTTAGGTTTCTTGCTAAACCATAGTTCATACGGTGTCATCTCAACGGATTTAGATGGTGCCCTATTAAGCGTGAATGCAGCTGTCTCTAATGCATAACCCCAAAGCGATAGTGGTAAATCGGTAAGATACATCATAGATCGCACCATATCCAATAAAGTGCGGTGATTCTGACGTTCGGACACACCATTATCTTTGTGGTGTTCGGTGGCGTGAGTAGTGAAACTATTTCACATTGTTTTAATGAAGGCCAAACTCGTAACTCAAATATTTTTCCTCTGCGATCATATCGTAGAAACTTTTATTTTCTTGTTACGATGATTCTTCACTTCACTCTGAAATTCTTTGAACTTTTCAAATGTTTCAGACTTGTGTTTCATCAAGTAGATATACCCATATCTGCTCAAATCATCTGTGAAGGTCAGAAAATAACGATACTTGCCGTGAGCTTTAACACTCATCGGACCGCATACATCAGTATGTATTATTTCCAATAAGTCATTTGCTCGCCCAATGTTCGGAGAATGAGTCTTTAGTCATCTTGCCTATAAGGCATGGTTATAAGCATCAAGTGATTCATAATCAAGTGATTCCAAAATCCCATCAGCATGGAGTTTCTTCATGCGCTTTACACCAATATGACCTAAACGGCAGTGCCACAAATAAGTTGCACTATCATTATTAACTTTGCATCTTTTGGTTTCAATATTATGAATATGTGTATCACTATGATCGAGATCCAATGAACCATTTTCATTGGGTGTGTAACCATATAAGGTTTTATTCATGTAAGCAGAACAACAATTTATTCTCTTACTTAAATGAATAACGTATTGCAATAAACATGATCAAATCATATTTATGCTCAACACCAAATAACACTTATTTAGGTTCCACACTAATCCCGAAAGTATAGGGAGTGTGCGATGATGATCATATCAATCTTGGAACTACTTCCAACACTCATCGTCACTTCCCTTCAACTAGTCTCTGCTTATTCTCGTAACTCTGTTTGAGTTACTAATCTTAGCAACCGAACAAGTATCAAATACTCGGGGCTACTATAAACACTAGTAAGGCACACATCAATAACCTGTATATCAAATATAACCTTGTTCTCTTTGCCATCCTTCTTATCCACCAAATATCTTGGGTATTTCCGCTTCAAAGTGACCATTTCCTATGCAATGTAAGCACTCAGTTTCAGGCTTTGGTTCAGCTTTTGGGTTTCTTCGTGGGAGTGACAACTTGCTTGTCATTCTACTTGAAGTTCCCCTTTCTTTCCCTTTGCCCTTTTCTTGAAACTAGTGGTCTTGTCAATCATCAACACTTGATGCTCTTTCTTGATTTCTACCTTCGTCGATTTCAACATCACGAAGAGCTCGGGAATTATTTTCGTCATCCCTTGCATACTATAGTTCATCACGAAGTTCTACTAACTTAGTGATGGTGACTAGAGAATTCTGTCAATCACTATCTTATCTGGAAGATTAACTCCCACTTGATTCAAGTGATTGAAGTACTCAGACAATCTGAGCACATGCTCACTAGTTGAGCGATTCTCCTCCATCTTTTAGCTATAGAACTTGTTGGAGACTTCATATCTCTCAACTCGGTATTTGCTTGAAATATTAACTTCAATTCTGGAACATCTCATATGGTCCATGACGTTCAAAACGTCTTTGAAGTCCCGATTCTAAGCCGTTAAGCATGGTGCACTAAACTATCAAGTAGTCATCATTTTGAGCTAGCCAAACGTTCATAACGTCAGATCGCTCATATTGAGCTAGCCAAACGTTCATAACGCCGCAGATGCTCCTGCAATAGGTCGTCACCTAGCGGTGCATTAAGGACATAATTCTTCTGCGCAGCAATGAGGATAAACCTCAGATCACGGATCCAATCCGCATCATTGCTACTAACATCTTTCAATACAATTTTCTCTAGGAACACATATGAAAACATAGGGAAGCAACAACGCGAGCTATTGATCTACAACATAATTTGCAAAATACTACCGGGACTAAGTTCATGATAAATTAAAGTTCAATTAATCATATTACTTAAGAACTCCCACTTAGATAGACATCTCTCTAGTCATCTAAGTGATTACGTGATCCAAATCAACTAAACCATGTCCGATCATCACGTGAGATGGAGTAGTTTCAATGGTGAACATCACTATGTTGATCATATCTACTATATGATTCACGCTCGACCTTTCGGTCTCGTGTTCCGAGGCCATATCTGTTATATGCTAGGCTCGTCAAGTTTAACTTGAGTATTCGCGTGCGCAACTGTTTTGCACCGTTGTATTTGAGCGTAGAGCCTATCACACCCGATCATCACGTGGTGTCTCAAAGACGAAGAACTTTCATAGCGGTGCATACTCGGGAGAACACTTCTTGATAATTTTGGTGAGAGATCATCTTATAATGCTACCGTCAATCAAAGCAAGATAAGATGCATAAAGGATAAACATCACATGCAATCAATATAAGTGATATGATATGGTCATCATCATCTTGTGCTTGTGATCTCCATCGCTGAAGCACCGTCATGATCACCATCGTCACCGGCGCGACACCTTGATCTCCATCGTAGCATCGTTGTCGTCTCGCCAACTATTGCTTCTCGACTATCGCTACTCCTTAGTGATAAAGTAAAGCAATTACATGGCGTTGCATTTCATACAATAAAGCGACAACCATATGGCTCCTGCCGATTGCCGATAACTTCGGTTACAAAACATGATCATCTCATACAATAAAATATAGCATCACGTCTTGACCATATCACATCATAACATGCCCTGCAAAAACAAGTTAGGCGTCCTCTACTTTGTTGTTGCAAGTTTTACGTGGCTGCTACGGGCTGAGCAAGAACCGTTCTTACCTACGCATCAAAACCACAAGCGATAGTTCGTCAAATAGACTCCGTTTAACCTTCTCAAGGACCGGGCGTAGTCATACTCGGTTCAACTAAAGTGAGAGAGACAGACACCGCCGGTCACCTTTAAGCAACGAGTGCTCGGGCGGTGAAACCAGTCTCGCGTAAGCGTCTGGCGTAATGTCGGTCCGGGCCGCTTCATCTCACAATACCGCTGAACCAAAGTATGACATGCTGGTAGGCAGTATGACTTATATCGCCCACAACTCACTTGTGTTCTACTCGTGCATATGACATCAACGCATAAAACCAGGCTCGATACCCTTTGTTGGGGAGCGTAGTAATTTCAAAAATTTTCCTACGATCACGCAAGACCATGGTGATGGCATAGCAACGAGAGGGAGAGTGTCCGTCCACGTACCCTCGTGAGACCGAAAGCGGAGCGTTATAACAACGCGGTTGATGTAGTCGACGTCTCCACGATCCGACCGATCCAAGCACCGAACGTCACGGCACCTCCGAGTTCTGCACACGTTCAGCTCGATGGCGATCCCGGACTCGATCCAGCAAAGTGTCGGGATGAGTTCCGTCAGACGACGGCGTGGGAGCGATGTTGATGCTCCACCGACGCAGGGCTTCGCCTAAGCTCATGACGATATGACTTCTCCGGCGCAGGGCTTCTCCTAAGCTCGCGACGATATGACCGAAGTGGAATATGGTGGAAGGGGCACCGCACGGCTAAGGCAAGATCCGTAGATCAACTTGTGTGTCATGGGGTGCCCCCTGCCCCAGATATAAAGGAGGGAGGGAGGAGGAGGCCGGCCCTAGAGAGGCGCGCCTGGAGGAGTCCTACTCCCACCGGGAGTAGGACTCCCCCTCTCCTAGTTGGACTAGGACTTTGGGGAAGGGGAAGAGAGAAGGGTGCGCCCCTCCCCTAGTCCAATTCGGACTAGGCCATGGGGCGCGCGGCCTGCCCTAGGCAGCCCTCTCTCTTCCCGCAGGCCCAATAAGGCCCAATACTTCTCCCGGCGAATTCCGTAACTCTCCGGTACTCGAAAAATACCGAATCATTCGAACCTTTCCGAACTCCGAATATAGTCGTCCAATATATCGATCTTTACGTCTCGACCATTTCGAGACTCCTCGTCATGTCCCCGATCTCATCCGGGACTCGAACTCCTTCGGTACATCAAAACTCATAAACTCATAATATAACATCATCGAAACCTTAAGCGTGCGGACCCTACGGGTTCGAGAACTATGTAGACATGACCTAGAACTATTCTCGGTCAATAACCAATAGCGGAACCTGGATGCCCATATTGGTTCCTACATATTCTACGAAGATCTTTATCGGTCAAACCGCATAACAACATACTTTGTTCCCTTTGTCATCGGTATGTTACTTGCCCGAGATTCGATCGTCGGTATCAATACCTAGTTCAATCTCGTTACCGGCAAGTCTCTTTACTCGTTCCGTAATACATCATCTCGTAACTAACTCATTAGTTACAATGCTTGCAAGGCTTAGGTGATGAGTATTACCGAGAAGGCCTAGAGATACCTCTCCGACAATCGGAGTGACAAAACCTAATCTCAAATCGCCAACCCAACAAGTACCTTTGGAGACACCTGTAGTACTCCTTTATAATCACCCATTCACGTTGTGACGTTTGGTAGCACCAAAGTGTTCCTCCGTAAGCGGAGTTGCATAATCTCATAGTTACAGGAACATGTATAAGTCATGAAGAAAGCAATAGCAACATACTAAGCGATCAAGTGCTAAGCTAACGGAATGGGTCATGTCAATCACATCATTCTCCTAATGATGTGATCCCATTAATCAAATGACAACACATGTCTATGGTTAGGAAACATAACCATCTTCGATTAATGAGCTAGTCTAGTAGAGGCATACTAGTGACTATCTGTTTGTCTATGTATTCACACATGTATTATGTTTCCGGTTAATACAATTCTAGCATGAATAATAAACATTTATCATGATATAAGGAAATAAATAATAACTTTATTATTGCCTCTAGGGCATATTTCCTTCAATAGTGCCTCGACAGCGTCTTTGACGTCCTGTCGCCTGTCTTGAGCCCGCTTCGGCGCCGCCATCCCGTCGAGTCTTGGAGAGCCCCGGCATGTTCTCTTGGTGCCTTCGCACCTGTAGCTCAGCAGAGGCGCTTCTTTTGCCCTTCCGCCTCCTCAACCTACCTCCACGAAGATAGGGACAGAAAAGGGATTACGGGCATCTTATCTTTTTAATTTGTAAGCCTTCAGGGCCTTATCTGCATTTAAAAACTTGTAATCCTCTCTTTCATGTTTTTCACTCTCCACGGACTGTATCCGAGTAGAATGTTTTTAATGAAAGAGGGATGTTTGAGGGAGGACGAAAGGCTCATCTGATATCGCAGCCCCCAGCAACTCTGGTTTGCCGCAGACTCCGGCAACTCCGGCTTGCCACAGCCCCCGGCAACTCTAGCTTGTCGGGGTTTGGATGCCGGCGCACCTTTCTTCTCTTCACTGTTATGTCAGTTCTGAGAATGATTTAGCTAGTGCCGCGATGAGCTATTTTCGTAATATACACCATCTTAGGCAATCGAATGCAACGTTATTTCCTTTGCTCGATTTCTTCCCTTGTATGTTACTGCCCTCGCTTTCGGAAACTTGCGGTGCGGCACCCTTGTCATGGCGCCGAAAAGCGGAACTTCAACAGCCTTTGGCGCGGGTCGCTACCGACAAGCAACCTCGTCGCGGACTAGCCGCAGCTCACTTAAGTTGTTGGCGGACTCGAAACAAAGTAAGGGCGCGACTAGTCACGATTTGGTTCCTCCGCGCACAGGTTTTCCATACAAAGTACTTATCGTTCGAGGAAGATAACTCAAAATTTAAAACTGGTCGCTTAAACTTAGCAACTTAGCTTTTACGTTGTCCATTTTCGGCAAGGCGATGGTTCCTCGGCGACGCTTGTCGGCCCACATTATTATCTCCTCCTCTCCTCCCCCCGGTTAACTTGTGGGTGGATGAACCTTCTTCTTGTTTGGGAAGAAAGAAGAGAAAAAGGAAGTTGTGAAGCCTAATGGCTCATTATCGCTTACCGGGTGTGGGTGCTGCACAAGGTTGTTAGTAAACACATGTATATATGATTATGAAAGCATGTGTTAACAAAAATGTGCGCAACCATAGGCTTTACTGATGCACGGGGTCTGCGCCCGGCTTTGTACAAAGGATTATATGCAACAGCGGCAAGACTTGTACAAAAGGGTGGTTGCCGGAACGGATTCCGGCAACCGCGCCTCATGGGTAAAACTTACGAAGATGCTCTATGTTCCGGAATTGCTCACCCGAAGCCGTCTTGGTCTCAAAGCGGACAGCGCCGGGCCTAGTGACTCGTTTTACCCGATAAGGGCCTTCCCACCGGTGTCAACTTGTTGGTATTCTTGGCGGATTGAACGCGCGAAGAACAAGGTCGCCTTCCTCGAAGCTTCGGCATTAACTGCGGCTATGGTAGCGACGCAAAGCTTGCTTTGGTAACGAGCAGCTCATACAAGAGCCTGAAGACGATCTTCCTCGAGGAGCAGCGCGTCATCTTGTCGCAGCTGCTCTTGCTCAAGCTCATCATAGCGAGCACTCGAGGTGACCCGTATCTGAGTTCCGTGGGGAGAACTGCCTCGCTCCGTAGACTAGAGCAAAGGGTGTCTGGCCAGTGGCTCGATTTGGCGTCGTCCTGATTGACCAAAGAACCACTGGCAGCTCCTCGATCCAGTTCCTTCCGCACTTGTGCAGCCTGTCGAAAGTTCTGGTCTTGAGTCCTCGCAGCACTTCAGCGTTTGCTCTCTCTGTTTGACCGTTGCTTCTCGGATGAGCAACGGAAGCAAAGCAGATCTTGGCGCCAAGATCTTGGGCGTACTGCATGAAGGTGCGACTCGTGAACTGTGTGCCGTTGTCGGTGATGATCCGGTTAGGGATCCCAAAACGGCAAACAATTGACCTGAAGAACTTGACGGCTGACTGTGCTATCACCTTCCTCACTGGTTCCACTTCCGGCCACTTTGTGAACTTGTCGATTGCGACGTACAAGTACTCAAAGCCCCCGACAGCTCGGGGGAAGGGGCCGAGGATGTCGAGCCCCCAGACCGAGAAGGGCCAGGATAAAGGTATCGTTTGGAGAGCTTGAGCTGGCTGGTGTATCTGTTTTGAATGGAACTGGCATGCTTCACACTTGGTTACTTGTGCATTCGCATCCTGGAGGGCTTCTGGCCAGAAGAAACCTTGCCGGAAAGCTTTGCCGGCAAGCGCTCTTGCGCCAATGTGGTGACCACATATGCCTCCGTATCTCTCGCCAACAGCTTCATCCATCTTCCCGCAAATACACTTCAATTTCACTCCGCTGAGTCTTCTTCTCGCACAGGATGTTGTCAACAAACTGGTACATACTTGACTACCGGGCTACTTTTTCCGCTTCTCCTTGCTCTTCGGAAGTTCTCCGTCTCAAGGAAATGGACGATCTGCTGTGCCCAAGTTGGAGCCTCGTGGCTCGCAACGAGGACTAAAGGCTCATCTGTCCTGCGGGACCATCAGCTTCACGGCAAGGACCTGCGGGTCCGCCGGAGCTCGATGTTCCCGTCAAACTTGCCGGAGCTAAGCTTGTCGGGGCGTTTGCTTCAACGATACAAACTGCATGGTTTGTCGGAGCAGACTGCTCCTCGGTGATATTTGCGTTGGTTTTAGGGACCTTCTTGGCGGCGGCTTGAGAGCTCTCGCCGGAAGTAGTCGCGGAAACCAATTTTTTTTCTTCTTGCTCGTCTGTTGATGGTGCCACGGTTGGCTGAGTCAGCTTGAGCACAAAAATTCCTGGTTCCACGTGTAACTTAAGTGCGGCACATTTGGAGAGGCCATCAGCTATATCATTCTCTCGCTCTTGGAACGTGTTCCATTTGCGAGCCTTCAAAGTGCTCTTCCAGCTTCCTCACTTCATCGACGTACGCTTCCATCAATGGACTCTGGTAGTCTTTGTTCACTTGGCGGACGACAAGCTGTGAGTCTCCCCTGACAATGAGCTTCTTAATCCCAAGGTCCACTGCAATCCTGAGACCGGCAAGCAAGCCTTCATATTCTGCAGTATTGTTTGTTGCTTGTTCCTTGGGAAAGTGCATCTGGACTATGTACTTGAGGTGCTCTCCGGTGGGTGCGATGAGCAGCACGCCAGCACCGGCGCCTTGCAGCGAGAAAGCACCATCAAAGTACAACAACCACTCTTTATTTGCCTCCTTGACGGGATGCTTGTCTCGGAATCTCTTCATCCTGCGTTACGCCCATTCTGCTATGAATTCTGCCAATGCCCTGCTCGATAGTTGGAGTGCTCTCGAACTTGAGACCAAAGCTTGATAGTTCCAGCGCCCACTCAACAATCCTGCTGCTGCTTCGGATTACGCAAAATCCTCTTGATGGAAAGCGAGTGACAACTGTTATCTCATGTTCTGGAAGTAATGGCGCAGCTTCCTCGAGGCCATGAGGAGGCCGAAAAGCAGCTTCGCACACCGAGTACCTCGATCTAGCCCCTGCGAAGGGAACCGACAAAGTACACCTTGGCGCTGCACCATCTTCTTCCGTATCTTGTCGCACCCCTGTGCTGATCCGTCCTTGCCGGGACCAGAGCTTGACGGCGAAGCCCCCCGCTCGTCGCTGGACGCACGTGCCTCGGTTGTCGGCTCATCATCTGCCTCCCTCTCCGCTACTAACGCAGCACTAGCCACTTGATTGGTCGCTGCTATATACAGCAGCAACTTCTCTTGTGGTTTAGGTGCGACAAGTATCGGAGTGGAGGACAGGTATCTCTTCAAGTCCTGCAGCGCAGCCTCCGCTTCGGGAGTCCATTTCATTGGACCTGCCTTTTTCAAAATCTTGAAAAACGGCAGGGCGCGCTCAGCAGACTTAGAGATGAACCTGCTGAGAGCAGCCACGCAACCGGCAAGCTTCCTGACATCCTTGACGCGTTTTGGTGCTTCGATCTGCTCGATGGCCTTGATCTTGTCGGGATTGGCTTCAATTCCTCGCTGAGATACAAAGAACCCGAGAAGCTTGCCGGAAGGGACTCCAAACACGCACTTCTCGGGGTTGAGCTTGAGGTTGATCTTGCGCAGGTTTGTAAACGTCTCATCTAGATCTCGAACCAAGGTTGCCTTGTCTCTGCTCTTGACCACTATGTCATCCATGTAGGCTTTACATTTCGTGTATCGTGGTCCAAAAGCATCATGGACTACCCTTGCAAAGGTTGAACCAGCATTCTTCAAACCGAAGGCATCCGTGATAAAGCAAGACGTGCGCATGGTGTGATGAATGCGGTTTTATCTTCATCCTCTTCTGCCATGAAGATCTGATGATATCCTGAATATGCATCAAGAAACGAAAGCAGATCACACCCAGCTGCGGAGTCAACAATCTGGTCGATACGCGGCAAGGGAAATGGGTCCTTGGGACAAGCTTTATTAACGTTTCTGAAGTCAATACAAAGTCTCCATTTCCCATTAGCCTTGCGTACCACCACCGGATTGGCCAACCACGTGGGGTGGAGGACTCCTCTGACAAGCCCTGTTGCTTCCAATTTCTTGATCTCTTCGCTATGAATTCTTGGCGCCCCTTTGCTGCTTCCTAACTTTTTGCTTGACGGGCCGGCGTGAGGACAGACAGCTAGGTGGTGCTCAATTACTTTCCGGGAACACCGGGATATCAGATGGTTGCCATGCAAACACATCGACATTCGCCCGCAGGAAAGCAACGAGCTCGCCTTCCTATTTAGGATCAAGCGTGGCACTGATGGTGTAGGTACCACCAGTGCCGTCCTCCTTAGCGGGCACCTTCTTGGTCTTTGGCGGAGCTGCCATTGTCTTGTTGCACTTGCCGGTGGAGCTCGATGGTGCGTCCTCGACGGTAGCGCAGCACTCCGAAGAGGTGCGCTTGCCGGAGTGGGCAACAGAGCTCTTGCCGGACCTGGTGGTCTTCCTCCCCCTGGGAGTTTCAGCAGTAAGTGGTTTTCTATTTGGCGCTGCTGCTGCATCCCGGTAAATCTTGTCGGCGCAGATAAGTGCATCCTTATTGTCGCCATGGACAGAAATGACGCTTATCGGGCCGGGCATCTTGAGTAGGTTGTAAGCATAATGAGAGGCGGCCATGAACTTGGCGAGCACCGGACGGCCGAGTATGCCATTGTAGGGCAATGGGAAATCGGCGACGTCGAACGTGACCCTCTCTGTTCTGAAGTTGAGTTTGCTGCCGAATGTCACCGGCAACGTGATCTTCCCCTTGGGCTTGCTCCTTCCTGGGTTGATTCCTTGGAAAGTACCAGTTTCTTCGAGCTCGCTGTCAGGGATTTGAAGCTTCTGGAGCACTGCAGAGGAGATCAAATTCAGGTCGGCCCCACCGTCAACCAGCATCTTTGTGACCTTGAGGTTGCGGATGGTTGGTGAGACCAACATCGGCAAGCACCCGACCGCAGTGATGCGATCAGGGTGATCCTCAATGTCAAAGATGATGGGCGTGCTGGACCACCTCAGAGGTTTGCGTGACTCTATGGATGGTTCTGCTGCATTGACCTCACGCATCCATTGCTTGAGTTGGCGGTGCGAGGTATGCAAAGACGCACCACCGTCGACGCAAAGAACCTCTGTTGCCTTTTGAAACTCATGCTCATCAGCTTCATCGTCTTCATAATCCTCGTCATCTTCATCTTCATCTTCTTCCTGGTCGCGGCCACGGGGAGGCCTATCTCCTTGCCGCTGTTTGGCCTTGCCGCGGCGTCCTCCCCGACCGGGTCTCTTTTTACTTGCAGCACCTGCACCTTCTTGGGCCTTCTCTTTGTCTCGCCTTTCGATTCAGCTTTCAGAGCTCAACAAGCTGCTCGACTTTCTTGCAGCTTTGGAGATCGTGGCCCTTAGTGCGGTGGATTTTGCAAGATCGCTTGTTGGAGCCGTCAGGCTTGTCGGCGACCGCCACAGCTTGGCGGTCGGGCGCCGTGTAACCTCCTTGCCGGAGCCACCGGCCTTGGCTTTGTTGGCGGCACCATCCTTGCCGGACTGCTCGACAACTAGTACTTCTTGGCTTTTCTTCCTCCTATTGTTCCGCCACGGCTATTCCTTGCCGGGCAGTCCCTCACTATCGACTCTGCTCCCACACTCTCTCACGGAGCCTTCTTCCTTCTTCAGCGTGCACACTTGTCGGCCAGGCGTAGAGCTCACGACGTCTTTCACTTTGCACATCGCCATCTCCTCTCTCATCCTGCGATTTCAGACATTCGATGGAATGCACTAATCTTGCATCTCTGGATGTTGTAGTGCACTGATGAATCTCGGATGAATTTGCGCAGGACTCCCCTCCTTACGGGCAAGCAGGTGGAGATCACTTTCCTGGCCATGAGGCTTGTGGTCACCGTGAAGGCGCCAACAAACTGGTGGCACAAATCTGCCCAAGAAGAAATAGAGCCGTCCGGCAAGTGCATGAGCCAAGATCGACGCTTGGCTTGAGCACCAAGGGAAGTAGTTGGCGAGGATCTTGTCGTCTCGCCCCCGCAGCTTGCACCGCGATGGTGTAGATCTTGAGGAACTCCGATGGATGTGTCCTGCCGTCGCATTTCTCCGCACATCTGGTTTGAAGTTCTTCTTGTCGGGCCACCGGACTTGCCGCAGCTCACGAGTGAACGCAGGGCAACCTATCACAGACGACAAGTCGCTGGTTCTTCTGGCGCATGCATATCGACGGTGGGCCGGCGCGTTGGTCGATTGACGGCGCTTCTCTTGGGGCGCCGATACGGGTTCGAAGCGTCCTCTTCTTGCCGCTCGAAGAACTTGGCGTTGGTCGCGACGAGCTCGTGGATCCGACGACGCCGTGGAGTCGCTGTCGAGGTGGATCCGCGAGTCGGCGATCTTGGCCTTCGGAAGGGGAGTGTCTGGTGGGCACCTCGCAAGTCTCGCCGCCATCGGCTCGCACCTTGTCGCCCGTCGCGCTGCGAAGCACTTGGTTGCAGCGGGACGCGCCGTTAAGCGAAACCGATGAGACTTTGAATTGTGGCCCTCCATTCGTCGACCTTATCGGCCGTGGGAGGGTAATCTAGGAGCAACTGAGCTCTTGCCAAGGCTTCCGCTGGTGTGGTTGGTGGCAACGGTGTACGGAGCGAAGAACGGGATGTGCTCGGACTCCTAACCAAGTTAGGAGGAGCAGCATCCCGCCCCAGCGACCGTACCCCACTCGTACCGGCATGCTCGGGCGCATGCGGGTCTCGAGGGCCTCGGGATCCTCCAGCATGGCCTTGATCCAATGAGCGTATGGCGCCACGAGTATCGTGGCGCTGTCTGTCCCGCGCCTCCTGCGATGGACGCGGTGCAGATTCGGACGCCGACGCCCGCGCCGCGTTGTCCTTGGACCTGGCGGCATCTTGGGCTCTCTCAGCGACGCCGGTCCCTCCGCCAGCGTTTCCCCCACCGCCTGACGGCTCCGGTGGTGGTGGGTTCAACGCGGACGGCTCAGCTGCTGCCGACGGCTTCTTCTTCGGCGCCATGTCGACGAAGATGTCGATGAAGTTGCTCAGGCGACCATCGGATCAGGTTCGCACAGCCTCGACGCCCCCTACCTGGCGCGCCAAAGATGTCGGGGGTGAGCCGGTCGTGCCCCACGAGCACCTACGGGGACCCTGGTCCCTTGTGGTTCGGAGGGGGGCGGAGGTTGCACAAAGAGCAGATCGAGGTGATGCACACGAGCGGATTTTTACCCAGCTTCGGAGCTCTCCGGAGAGATAATACTCCTACTGCTGCTTTGTGGATTATCTTGTGTTCTTGCTAGGGAGCAATGCGGGCTACAAGACCTAGCGTGAGTGCGGTCTTCTATCGAGCTGAACCCGAACCCTTTCTACGTTGCCCTCGGGCCTCCTTTTATAGGCATAAGGGGTTACCACATATGGCAAGTAGACAAGGTTACAATGGTAATAACCTAGGTTGGTACACCGCTATGTACAGTGTACAGTAACCTATACCTAACTCTGACGGCAAGGGACAAGAGTCATCAATGCCCGTCTCGATCGCCTTAACAAAGGCAACAGGACCGTTAAGTGCGCCTCCGCTCGCCACGATGGTAGCTTGTCGGCGCTGCATGTCGCTACTCTCCGCTGGCCGCACAGCCCCGACACACGCCCTGGGAGAGCCCGTGGTGACACGTTGGCGGGTGAGCTGGAGCGGAGATGAAGAGAGGTCGCCCGCCCGGCAAGCGCCTTGCGCGGTGGGAACCTTGTCGCTTGGGGTTTGGCGCGCCAAGCCTTCCCAAAGAAGCTCCTCTTGCCGGGCCTTGTTTCTTTCGCTACTGAGTGGCCTTCCCGCAAGCTCCTCTTGCCGGGTCTTTGTTGCTTTGTTTTGAATGGCTCCAAGGAGCTCTTGAGGGTCTTAGCGGCCATCAGGCCGGCCCGCCTTGAGGCGCTATGATGTTGTCGGTGCACGAAGTTCGGGTTACTAGGGTACCCCTACTCTAGTACACCGACACAAAGTACTTGTCAGAGGTCTCATACCTCTTAACACGGGCGTGAGTCTAAAATACCAATTTCAACTCTTGGAACATCTCATATGCTCCATGTCATTCAAAACAATTTCGAATGTCCCGCTTCTAAGCCGTAAATCATGGTGCACTAAACTATCAAGTAGTCATCATACCGAGCTTCTAAAATGTTCATAACGTCTGCATCTGCTCCTGCAATAGTTGTTTCACCTAGCGGTGTATCAAGGACATAATTCTTCTGTGCAACAAAGAGGATAATCCTCAAATCACGGACCTAGTCCGTCTCATTGCTACTATCATCTTTCAACTTAGTTTTCTCTAGGAACAAATCATAAATAAAACGGGGAAGCTATACACGAGCTATTGATCTAGAACATAGATATACAAATACTATCAGGACTAAGTTCATGATAAATTTAAGTTCAATTAATCATATTACTTAAGAACTCCCACTTAGATAGACATCCCTCGAGTCATCTAAATGATCACATGATCCATATCAACTAAACCATGTCCGATCATCACATGAGATGGAGTAGTTTTCAATGGTGAACATCTTTATGTTGATCATATCTACTATATGATTCACGTTCAACTTTTCGGTCTCAATGTTCCGAGGCCATATTTGCATATGCTAGGCTCGTAAAGTTTAACCCGAGTATTATGCAT
This sequence comes from Aegilops longissima, assembly GCA_021605205.1. NCBI lineage: Eukaryota > Viridiplantae > Streptophyta > Magnoliopsida > Poales > Poaceae > Aegilops > Aegilops longissima. The sequence goes on from CM038680.1 coordinate 325,648,770, forward strand.
GTGCAAATCTTGCACCCGTTGTATGTGAATGTAGAGCTTATCACACCCAATCATCACGTGGTGTCTCGGCATGACGAACTGTAGCAATGGTGCATACTCAGGGAGAACACTTAAACCTTGAAATTTAGTGAGGGATCATCTTATAATGCTACCGCCGTACTAGGCAAAATAAGATGCATAAAAGATAAACATCACATGCAATCAAAATATTTGACATGATATGGCCATCATCATCTTATGCCTTTGATCTCCATCTCCAAAGCACCGTCATGATCTCCATCGTCACTGTCTTGACACCTTGATCACCATCGTAGCGTCGTTGTCGTCTCGCCAACTATTGCTTCTACAACTATCGCTACCGCATACTGATAAAGTAAAACAATTACATGGAGATTGCATTGCATACAATAAAGCGACAACCATAAGGCTCCTGCCAGTTGCCGATAACTTTTATGAAACATGATCATCTCATACAATAACGTATATCACATCATGTCTTGACCATATCACATCACAACATGTCCTGCAAAAACAAGTTAGATGTCCTCTACTTTGTCGTTGCAAGTTTTACGTGGATGCTACGGGCTTCTAGCAAGAACCGTTCTTACCTACGCATCAAAACCACGACGATTTTTCGTCAAGTGTGCGGTTTTAACCTTCAACGAGGACCGACCGTAGTCAAACTCGATTCAACTAAAGTTGGAGAAACAGACACCCGCCAGCCACCTGTGTGCAAAACATGTCGGTAGAACCAGTCTCATGAACGCGGTCATGTAATGTCGGTCCGGGCCGCTTCATCCAAAATTACCGCCGAATCAAAGTAAGACGTTGGTGGTAAGCAGTATGACTATTATCACCCACAACTCATTGTGTTCTACTCGTGCATATCATCTACGCATAGACCTGGCTCGGATGCCACTATTGGGGAACGTAGCAAATTTCAAAAAAAATTCCTACCCTCGTAGACCGAAAGAGGAAGCGTTATATTAATGTGGTTGATGTAGTTGAACGTCTTCACGATCCAACCGATCCAAGTACCGAACGTATGGCACCTCCGTGTCCAGCACACGTTCAGCTCGATGACATCCCTCGAGCTCTTGACCAAGTAGAGGGTCGAAGGAGAGTTCCGTCAGGACGACAGCATGGTGATGGTGTTGGTGACGTGATCCACGCTGGGCTTCGCCTAAGCACTACGACGCTATGACCGGAGGAGTAAACTGTGGAGGGGGGACGTGATACGTCTCCAACGTATCTACTTTTTCTCATGCTTTTCCTCTTGTTTTGGACTCTAATTTGCATGATTTGAATGAAACTAACCCCGGAGTGACGCTGTTCTCAACAGAACTACCATGGTGTTGTTTTTGTGCAGAAATAAAAGTTCTCGGAATGGAACGAAACTTTGCGAGGATTTTTTATATCAATAATAAGAACTTCTGGAGCCAAGACCTGCCGGAGAGGGGCACCTGGGTGGGCACAACCCACCAGGGCGCGCAGACGACCCCCCTGATACTATAAAATCACATATTTCCAGAAAAAATCAGGGAGAAAGAATTATCGCGATCCACAAGACGAAGCCACCGCCAAGCCCTGTTCTTCCTTAGGAGGGCAGATCTGGAGTCCGTTTAGGGCTCCAGAGAGGGGGATCTTCGTTCTTCGTCATCACGAACCCATCTCCATCGCCAATTCCATGATGCTCCCCACCGGGAGTGAGTAATTCCTTCGTAGGCTCACTGGTCGGTGAGGAGTTGGATGAGATTCATCATGTAATCGAGTTAGTTTTGTTAGGGCTCGATCCCTAGTATCCACTATGTTCTTAGATTGATGTTGCTATGACTTTGCCATGCTTAATGCTTGTCATTTTGGGCCTGGGTGCCATGAACTCAGATTTGAACCATTTATGAATTCATCATTATATCCATGTTTTAGATCCGATCTTGCAAGTTATAGTCACCTACTACGTGTTATGATCCGACAACCCCGGAGTGACAACAACCGGGCCCACTCTCAGTGATGACCGTAGTTTGAGGAGTTCATGTATTCACTATGTGTTAATGCTTTGTTCCGGTTCTCTATTAAAAGGATGCCTTAATATCCCTTAGTTTCCAATATGGACCCCGCTGCCACGGGAGGGTAGGACAAAAGATGTCATGCAAGTTCTTTCCATGAGCATGTATTACTATTTACGGAATACATGCCTACATTATATCGATGAACTGGAGCTAGTGCCATATCGCCCTAGGTTATAACTGTCACATGATGAATATCATCCAAGAAGTCACCGATCCAATGCCTACGAATTTATCCTTATTGATCTTTCTGCATTACTATTGCTACCATCACTGTTACACTTGCTACAAAATTACTGCTATCACTGTTACTGTTACCGTTGCCGTTGTCGCTACTATCAAAACTATCAAACTACTTTGCTACTGATCACTTTGCTGCAGATAATTAATCTCCAGGTGTGGTTGAATTGACAACTCAGCTGCTAATACCTTCAAATATTCTTTGGCTCCCCTTGTGTCGAATCTACAAATTTTGGTTGAATACTCTACCCTCGAAAACTGTTGCGATCCCCTATACTTGTGGGTTATCAAGACCTTTTTCTGGTGTCGTTGCCAGGGAGCATAGCTATATTTGTTGAGTCACTTGGGATTATTATCATATTATCACTATGAAGAATCTGAAGGATCCCAAGACTAAGATTTATCCCTCAAAGACGAGGGGAGGTAAGGAACTGCCATCCAGTTCTGCTTTAGATTCACCTTCTGTTATGAGTAAACTTGCAACACCACCACATGCTATCAATTCTGATATGTTGCAAGTTATCGATGATGCTACTTCTACTCTGAATGATGCTTATGATGATTCTAGTACCTTGCTTGATAATGATGATGTGCCACTTGGTGATTTTGTTGATGAAGAAATTGATAGAGTAGTACAACATGATGTTGTTGAATCTGATGATGAGCTTCAAACTGAAACTACTGAGACACCTGCTAGAACTAGCCTTCCTAGATATGAATTTCCTAAGGTACCGAAAGGTTATGTTATGAGTGAAGAAACAACTAGAGATATTCTTGCTTGCAATGATAGAGATGATATAGAGAAATTATTACACAAGTATAAAGAAAAATCTTTGAATGCTAGAATGAAGTGTGATCCTAAGTTTGCTACTTCACCTATTTTTATTGATGATAAGGATTATGAATTCTCTGTCGACGAGTTAATTACTTTGGTTGAATTTGATCCTTTCCATGGTTATGAAACTAAAACTGTTGTGGCACATCTTACTAAGTTGAATGATATAGCCACCCTTTTTACTCATAATGAGAAAAATCGCTACTACTTTATTCTCAAATTATTTCCTTTCTCATTAAAGGGTGATGCTAAAGCTTGGTACAATACTCTTGCTCCTGGTTGTGTGCGTAGTCCCCAGGATATGATTTATTACTTCTCTGAAAAATATTTTCCTCCTTATAAGAAACAAGATGCCTTACAAGAAATATTTAACTTTGTGCAAACTAAAGAAGAGATATTCCCACAAGCTTGGGGGAGGATTTTCCAGTTACTTAATGCTTTGCCTGATCATCCTCTTAAGAAAAATGAAATACTTGATATCTTCTATAATGGACTAACCGATGCTTCTAGGGACTTCCTAGATAGTTTTGCTGGTTGTGTTTTCAGGGAACGAACTATTGCTCAAGCTGAAGAATTGTTGAATAATATATTGAAAAATTATGATGATTGGACTATTCCTGAACCACCGGCTAAACCTACTCCGAATAAGAGGGGTATATTATATCTCAGTCCTGAAGATATGCAAGAGGCAAAGAAATCTATGATGGAAAAAGGTATTGAAGCTGAGGATGTTAAAAATTTACCTCCTATTGAAGAAATACATGGGCTTAATACACCACCACTTCCTAAGGTGGTAGAGGTAAATTCTCTATTGAAGTTCAATGATAATGATAATCCTCACAATATGCATCCTAGTCAATGCATGTATGAGTTTGAACACTACATTAGAAAACAAGATCACTTCAATGCAAATGTTATGAAACAATTGAAATATAGTTCTGATATGATTGCTCGCTTCAGTGAATTGTTATTTAGAATATCAAATGATGTTAGAGGTGTTGTAAAACAAGCTTCTATGGTTCAAACTCAGTTAGAACAAGTTGCTAAATCACAAAGAGAATTGCTTGATGAAATGAATGATAATAAGCATGACTTTGCTATTAGAGTTGCAACTAGAGGAGGTAAAATGACTCAGGAACCCCTTTATCCTGAGGGACACCCAAAAAGAATTGAACAAGATTCACAAAGAGCTAACACTAGTGCACCTAGTCCTTCTAAAAAGAAAAAGAAGAAGATAAATGATAGGACTTTGCACACTTCCGGTGAACCTGAAATAGAAAAACCTCCTGATAATGATAATGAAACTTATATCTTTGATGCTGAAACTCAATCTGGTAATGAACACTCACCTACTGATAATGAAAAAGATAATGATGAGGTTCATGAAGACTCTCAACCAAGTAATGAAAAAGAACCAGATAATGATGTTGAGATAGAACCACCTTTTGATCTTGATAACCCACAGCCTAAGAATAAAAGGTATGATAAAATAGACTTTGTGTTAAGGAAACACGGTAAAGAAAGAGAACCGTGGGTTCAAAAATCTATGCCTTTTCCACCCAAGTCAACTAAAAAGAAAGATGATGAAGAATTTGAACCACCTTTTGATCTTGATAACCCACAACCTAAGAATAAAGGGTATGATAAAATAGACTGTGTGTTAAGGAAACACGGTAAAAAAAGAGAACCGTGGGTTCAAAAACCTATGCCTTTTCCACCCAAGTCAACTAAAAAGAAAGATGATGAAGAATTTGAACGCTTTGCTGAAATGCCGAGGCCAGTCTTTTTGCGTACTCGCTTGACTGATATCTTTAAAATGCCTCCTTATGCAAAGTATATGAAAGACATCATCAAAAGTAAGAGAAAAATACCAGAAGCTGAATCTCCACTATGCTTGCTAATTACACTTTCAAAGATGGAGTACCTACAAAACTTGGAGATACGGGAATACCAACTATACCTTGCTCTATCAAAAAGAATTATGTGAAAACTGCTTTGTGTGATTTAGGAGCTGGTGTTATTGTTATGCCTTTCTCTTTATATAAAAGACTTGACTTGAATAAACTCATACCTACTGAAATAGCTTTGCAAATGGCTGACAAATAAACTGCCATACCTATCGGTATCTGTGAGGATGTTCCCGTTGCTGTTGCTAATGTTACTATTTTGACTGACTTTGTTATACTTGAGATGCTCGAGGATGACAATATGTCGATTATCCTTGGTAGACCCTTCTTGAATACTGCAGGGGCTGTTATTGATTGCAATAAAAGCAAGGGCACTTTTCATATCAATGGTAATGAGCATACGGTGCACTTTCTGAAGAAACAATTCCAAGTGAATGGTATAAATGTTATTGAAAAATCTACGACAATCACTATTGGAAGTTTTCAAATACCTCTACCTACTGTCAAAAAGAAATATGAAATACTTATTGTTGGGGAAATGCATATCCCCATTGAGGTAACTTAGTGATTTACGAAAGTTCTTCGGTTTCATGCTAATCGAAAGTGGTTGTTAATAACACCTGATCAACCTTATTAATGGATCATTTTTTAGCGGTATGAAGTTGATGAATTTAGAAAGCACTACCTTCTATCCCTACCTTTTGTTTTCTGTTTTTATTAGTTAAATAAAATAAAATGCCATGTTTTGCCTGTTTTCTGAATTTTCCGTGCAATAAAAAATGACCCAAAAATAAAAGTTCTCAGAATGCCCTGAAAATTTTATATGATTTTTTTCTGAATATTTATGAATTTTTGGTGCAAATAATACCATAGGGAGGTGCACCAGGTGGGAACAACTCACCTGGGCGCGCCAGGACTCCCAGGCTTGCCCTAGTGGGTTATGGTCCCCACGTGGGCCCCCTCACTTATCTCTTTATCCCACATCATCACTCACCTCCAGAAAAAAAATCCCCATTGCTCTCTCTCTCCCGTGTTCTTGAGCTCAACCATGCGGATTTTGATCTCTTTGCTCAAAGCTCCGTTTCCGAAACTGTTTCGGGGGATTGTTGCTTGGTATGTGACTCCACCATTTGTCCAATTAGTTTTTGTTTTAATGGCTTATACTTTAAATAATTAGCTACTCTTTGTGCTGCTGTAGATGTGCTTGCATGTTGAATTCTTAGTTTCTAAGTGGTTTGAATGCTTGCTATGGCATCTATGTATCCCTATGAGTAGTTGCTATCAATTTTGTGAAGTTCTATAGAGAAAATATTGTGAACTAAAAATTCGGAGTTTTGTTCATAGGAAAAATTGTACGCGGACATGATGAACCTTTTTAGAAGGAATTCTTCGAGGAGACGATCCTCGGGGGCATCTTCTAGTGACAGTTCTGCTCGCTGGCCTTATGTTGAACCGAGTGAAAGTTCCACGTGAGATGCCGCCACCAAAACATGCTTATGGCCTTGCGATGAATATATGGTGCGTGTGGGCATTAAGGAGGAATTTGAGCAATATATTCATAATGCCGGTCTCGGTCCCTACCTTTCAGGTAAGTGTGAACAACACCAACTTCTCACTGAATCATTTGTCAAAGGATTTAAATATTTTTCACGTGATTCTAGGGTGTCTTTTATGCTTTATGATAAACCATTTACTATTCCACTAGAGAATTTTTCTTACCATTGCAAACTTCCATTTTGGGGATCTCTTGATGAGCCATCAAATGCTGAGTTTGAGTCTTTCTTGACTAGCCTTTGTTACGGTGAAGGTAGGGGAGCGAGACAAGGAAGAATAAAGAGCATTCACTTTCCCGCAATTCAGTACCTTGCATTATTTAATGGGAAATGTATAGTAGGCAAGCTAGACTGTAGCATACTTTGTGCGCCAGACTTGAGCCTCATTCACGCCGCTCTCACTGGTGAAAGGAATTATAACCTTGGAGCGATTGTTGCACGTAGACTTCAGCATAATGCTAACAGTGGCTGGTTCTACGGTGGATTTTATGCCACGTGTTTAGCACAAGAGCTGGATGTTTCATCTTCGCCCTTTGATCCTATCCTACCCACGCGGTATTTAGATTTTGACACTTTGAAAGAACACAAGATCCTTAAGGGAAAGGTTGATAATTTCACTTACAATCTAATGTTTAACCAAAAGTCTATTGTGGACACATATTTGCCTGCGCCTGCTCTTTTTGACTATCACATCAAGGGAAGATATTTTGTTCTTGAGAGCGAGGCCCAAGCTCACAACGCAGCAGTGGTGGTAGCACGGCAGGCCGAGGCATCCGCACCGAGAGCCTCCGTGAGCTACCACGCCGACTACTACCCTCCAGGCTATTGATCGATTACCAACTTAGTCCAAAAGCCTAAGCTTGGGGGACTACATGTTTCTCACCGACATTATATTCATGTTCATGCATACCATTCTATTTGTCGGTGCTCACACTTTTTCATTGTATCATCCATGCTTAGATTTATTTTCTTGCTTTCTTCTTGTGTGTTTGAAAAACTTTAGAAAAAATCAAAAAAAATAGTTGTAGTAATTTACTTTCTATGCATGCTTAGTAGTAGTATTAAAAAGAAAACCCAAAAAGATTTCCTTGTTCTTCTTTTGCTTGTTGGGAGCTTTCTAGTGTAAATAGTTTTTCTCGTTTTTGCTTTTCCCTTTTATTTGCTTGTTGAAGAAAACCAAAAACTCCAAAAATATTTTAGTGTGTTTCTCTGAATTTCTTTTCTTTCATCCGAGTTGTACCAAGGAGAAGACCACGATGAAAATGTTGAGTGGCTCTCACATGAATAACTGTTGAACTAATAAAGAGCCCATTTTACCTTGTCTTCTCCTGTTGAATAAAATGTTTGCAGATTCTAGCTTAGTCCACGACACTCTTGCACTATTATTATTTTCATATCGTTCGGTCGTGCAAGTGAAAGGCAATAATGACGATATTCGATGAACTAGACGTGGCAGAGAGAAACTGGTGTGAACTCGACTTGTTCTGTTTGTGTAAATATGTTTAACCTAGTATCCAGCCTTTAGCCCATTATGATTAAACATGTTTGCAATGACAATTAGAGATTATAGTTTCTCATGCCATGCATAAGTAGCGGAGTGGATAATGATTTATCTTGGATATCAACATAGCGTTAAAATGATTGTGATGTAGTATGATGATATGGTATCCTCCTCTGAATGTTCGAGTGGCTTGACTTGGTACATGTTCATGCATGTAGTTGAATCAAAACCAACATAGCCTCTATGATATTTATGTTCATGGTGTTCATATCCTACTCATGCTAGTGTCCAATGTTACTTATGCATAATGCATGGTTATGATCGTTGTTGCTCTCTAGCTGGCCGCTTCTCAATCTAAATTGCTAGCCTTTGCCTGTACTAAGTGGGAATTCTGCTTGTACATCAAAAGCCTTGAACCCGAAGTTATTCCAGATGAGTCCACCGTACCTACCTATATGCGGTATTACCCTGCCGTCCTAAGTAAATTTGCATGTGCCACCTCTAAAAACTTCTAAAAATTATCCTTTTTGTGTGCGTGGATCGTTCATGGAACGATAGGAGGTGGTCGATATCTTCCGTGCTAAGCGGGTTATTCTCAGGCCGAGTGTTTATTCACTCGCCATTGCAAGAGAAAATGGGCGGTAATAGGGATTCCCAGTCCCGAACTAAAAAATGCAAATAATTAAACAAAACTCCCCCCGGACTGATGTTAGTATGGACGGCACCCGTTGTTTCGGACAAGTCGTGGAGTGTGATTGATGGTGGAGGGGAGTAAACCTTTACCTTTATCACTTGGGAACCACCACTAGCGTGCTTAGCATGGAAGATGTTGATAACTGATGGTCGTGAAGTGAATGAGAAGGGTGCATGTCTCAAAATATCATTTATCGCTGTTTTAAAAATTGAGCTCTGGCACGGCACCTCTACAAATCACTGCTTCCCTTTGGGAAGGGACTATATATTTATTTTTATGTTGTGTCACCACCATCTAAAAACAAGCGCGAGAAACTGAGTAGAGCACAGCTGTCATGATTTATGCATTGTGTGTAGCTAATGTTGGGTGCATCATGACTGGATCTTTCCTACCATGAATTACAATGTTTAGTCGCTGCTTGAACTTTGGAGGTGCTCTGCATTTATGTTTTGCGGTCTCAGAAAGGGCTAGCAAGATACCACTATTGTCATATTATATCATGGTTGTTTTGACAACGTGTTGCTGTTTGAGATATCTTATTATCGCTCGCTAGCTGATTATGTCATTGATATGAGTCATTATAATCTTTACGAGTTATTGTCGACATGGTTACTTATAATGCTGGCTGAAAAACTAGGTGATATTTAAGCTTATTTATGCAAACAAGAGCAAAAGAGTTCGTAAAAGTTTTCCTTTCTCACTTTCAGCTTATCAACTGAATTGCTTGAGGACAAGCAAAGGTTTAAGCTTGGGGGAGTTGATACGTCTCCAACGTATCTACTTTTTCTCACGCTTTTCCTCTTGTTTTGGACTATAATTTGCATGATTTGAATGAAACTAACCCCGGACTGACGCTGTTTTCAGCAGAACTACCATGGCGTTGTTTTTGTGCAGAAATAAAAGTTCTCAGAATGGAACGAAACTTTGCGAGAATTTTTTATATCAATAATAAGAATTTCTGGAGCGAAGACCTACCGGAGAGGGGCACCTGGGTGGGCACAACCCACCAGGGTGCGCCCCCTCTCCTGGCGCGCCCAGGTAGGTTGTACCCACCTGGTGGCCCTGCACATGACCCCCTGATACTATAAAATCACATATTTCTAGAAAAAAATCACGGAGAAAGAATTATCGCGATCCACAAGATGGAGCCGCCGCCAAGCCTTGTTCTTCCTCGGGAGGGCAGATCTGGAGTCCGTTTGGGGCTCCGGAGTGGGGGATCTTCGTTCTTCGTCATCACCAACCCATCTCCATTGCCAATTCCATGATGCTCCCTACCGTGAGTGAGTAATTCCTTCGTAGGCTCGCTGGTCGGTGAGGAGTTGGATGAGATTCATCATGTAATCAAGTTAGTTTTGTTAGGTCCTGATCCCTAGTACCCACTATGTTCTTAGATTGATGTTGCTATGACTTTGCCATGCTTAATGCTTGTCACTTTGGGCTCGGGTGCCATGAACTCAGATCTGAACCATTTATGAATTCATCATTATATCCATGTTTTTGATCCGATCTTGCAAGTTATAGTCACCTACTACGTGTTATGATCCGATAACCCCGGAGTGACAACAACCGGGCCCACTCTCGGTGATGACCGTAGTTTGAGGAGTTCATGTATTCACTATGTGTTAATGCTTTGTTCCAGTTCTCTATTAAAACGAGGCCTTAATATCCCTTAGTTTCCGATATGGACCCCGCTGCCATGGGAGGGTAGGACAAAAGATGTCATGCAAGTTCTTTTGATAAAGCACGTATGACTATTTACGGAATACATGCCTACATTATATCCATGAACTGGAGCTAGTGCCGTATCGCCCTAAGTTATAACTGTCACATGATGAATATCATCCAACAAGTCACCGATCCAATGCCTACGAATTTATCCTTATTGATCTTGCTACGTTACTATTGCTATCATCACTGTTACACTTGCTACAAAATTACTGCCATCACTGTTACTGTTCCGTTGCTGTTGTCACTACTATCAAAACTATCAAACTACTTTGCTACTGATCACTTTGCTGCAGATAATTAATCTCCAGGTATGGTTGAATTGACAACTCAGCTACTAATACCTTCAATTATTCTTTGGCTCCCCTTGTGTCGAATCTGCAAATTTGGGTCGAATACTCTACCCTCGAAAACTGTTGCGATCCCCTATACTTGTGGGTTACCAAGAGCACCGCACACGGCTAAGAGAACAATTGATGTGATTTGGGGTGCCCCCTGCCCCCGTATATAAAGGAGGGGAGGAGGAGGTCGGCCACCAGGGGTGCACCAGGGAGAGGGGAGTCCTACTAGGACTCCAGTCCTAGTAGGATTCGCCCCCCTTTTTTCCTTCTTCCGGAGGGAGAAAGGGGGAAAGGAGAGGGAGTAGGAGAAGGAAAGGGGGAGCTGCCCCCTTCCCTAATGCAATTAGGCCTCCTCCCTTGTGGGGGGCACACCAGCCCCTTGTGGGCTGGTTAGCCTCCCTCCTATGGACCATATGGCCCATATCTTTCCACGGGGGGTTCCGGTAACCCCCCCCCCCCCGGTACTCCGGTATGTACCCGATACACCCCGGAACCCTTCTGGTGTCCAAATACTACCTTCCAATATACCAATATTTACCTCTCGACAATTTTGAGACTCCTCTTCATGTCTGTGATCTCATCCGGGACTCCAAACAAACTTCGGTCACCAAAACACCCAACTCATAATACAAATCGTCATCGAACGTTAAGCGTGCGAACCCTACGGGTTCAAGAACTATGTAGACATGACCGAGACACATCTCCGGTCAATAACCAATATCAGAACCTGGATGCTCATATTGGTTCCTACATATTCTACGAAGATCTTTATCGGTCAAACCGCATAACAACATATGTAATTCCCTTTGTCATCGGTATGTTACTTGCCCGAGATTCGATCGTCGGTATCCTCATACCTAGTTCAATCTCGTTACCGGCAAGTCTCTTTACTCGTTCCATAATGCATCATCCCGCAACTAACTCATTAATCACATTGCTAGCAAGGCTTATAGTGATGTGCATTACCGAGAGGGCCCAGAGATACCTCTTCGATACTCGGAGTGACAAATCCTAATCTCGATCTATGCTAACCCAACAAACACCTTCAAAGACACCTGTAGAGCATCTTTATAATCACCCAGTTACGTTGTAACGTTTGATAGCACACAAGGTGTGTTGGGGAATGCAGTATTTCAAAAAATTTACCTACGATCACGTAAGATCTATCTAGGAGATGAATAGCAACAAGACGGGAGAGTGTGTCCACGTACCCTCGTATACCGAAAGCGGAAGCGTTTAGTAACGTGGTTGATGTAGTCGAATGTCTTCATGATCCAACCGATCCAAGTACCAAACGTACGGCACCTCTGTGTTCAGCGCACGTTCAGCACGATGACGTCCCTCGAGCTCTTGATACAGCTGAGGACGAGGGAGATTTCCGTCAGCACGATGGCGTGGCGACGATGATGATGAAGTTACCGGCACAGGGCTTCGCCTAAGCACTACGATGATATGACCGAGGTGTTAAACTGTGGAGGGGGCACCGCACACGGCTAAGAGAATACTTGTTGTGCCTTTGGGGTGCCCTGCTCCCTCATATATAAAGGACGGGAGGAGGAGGCTGGCGGCCAGGGAGGGGCACGCCATAGGGGGAGTCCAACTAGGATTCCCAATCCTAGTTGGACGCCCTCCTTTTCCAAGAGGGGAGAGAGGCAAGGAGGAGGAGAGGGAGAAGGAAAGAGGGGGGCGCCGCCCCCTCCCTAGTCCAATTCGGACTTGCCATGGGGGGGCACCCCATGCGGCCCTTCTCTCCTTTCCACTAAAGCCCATGAAGGCCCAATACTTCCCCGGGGGGTTCCGTTAACCCCTCGGTACCCCGATAAATATCCGAAACGTCCTGAAACCATTCCGATGTCCGAATACCTTCGTCAAATATATCAATATTTACCTCTCGACCATTTCGAGACTCCTCGTCATGTCCGTGATCTCATCTGGGACTACGAACATACTTCGGTCATCAAATAACATAACTCATGATACTAATCGTCATCGAACGTTAAGGTGCAGACCCTATGGGTTCGAGAACTATGTAGACATGACCGAGACACATTTCTGGTCGACAAACAATAGCAGAACCTGGATGCTCATATTGGCTCCTACATATTCTACGAAGATCTTTATCGGTCAAACCGCACAACAACATACGTTATTCCCTTTGTCATCCGTATGTTACTTGCCCGAGATTCGATCATCGGTATCATCATAACTAGTTCAATCTCGTTACCGGCAAGTCTCTTTACTCGTTCTGTAATGCATCATCCCGTAACTAACTCATTAGTCACATTGCTTGCAAGGCTTATACTGATGTGCATTACCGAGAGGGCCCAGAGATACCTCTCCGATACACGGAGTGACAAATCCTAATCTTGATCTATGCCAACTCAACAAACACCATTGGGGACACCTGTAGAGCATCTTTATAATCACCCAGTTACGTTGTGATGTTTGATAGCACACAAAGTGTTCCTCTGGTATTCGGGAGTTGCATAATCTCATAGCCAGAGGAATATGTATAAGTCATGAAGAAAGCAATAGCAATAAAACTAAACAATCATTCTGCTAAGCTAACGGTTGGGTCTTGTCTATTGCATCATTCTCTAATGATGTGACCCCGGTCATCAAATGACAACACATGTCTATGGTCAGGAAACTTAATCCTCTTTGATTAACGAGCTAGTCAAGTAGGGGCATACTAGAGACACTTTGTTTGTCTATGTATTCACACATGTACTAAGTTTCCGGTTAATACAATTCTAGCATGAATTATAACCATTTATCATGATATAAGGAAATATAAATAACAACTTTATTATTGCCTCTAGGGCATATTTCCTTCAAGGTGTTCCTCCGGTATTTGGGAGTTGCATAATCTCATAGTCAAAGGAATATGTATAAGTCATGAAGAAAGCAATAGCAATAAAACTGAACGATTAGCATGCTAAGCTAATGGATGGGTCTTGTCCATCACATGATTCTCCTATGATGTGATCCCGTTCATCAAATGACAACACATGTCTATGGTTAGGAAACTTAACCATCTTTGATTAACGAGCTAGTCAAGTAGAGGCATACTAGGGACACTCTGTTTTGTCTATGTATTCACACATGTACTAAGTTTCTGGTTAATACAATTCTAGCATGAATAATAAACATTTATCATGATATAAGGAAATATAAATAACAACTTTATCATTGCCTCTAGGGCATATTTCCTTCAAGGTGTTCCTCCGGTATTCGGGAGTTGCATAATCTCATAGTCAAAGGAATATGTATAAGTCATGAAGAAAGCAATAGCAATAGAACTGAACAATCAACATGCTAAGCTCACGGATGGGTCTTGTCCATCACATAATTCTCCTATGATGTGATCCGTTCATCAAATGACAACACATGTCTATGGTCAGGAAACTTAACCATCTTTGATTAACGAGGTAGTCAAGTAGAGGCATACTAGGGACACTTTGTTTTGTCTATGTCTTCACACATGTACTAAGTTTTTGGTTAATACAATTCTAGCATGAATAATAAACATTTATCATGATATAAGGAAATATAAATAAGAACTTTATTATTGCCTCTAGGGCATATTTCCTTCATTTTCGTCATCCCTTGCATATTATAGTTCATCAGGAAGTTCTAGTAACTTGGTGATAGTGACTAGAGAATTCTGTCAATCACTATCTTATCTTGTGCCTTTGATCTCCATCTCCAAAGCACCGTCATGATTTCCATCATCACCGACTTGACACCTTGATCTCTGATGCGGCTCGAAGCTACGTCGGTATTTCGCCAAAGAGGAAGGGATGATGCAGCATAGAGGCGGTAGGTATTTCCCTCAGTTATGAGACCAAGGTTATCGAACTAGTAGGAGAACCTAGCAACACAACATAAATAGCCCCTGCACACAGATAACAAATCCTCGCAACCCGACGTGTTAAAGGGGTTGTCAATCCCTTTCAGGTAGCGGCGCCCTAGATAGGCGAACGGACGTGAGATAAAATTGTAGTAGATTGATAGATCGAACGCCAAATAAAACAAATAAGATTAAATTGCAGCAAGGTATTTTTGTATTTTTGGTTTAATTTAACATCCCAAAATTCTAAATTTTGGAATGTTATAATGATTAAAATATATGATTGTTTGATTGATTGTTGAGTGATCGATTGAGTGAAATTGATTGGAATTTTAAACTTTTGAAGTTTTGTTGAGAGGGAATAAAAGGACTTCCCAAAAAAATGCTTCTGTTTGAAAATATTTGAATTTGGAAATATTTCAAACTTCATGCCACTCAATGATCCTCATGATTTCTTCAATGAAAGAGAGTGGGAAGTGAAGAAAATTTCATTTTGAATTTGTCATTTTAAATTTTGTTTTTAACTCAAAGTGGCATTTGAGTTTTATTCAAAACTTTTCGACAAAGAACACTTTAACAAAAGTGTTGAGAGGGAGTAACATGACACCCCAAAATGTTGGAATAAATTTTCCATAGAGTTTTGAGAGTCATTATGATTTTTGTTTGAATTTAAAAAATGATTTTTCAAAAGTATTTTATTTGCCCTCGAAAATATCCCATTAAATTGGGCTTATTTTTCCGATCTTTTGATATATAATACTCCTATATTTTATTTTCATTTTATTGCCTAAAATGATTCTTCTTCGGGTTATTAAAAAAGGAAGGTACTGTTTTTTGGGCCAATCCGCCCGATCCGCATCGAATCATCTCTTTCCTCCCGACGAGATGCTCCAGATCTCCAGCCACCGCCGAGCATCGCTGAATCGCTGGATTCGCAAATCCTTGCCCTCCTCCAAACCGACCTGCCCCCCCTATAAATGGCCACCTCCCGCACCCATTCCCGCACCTAGAGCCGCCTCTCCTCGCCCCCACACTACCGCGCAACCTCGCCGGAGTTCGCCGGACCACCACCGCCATTGCCACCCCGCCCCACCACCTCCGGCCATCCCCGCCACCCACAGACCCCACCATCCGCTCCGCCCCGCTCTGCCACCCCCGACCATCCCTTCTCCGACGCCAGAGGGCCACCGGAGGACGTCGCCGGAGCTCCACCAGAACCCCATCATCGGAACTGCTATAGTAAATCCCGACCTACTGTTTTTTTCGTTCTGTTTTTAAAACGGAATAGTTTCAATCTTGTAAAATCCATAGTTAATTATGTACGAG